>OX336419.1:3819599-4222099 GCA_946903255.1 Schistosoma spindalis | reverse complement strand
TCCCCCGAATGCCTTGGTACGTCCGAGAGTGGGAAGAGTCAGGTCTTACCGTCGAAATGCATCCACATGGTCACATGCATACAATCACTTCCAATCACTGTCCTACTCACTGCCTTCTGAAGGCATTATTGTTGTTTACAAAACTGAGAGGATGAAAAGCGAATATCCATTGCTTTAAGCGGGTCGGTGAATACGGAACATTTACCTAGGAGAGTTGGAAAACCCTGATTTCAAACCAACGGTGCACATGTGCTCTAGTATCCTGTATGAACAAATGGCGTATGAACCAATTGTTGGTTACCGATTACAATGGAACTGCATCTCCTTATATTGCTTCACTGACTTATGGATCATACCTTTAGGTTGAAGGCTCGAGGTATGGCCCTTTAAGAAAATCACCTGCTTCGGTCTGGGCACCAGGGTAGTATCCCAGCCCTCATATAAATTAAGTCATTTATGTGGCGCAAATCTATTTGATGCCTCCTGGTACCCCAATATTTATATGTTTAAATAAATAATAATAAATAATGTATGATTAAGTAAATGTTCGATGCTCCATTTCCATTTATGATTTTATACTTATGTCTAACACTTGGTGAGTACAGTTCGATTGAAGTTACTTAAATACTGAAGGACTGCTTTTATATCTTACAATAGTATACTTATTGGTATCATATTGCAGAGACAATGGATGAAGGGTTGTGCAAAATTATAGATTGATTGAAGTTAGATATTAACACTGTTGAATACCTACTCATTACTGGTCTACACGTTAAGTGTTGATGAGCAAGACTGAAAGTTCTCGATTCGAATCAAGTGTGCGGAATAGTGGTTACGCACTGCTGAAGAATCCTATACTAGTAGAAAACGGTTGTATAATGCTATCAAGTTTTCAATGATGGTCTAGTTTATATCAACTCATCTATTCAAGTAATATATTATTATCGATTGAGATCATGAACCGATTTATTAGCTCCAGTGGTCACGGCTTCTCATTAGGACTCCGAGAATTTATTCACGAAGCTAGTCACTAGTGAGCACATGGTTATTATCAGTAGACAGTTGTTGAGATTATTAGGTTATTGATTGAGATCATGAACCGATTGATGTTAGACACCACCATTGAAAACCTGGAAGCACTGGATAACCGTTTCTTCTTATTGTGGGACTCCTCGGCAGTGCTCATCCACAATCCCACTCGCAGGGTTCAAACTTAAAGCTTTCAGTCTCGTGTGTGAACCAGCTGGCATCTAATGGTGTTAATGTCTAACCTCAACTAATCCATGAAATTGCGCGATCATCTTCCATTTTACTAAAGTAGATACCTGTCTCGATCTGACACAGATAAGCTCCATTGATTACGAGCCCTGGGTTCGAATCCCACGAGCAGGATTATGGATCCACATTGTTGAGTAGTCCCATAATAGGATGAAATAGCCATTTAGTTCTTTTAGGTTTTCCATGGTAGTCTAGGTTCAATTAATTCATAATATTAACTATTCAATTTATTACTATCATAACCACATAAACTCCTTCTAATATTATTTTATTCTTTCATATATTCTTCTTATTCAAGTTCAAGTGTTTTTAGCATAAATGATACAATTTTGTTTTTTTGTTTTGTTTTATAGTATCATTTAATAGATGAAATGATAATTATAATGAAATAATATTTGTGTTAACATTAATCAATCAATCAATCAATCAATCAATCAATTAATTAATTAATCGATCAATTATTTGAATATACTAATATGTCCTTATTTAATGCTAATCAATATTATGTAATCATTGATTAATCAATAAATTAATCAAAATGAATTTTCTCAATTAATAATCATGATAATGATAATAATCATGATAAATAAGGTCACTATTGAAAATGAAAATAAATAAATAAACAAATAAACAAATAAACGAGAAAGCACAAATGATATAACAATCAAATAATAATGATCTAATTTTCATCATTATGGTATATATATATATAGTTAATGTTCAATAGAGTTGTATCTAAGCCATTCAATGAAATTGTTATGTATATTTAAATGAGATTATAATGAATAGAATTTGAAAGTGTAATGAAAATTTAATAAAGAATAAATGTTAGTCAATCAGTGAATGAGTTAGTAAGCTACAACGTAGGATGATATACAATACATGTATTGGTTAAAGTAGCTATACCTCATTAGCACAACAAGATGAACAATAAATTCATAGAAGATGTTCATTTATTGATCGTAATATATCAATGAAAGTTTGCATATAAAGATATGATAGAGGAAGAAAAAATTAGTTGGTAGAAAGAAAAATATGAAGTAATTTTAATTTCATAGTTTAAGGGAAGACAGAGAGTGTATACACCTACATCATTGTGATCGATGCTGAGCTATGTCATTGTTATGTCTCGATACGCATAATGAATGGTAACTTTTAGGATCCATTTATGGACCAATACTATGCGTATACTTTTATCATATCACTGTTAAGTAACTAAACTATTCATATTTATGCCCCTCCTATCATAAGCTTTATTTTGACCTATGAACTGTTATTATACGATTTATCATTCTTGAGTTATGCCCTGTCTATTAATCACTACCTCCCTCATTCACAGCCACATTTGACTAAATTTTGTACAAATGTTGTTTCCTATTTTATGGTACGATGTGGTCTGTTTGATTGATATATAAACTCAGTATGTTTGAAATAAATGATTCATATCACAGAGTCTGAGATCAGTATTCTGGACTTAACAGTCAGGAAACAGGACCGATAAGTGCTCTAAACTGCTCGTACCTGTTTTATGCGTCATCGCTCCGATCGATTATTCACTGCTCTCTAATTGGCGTTATCATTACGTATGCATTATAGGGCACACAGAGCACAAGTTATAACAGTCACACAGAGTCTCCAAACGTTAGTTACGATAATCACAAGGATCCCAAACAAGTAGTCTGCATTAACCAACATGGCTAAGACTAGAAGTTAGTGACGTCAAGGACTGATGTCACGTTTTGGTTTAGCACCCCCCTTCCGCCATAACGTTCTTCCAACTATCCCCAATACTAGTCAGCAGTACGCGTCATAGTAATCGATGTTCAAGCATACGTGACACGTGGCCAAACCATCTTAGTCGATGAATATTTACAACCTCATCAACTGATTCATCATCATTCCCTAATACCCTGCATCTAACCTTACTATTACTTACCCGGTAATCCAAGCAGATGCGAGCAATATTTGTAAAACATCTGCGATTCAGTACTAGTAACTTACTAGTATACCATATTTTGATTTGGTCGCCTCTGCTTTCTTCTGACCCTCCCCAATACTAGCCAGCATTGTTCGTAATAGTAAAATTTGTTGAGATGAACATAAGCATTTTACATGTAAATTTAAATGTATTTGATTATGGTTGGTATGCAGTGAAACATCCCAACATAATCATGATCAGATTAAATTTTAATAATCTTATTTTTTGTAGTTGCATTCATGGGTTGATTAAAGTTAGACCAGTACTGAAAATCTGGAAGTGCTGAAAGACCGTTAAGATTTAGTATGGGGTTACTCGGAATTGCGCATCCACGACACCACGTGAAACTCCAAACCCAGAACCTTTGGTCTTGCCTGCTAATGTTTAACTTGCAGATCACTGAGCCGACATTCAGTAGTGTTAATGTCTAACTTCAATCGATTCATGACCTCGTGCAACCCTTCATCCATTGTCTACGGTGGATAACTGTCTCATACCCAACATGAATTAGACTCGATTGGTCACAACTTCTCATTAGAACTTCAAAAAACTCGTCTTGAAGCTAGTCGCTCGTGAGAGCATGTTATTTTTACCGAAATATGGATACATTTTTAACCATTCCATTGAAAGTAAACTGCCACTAACTACAGTCACGGTTTGAAACTGTTTAACGTAATAACTGAGTGGCTGCAACAAATGGGACTATTAAGAAGTTCCTTCACTTGTGATTATGATAGTCAAATGATTTGTGGAACTTGTGCAGACTACTGTGATAATGTTGTCTTTCAATTTAATATGTGTTCGAGAAAAAGGTCTACTAGAATAGGATTTTTTTCACTTGATCCAGATTGAGAATAAGGCAAATTATGGCAATGGCTGCGAACTGGATGATAAAAGCACCAGTAACACTGGATGCAGCCGGGTACAAATGCCTACATAGACTTGGTTATGTGCATTATGTCGTTATCCACAAACAACATTTTATGGACCCAACAACGGGAGTATACACAAACAATATTGAAACTATATGGTCTAGGTTGAAAGAGTTTTTGCGATGTTATCATGGCTTCAGTGGTCGTTTATTATGTAGCCATATTGATGATTTCCTCTACCATATTGTATTACGATTTTAAAACCTCTAAAGCTCTTTCTAACCTTAATAAGTTTTGAACTATGTAAAGAAGTGTATCCACTTTATTTCTTTGCTTTTGTATAATATATTTTTACTCTGTACTGTTTTCTGATTGGCTAACAGTTCTCAAGGTCGCCTGAGTTTCGTTCAAAGGTTGTCCATAAACTATAGTCCCGCCAATTACCGAAAGCAAGATCTTGACCTAGGTCACATGTTATGTAACACTTAGACAGCAAGATGACAACGTGACCATGAAAGAATCGGAACTCTCTAGATGATACCCAACCAGGTTACACAGATTCCCAGTATGAGATGTTATCATTGGGCCTTTAGGGCTGAGACTGATCTGTTATAGGACTGGGACATTTACAGTTAATTAATCACCGATTTCATGTTTTTCAAAGTCCCCATATCACTTGAAAACTTGAAATTCCTGAATGTCCTGGATAATTAAACTGTTTTAAAGTAAAATGTTGTGCACTATCACGGTGGATCTGATGCAGATGTAAAGGCGCGAATCGAAAAAAAAGAGCAGCATATTTACAACTGAAGAACACCTGGAACTCAAAACAATTGACAACCAACACCAAAGTCAGAATTTTCAATACAAATGTCAAGACAGTTCTACTGTATGGGGCCGAAACCTGAAGAACTACAAAAGCCAGAATATATAGGTGTTTATTAACAGTTGTCTACGCAAAATACTTCGGATCCGTTGGCCGGATACTATTAGCAACAACCTGATATGGGAGAGAACGAATCAGATTCCAGTGGAGGAAGAAATCAGAAAGAAGCGCTGGAAGTGGATAGGACACACATTGAGGAAAGCACTCAACTGCATCATAAGGTCACATGGAATCCTAAAGGTCAAATGAGAAGAGGAAGACCAAAGAACACATTACACCGGGAAATCGAGACAGATATGAGAAAAATGAACAAGAATTGGATGAAACTAGAAAAGAAGGCCTAGGACAGAGTGGGTTGGAGAATGCTGTTCGGTGGCCTATGCTCCATTAGGAGTAACAGGCGTAAGTAAGTAAGTAAGTCATTGTGCACTATTCTTCATTCAGATAATATTTATTTTAATATATTCATTCGTTTCTCAACATTACCTCTGTTATTGCTCACTTTCAGAATTCTAAGTGATATTCAACATCAGAATAGAAACAGATTTGACAAACATGAATAATACAGTTAATTTGATCAAATCAGTGAACTTAACACATTCAGATCATGCAGATGAAAATGTTGAAATTTGTATAAATCGTAAGCATAGAAGTTCGGACAGTTTCAACAATGAAGATCATGGACCAAGTGAAATGAAACGTCAATGTTTATTATCTGTTCACAGTCCAAATAATGTTAATGATAATATAAAAACAAAACATAAATTTAAATATTGGCTTGTATTTACTGTGGTAACAGCTGGTAAACAAGGTATTGAATTAGGATCTGATCAAACACCACTTATTCAATTTAATGGGATATTAGGTGATTTTTTTGAGAATAAGGTAAGTTGAATTAAAGTTTTTTTAAATTTGTTTAGTGTTTGAAACAGTGTCTATTGAATTCTACATCCATTCTGATGTATTAGTTTACAGATAAAGAGAACGAGTCTTTTGAAATTTAACGTTTGACTTGTAAATCACTGAGCCGACATCCAACGATGTTAATGTTTAACTTCAATAGATTCATGATCTTGTGCAACCCTTCATCCAGTGTCTCACACTCGACACGAGTTAGAATCCATTGGTCACGACTTCGAGCTAGAACTTCAAAAAAAACCTATCTTGAAGTTAGTTACTAGTGAGAACATATTATTTTTATCGAATTCTGCATCAGTTCTGTATAATCACATGTGTGATCGCCATGGATATTGTGGAAATGAGGAGCAATCTTGCTTAGTGCTGTGTTGTTTTTGACTCCTGTCATCACTTTCAACATATTCATTGGTTTTATCATAAGAACTTCGGTTAATTTTGCTCTATAAAGATAAATTGTCAAAGCCACATTATAAATAGATGGAATGAAGGTGATATCATAATAATTGGTATATAGTTAGTCGAAAATTACGAAACGTTGACTTAGTTGACCTAGTGAAAAACAAGCGTTTCATCTTATTTGAGACTGTTTAGCCGGATGTATCTGAATCCTAGAGTTGATAATCACAATATGAGTCAAATTCAGTACCTTCTGATTAAAACTCCATCATGTTATGCAGGCAGGAATCGTTGGACTCCACTGTTAACTCCTATCCATCTTTGCTTAGAATAATTTTAATTTAATGGCAGCGTTGAAGCAATTCACAAAAAAGGTTTTATGAAAATTTTCTTCCTTAGTTAAGTATTTATTAATAAGATCAGAGGCCCTACGAAACATTTTTAGGTGTTTAAACCAAGTTTAAATTGGATGATTTTAAGAAAATGTAAAAGCATTTGTTTAACTGACATTTCGTTATTTAATAGTTGAATTCGTGAGTCAATTGAAGCTAGATCATCATAGAAAACCTGGAAGTACTGGAATGCCGTTTCATCTTAATATGAGACGTGGATTGGTTGAAGTTAGTCATTATCACCATTGAATGACGGTTCAGTGATCTAGTAATTAAGCGAAATTAATAGGTCCTGCGTTCGAATCTCACGAGGTGGGATTGTGGATGCACACTAATGAGGAGTTCCATAGTAGAATAAAACAGTCATCCAATGCTTTCAAGTTTTCCATGGTGATCTAGCTTCAATTGCCTTATGAATTCAACAATTAAATTGCTATAATATCTACATAAACCCCTTCTCTGATTATAATCATCATATGCTCATTACTGAATGGTTTCAAAAGGTATTTCATAGAGTCCTATTGAGAAGCAATGAGCAGAGGAGTTCAATCGGGTATATTGTGAGATAGTAACTCACTGAAGAAAATAGTGGATAGTAGCACAACTTCATAGATTAATTTAAGTTAGACATTAACACCATTAGGTCACTGCACTGCTCAGTGATCTAATGCCCTGGTATAGCCGAGAGCAGGGAGGGTTCGCCCTCCCTCTCGAAATACTCTCACACGGCCACGCGTATACAGCCTCTGCCAGGGAAGTCCTACTCACTGCCTTCTCGTGGCGGGGGTGTTGTTTACAAAAATGAGAGGACGAAAAGCGAATGTCCGGCGCTATAACCGGATCTCAATTCAATGGTGCACATGGGCTCCAGTATCCTGCGGGAACAAATGGCGTATGAACCAACTTTGGTCACCGGCTTCCATGGGACTGCATCTACTCACGATGCTCCACTGCCTTGTGGACTAGACCCTTAGGTCAAAGGCTCGTGGTGTGGCCCCCTAAGAAAACCACCTGCTTCGGTTTGGGCATCCGGGCAGTATCTCAGCCCACGCACTAAAACCATGATGAACTATTTGCTTATGGTTAATCATTCGTACGTGAAATCGATCAGTCATTGGTTTAAATCTCATAAAGTGAGATCGTAGATGCACAGTATTAAGGAGTTTCTACAATAGGACAGAACGGCAGTCCAATACTTCCAAGTTTTCCATAATAATCTAGCATCAATTAACTCATGATCTCAACTATTAAACTTACTAATCATATTCAAAAATACCCGTGTTAGATTTCGTTTATTAAATACTAATAATAATAGATTCATTCAAACATGAATTTACCAAGAAATATTATTTCTTAATTTTATATATATAGAATATGTTAATCAAATCTCTTCAATAATAATGATATTTATTACTTACTTACTTACGCCTGTTACTCCTAATGGAGCATAGGCCGCCAAACAGCATTCTCCAACCCACTCTGTTATGGGCCTTCTTTTCTAGTTCCATCCATTTCTTGTTCATTTTCCTCATATCTATCTCCATTTCTCGGCGTAATGTATTCTTTGGTCTTCCTCTCCTCCTTCGACCTTGAGGATTCCATATGAGGGCTTGTCTTGTGATGCAGTTCGGTGCTTTCCTCAATGTGTGTCCTATCCACTTGCAGCGCTTCTTCCTGATTTATTCCTCCACTGGAATCTGATTTGTTCTCTCCCACAGTAGGTTGTTGCTTATAGTATCCGGCCAGCGGATCTGAAGTATTTTGCGTAGACAACTGTTAATAAACACCTGTATGTTTTGGACGATGGATTTCGTAGTTTTCCAGGTTTCGGCCCCATACAATAGAACTGTCTTGACATTTGTATTGAAAATTCTGACTTTGGTGTTGGTTGCCAATTGTTTTGAGTTCCAGGTAGTTCTTCAGTTGTAAATATGCTGCTCTTGCTTTGCCAATCCGTGCGTTTACATCTGCATCAGATCCACCGTGTTCATCGATGATACTGCCCAAATATATAATGATATTTATTAAATGATGAATATTGATTAAGATAATAGACAATTAATGATAGATTGTATAGATTTAAACAATAAATTGATTTTAATAAAAACACCATGTAATTTTATAATGATGTCAATGTTTCAATAAGGTCAAATATTGTTTTAATCATTCATTTTGATTTTAATTATTTAATGAATTTAATTTTTTTGGTATATAATTATATTTCTAAATGATTTCTATATAATAAAAGATAATATGAAATGATATTAGAATTGTTGATCATTGAACAAAAGGTGAGAAAATGATTATAATTTATAAATGAACCAATCAGGTATTTAGGTAAAAGATCTTGGATTTTAGCGGGAAATTTATTCATCTATTTGATGAAATAGAGTTTTTAACATTCTAACTGATGTTAGTTCGTGATGAAAAACCTTAAATCTAATTTGTTGTATTTTACTTTATGGCTGTTAAATTGTAGTCATTAAGAGTTGAAGATACTCGTTAGCTACTAGTATTTGACCATAAATGTTTTAAATATATTGTTGACATCTACTTCGATTACCGGGTAAGTAATAGTTAGACTAGACGTAGGGTATTAGGGAATGATGATAAATCAGTTGATGAGATGGTTGCGCCACGTGTCACGTATGCTTGAACATCGATTACTATGACGCGCACTGCTGGCTAGTTTTGAGGATAGTTGGAAGAAAGTTATGGCGGGGGGGGTGCTAAACCAAAACGTGACATCAGTCCTTGACGTCATTAACTTCTAGTCTTAGCCATGTTGGTTAATGCAGACTACTTGTTTGGGGTCCCTGTGACATGATTCAGAATCAATTACAATCGCGTAGGTAAATATAGTCTCTGTCTTCTTTTAAACTATGAGATTAAAATCACTTTATATCTTCCTTTCTACGAATTCATTCTTTCTTCCTGTATTATATCCTTACATGTAATCTTTCTTTTATATATTACCACAATTGAGTTAATTGCTCTTATGAATCCAGTGTTCATCTTGCTGTGTAAATGAGATATGGCAACTTGGACCGATGTATATATGTGCCTGGTATTATGTTATAGCTGACTGAATCACTCACATCAACTGTAAATCATAATTTTAATTCTTCACACACTGATTTATAACCCTCATTTGGTCCTAGTTATTGGGTGTATACTTTCAAGGTCATTTTGATGTCGCTCAAAGGTCGTCCATAAATTATATTCTCACCTAGAACTTGTTCATTTGGTTCCATATTTAGTTTGATAGATATTGTACCTTAATCTGTAGATTTTTTTGTAAATACAATTAGATTGTTGATCTTTCTGTAATGTGTTCAATGTTCTACAAAAAATATGTTGATTGTAGTGTTGGTTACCAATGTTAAACCTATATTACCTTATTCTACTACCTTCTGGACAAAGCAATTTATCTATTCTTCTTGAGTAGTCACGTTTAGACTTTGTTAATTATTCACTTATCAATCTTGATTGTTTCTATATGAGCTTATTTGTGTGTACACTTTTAATCCGATTCATCACATATCTGTAGATTATTTTTGTGTGACTATAAATATTGATTAACGCTTGATTAAATGAAGTTGGTTTACATAACTTCTTCACTACGTGTCATTTCGTTTCTATCTCTCTTCTCTTCGCTTCCTTCGCTTCATCTCACTGATTGTCTGTCTAGATCAATAAGTGTGCAAAACATGTGTATTCAAACATCCATTCTCGTATAGTTTTGATCATATCATTGAGTCACATGATTTTATCAGAATGGGTTTTGTGGAGATTTTAGTAATTTCAATTGAAGCTAGACCACTATGGGACTCTTCAGCAATGCTCATCCACGGTCCCTCTCGCGAGATTCGAATCCAGGATCTATCAATCTCGCGCGCGAGCGCTTAATCAACTAGACCACTGAGCTGGCCGGCATCCAATCGTGTTAATGTCTAACTTCAACTATTCCACGAAATTGAACGACACATCTACCATTGTCATCAGTGAGTTACTATCTCACAACACACCTGGTTGAACTCCATTGGTCATTGCTTCTCAGTAGAACTCCAAGAAATGCTTTTTGAAGTCATTCACTAGTGAGCATACGTTGATTGATATCAGAAAGGGTTTTCGAAGTCATCATAGTAATTTCAATAGTTGAGATCATGAGTCAATCAAAGCTAGACCATCTTGGAAAACCTGGAAGCACTGGACGGTCGTTTAGTCCTAGTATGTTTTTATTATAGTTGAATATTAGCAAATAGTACATCCAGGTAAAACTGGCTAATAAGTACCACATACAATGAAACGTACGTTCTGAATTGTACTGCTAGCTAATGTCTAACTTTACTATAAAACATACGACTAAATAACCATCACAATTTAGTTGGCTCATAATGAACACAAGGTAAAATTAAACTGGTTATTACTAACACTTAAAAAACAAAAAAATCTCATATATATTTTCCATAAGGTCTGTATGTATCCTTATCGATAGTTTTACTCACATTCATTACTGATCTAATGGAAATATCAACTGAACCTGTTAGAATCGAATAATTTTTAAGCGTTTCAAGTAAAAACAATACCAATTGAATTTAAACTTCAACACATCGCCCAAGCAAGTGGTTATCAGGACTCAGTAAGTAAGCGAGTAATGGGATGGCTCTTGAAGCGTACGATACTGGGTTCGAGTCCCAGAGTGAATATCAATTCTGGAATTTAGGACTCATCCAGCCGCTGAGTCCCAAATAAGACAAAACGCGTGTCCTGAATTCCACTGTCACTATGCCACTATTCATCTATGCTTATAAAGCTTGTAACTTAAGACAATATCGAGGAAAATTAGAACACGATGTACATGTGACAATAAGAGACTAATCAAATGCAACATTGGGAAGATATAAGCAAACAACACCAAATGAATGTAGATAATATTTATTTGAAATTGGTTTAGCCTTTACTTTAACTCACTTACAAAAACTCATACACAACTTTGGAACGGATTACAAAAAAGTTAACAGACATATGATATGTAATATCAGGAATGATGATCTCACATAATCTGCTAACTGAACTGATCTGTAATTTGCTCAAATTTTTGGCATGAAATCAAATCAATATCTGTAGTCATACACATTTATGATGATTCATTAATTCATTATTCAGAAGTTATCTTTGATTTAGAAGCATTCTACATTCTATTAATACAGATCATTTTATGACTTTAACATAATATTATTTTGATAACAAAAAGATATAACTACTTAAGCTTTAATATTCCATACGATCCTCTGAAGTTATTACAATCACTAGTTGAATAAAACCCAGATGGATTTCATTAATGTGCAATAGTTTCTCAATTGCTTACAGTGAATCAAGTTTCAGATTACCGGGTACAGAGATGTTACAATAGTAGAACCATCATCCAAGAAATAGAATATTTAAATAGTTTTCATTAAAACTATGAACCAACCAATGCTAGAGCACCAGTGAAAATCTGGAAGCACTGGACAGCTGTTTCTATCTAATATGAGGGTCCTCTACAGTACATATCCCTAATTCCGTATGCAGGATTCACACCGAGGACCTCCAGTTTTGTGCAAATGCTTAACTTCTAGATCATTGATTTGGAATCCTGAGTGAGGGTTCATGGAAACATACTGCTAAGAAGTCTCACATTAGGATGAAACGGCTATCCAGTGATTTTAGTTTTCTTAATTGATCGATTCATGATTTCAATAAAATTTATCAGACTTTGCAATCCTATTGTTCACTGTCCACAACTCCACGCACGAAATTCAAGTACTCAGGGATCATATCAACACACGTATCCACGATGAGCACTCTTTGCACATACAACTTGATGTTGTTACGTTTTCTCCCTGATCCTTCAAACATGTCTATGGGTGCACGTTTAGGTACAAAGAACAACGCCCGGAGCTCTAACTGTTCTTCAACAGAGAAGTACTTCCCCGCAAGATGGTCTTCCCAGTCATAAGCTAGCGACTTGTAAAACTCGACATACTCTTCGGTATTTATGTCTTAAGGTTCGCGTGTCCAGAGTGGTTTAAGCTTGTTCATCTGCTCTTCCTGGGCAAACTTCTCTACAACCTTCTTCTTCTTTCTCTTTTGTTTATTCTCCTCTTCCTCGTCTTCATCTAGATCTTCAACTTTCGGCTTGTCGTCAGATAAAAATATACTCATAAGATCGGTCCATAAATGGATCCCAAAAGTTACCATTCACTGTTCTTATCGGGATACAACACCTATACTAAAAGTTAAATAATTTTGTTTAAATATTATAAATAACGTGATGAATTTATGGACTGGTATCTGTCGTTAGAAAACAGACTATATCAGACTGTAATATTTCATATATGTTATGTGTAGTATGTAGTAAAACTGAATAAAACGAAAACATTATGATGTAACTGTTTTGCACAAAATCAACCAATGTTGATCTCAGTCATTAAGGGTACTACATTTTATTAAGTTAGTTAGTTACAACGTAGCACCAAGCACATATATACATCGGTTCAAGTTGCCATTACATCATTTACACAGCAAGATGAACACCAGATTCATATGAGCAATTAACTCAATGATGTTACGATATAAAAGAAAGATTACATATAAGAATGAAATACAGGAAGAAAGAATGAATTTGTAGAAAGGAAGATATAAAGTGATTTTAATCTCATAGTTTAAGCAAAGATAAAGACTATATACACCTACGTTATTGATGAAAGAATAACTGATTTTTATTCTGAAGAAAAATGTATCACAATTTACACAGAACTCTAAAGATATATTCTTCTTTTGAAATTACTCTCATTGGTTCTGATATTTCTGTTTATCCCATGGCAACTAAAGATCTTGTATTAACAAGTAAGAAATATGAATGTTATGGATATTTATCAAAGATTTTTAAATGAATCATTTTAATGATTGAAATCATTACAATCTTTTATAAAACCCCTACTGATAATAATAATAATAATAATAATAATTATCCATTATTAAATATTAAAATTTTTTATATTTTTTTTTTTTACATATTTCTAGATTATTGATCGGATCAACATTTTTATTCGCCCAGAAAACTTGATACGAATTCAACGATCTTCTATCGATCTAATCAATAATCCATTTCAATTTCAATCAAATATTAATAATAATAATATTAATAATAATAATAATAATAATAATAATAATAATAATGAATTAAAATCAGATTATTATGTTATTTCATATTGGAATAATTATAATCATAAAAACAATGAGTTATCCCCTAGTAATACAGGGAAATTAATTCATTCCATTGAATCCATAAGAAATGATATGAATATTTCTATAGAAGCATTAGAAGCTGCTAATTTACAGGTTAATTCAAATGATCAAATACATAGTATAAACTTTAAAGAATCAATAATTCAAGTGAGTTAATTTTTTTTTTATTGATAGTGAAAGTTGTTTATTTTCTGAAATATGAAAATAAGATTTTATTTTGATATGAGAACAGTTCATGGATGAACTTGAGGAAGTGATATAAAGCTCAGAAACAACTGATTGATTCATCCATAAACTATAGTCTCGCCATCCGGTTCATTTAATTTGGTATTATGAATAGACCATAAATTGTATCTAAAATATTGGCTACCATCACACTGCATAGATTATGTTAAGTCTATTAGGAATTAGCTCATAATGGATAGAATTTAATTTTTTTTTAGTTTTCATTACAGTGATTATGTCTTTAGTTTACCATAGATACTTGAACATTAATCATTTGAAATGATGTCAAATGACCGTTGCATGTTCTGTTGATGACATGTTGGAGACTAAATTGATCTCTGATGGTCCCTTTGTAAAGCTATTTTTATTGGTATTCGAAAACAGCTACAATGAAGGTATATGATAGTAATTAAAGTGTAGATCCATTACTAAAGGAGAAAATATTCTTCTACTATATAATAACATCAACTTCGCCGACTTTAACAAGTTTTAAATATGCCTTCAAGAAGGATCCTATATCGAGTTTCGTTTGATGAAACAGTATTATAAAATGAAAAACAAGAATGTGAATTTAGTATCCTTTAATGAATCTACAGAATATTCATTCGAAAGAGATAACAAAATGAATTCAGGGATTATAAAGTATTACTTTTAATCGACATCAGTATCAATAGTCGTAACGTTTTACATAGTTTAATACAGAGGATGATACTTTTTATATAAATTTTCTAATATCCTCATTTGCTTATTTGTATTGTGTAAGGACGGTCCACGGGTGAACTCGAGGAAGTTCTAAAAAGCTCAGAAACAGCTGAAGATATTTTATATCGAATCAGCTTTTGGAAGAATAGTCCAAAATCATCATCTGTAGCTTCCTTATTGGATAAATGCTAATAATCCTCTGTATGCGGATTGGATAATTATAATGATGATTTGATTTTCACTAAAAACTATAAATATCTGACAATTCTGTGTCATTATTGACATTGTTTGGAATAAAATTCCTTCCACTTTTCTTCTATCTAGAGTCCGATTTCTCAAGTTATACGCGGTAGATTAAAAATCTAAACTCTAGATATAACAACTGGCGACGGGGATGAGATATCTTCGGCTCATTCTGAGCTTCTTAAAGCTTCCTCAAGTTCACCCGTGAACTGAGTGCTCAAGTTATATGCGGTATATTAAAAATCTAATATAATTATAGATTAAAACATTCTAGAAATTCCGTACGTGTAATTTATTCTAAGTGAAAGTTTTCCTACAACAACTATGAACGACTGAAAAAAAGATTTCCAATTGTAGTGCTTCAGTAGTCAATGCTGCATATTACTTACTTATGACTGTTACTCCTCATGAACGAGCCTAGGCCGCCCACCAATAATGCAGCATATTACAAGAGAGTTAATAGATTATGACTAAACAATTATATCTGTGAAAACTACTGTACATTTTGTTTGCAATTTTTTTATGTTAGTATTTATAATCCAGCGGTTTTTGAATTCCTATAAAATCTACATTATTCAGTAACTTAACCAATATTTACTTAATATCAGTATAGGGTTGTGGAGATTGTTGAATTTGGATTGATATCATGAATGGATCAATGTTAGATCACCATTGAAAACTTGGAAGTACTGGACAGCTGTTTTGTCCTAGTACGGGACTCCTCATAATTACGCATCCACGATTCGGTATGCAGGACTCGAACCCAGAACTTTTGGTCTGGTGCGCGATTTCTTAGCCTTTAGATCACTGAGCCAGAATCCTATTGTTTTAATGTCTAACTAATGACCGAAGAACTTAGTGAATTATAAACCAAAAGAGATATTCTTAGCCTCTCATATTACCAGTGAGATTTTAAAGTCTTAATATGTACTCTGTTCAAAGTAAAGTATAACTTTTCAATATCATCTATTTCATTTGGATTAAAAGTACATTCATACTGTTTGAATCTCTTGAAATATACTTTTTTTATGCACTCTCGAATTGATCTATTCATCACATGGACGAATTCTAATCTTCTGAATTCTTCATGTCGCTTTCGTTTTCCTTTTTCCACATTTATTTCACTGGATTATACTCCTTGAATAACATCTGCAAACCCTAATCTTTCCAATTACTGCTTAAACTTTTACTACCTCTACCACTACGGGATTTGAATCGACAAATGCACCTCTGTGCTAATGTGGTTTGGCAACTCTGACTGATGTACGTACGTACGAAGTTCTACGTTGTTACTGACTGACTCTGACTGAATTAGTATACGCTGAATAGTTTGACTACAGTTGATTGTTGTAAATAATAATCTATTTTCGTAGGGAAATTTAACGATTTGCAACATATAAAGCTGAAGTAGAAGACAATCATGGTATTTTTTATTTCAGACTAATTATTTAAGCGTAAATAAATGACAGTTTACAATGAATTGATCACTATGTAGTGATCAAATGTCATGTATATCAGGTTATTCTTAGTGCAGATCTATTCCTATCGACCAAGTTGAAATGAGTCCACCAGTCTAGATGATTCAATATTGCGTGTACTATATTGCGATAAGATGATATTTGGAGGTAGTCAATAGGAAACCCTGAACCTATGTCAGGTATGGATGACTCAGTGCTCACGTCTCTGAATGTGAATCTCTGTGACACGAGATTAAATCCGTTATGGAGCATCAGTTCCCTCAAGATTATAAGTATATATACCAAATAGCACGAAACCTAGATCGAAAGTTTCTTGTTGAAACTTTGAATAATCAGTGAATATGACTTTACATTCCTAAATTTAATTCTTCCTATTTCAATATTCAGATGGTAATTATGTCAACAACATAAATTGGAGCGTTTGAAATAATAAAAATAGATTAAATCTTTGTCTCTAGTTTAACACCGACCGACCATTTTTACAGTCCAATACCTTACAGTGCAATCCTTTCTAGTATTCTTCCATGATAACCATCTATTGTATTAAATCACAATTAATAAACGAATTCTGACTTATATTGCTCTGTAATATAAGTAGTTTTATTGAAATTTTAAATTACAGATTTCTCAATGGTTAAAAGATCATGGAGTATTCGATGATCTATTACCAATGGACAAGTCTAATATCTTACTTATCGCAGAAAATCATCAATCTATACGAAATGTAATACATGCTGAAGCTGCCTATCGTAATATAGATCATGAATTGATAAATTGTTCACCTTGGTCAATATATATAGATTTAGTTGAATTTTGTCAACAATCTCTCTTCCACTTCAATAATTCTAATGATGATGATCAAAATGTTCGTAGCAAAGGAATCACTGAACAAAAGGAATATAAAGAACATCATCTCCATAGTATCTTTGAAGCTGCTCGTGGTAAGTACAGATTTAGTTTTCAAAAAAGTTGTTTAATTTCCCTAATAATAACCTCTATCAAGTGATTAGTTAGATAGATGGTTACTAAAAAAAAATAGGATGTAATGAGCCGTTGTTTTCTTGCATTTCAGAGAATTTTAACCATATTAAGGATTTGTTAACTACTCTTAATATCTGATGTGAAATCGTTAATTGACGTTCACTGATTACGTTAATCTCATTCACTCTTCTATATAAAGTTTCAAATAGTCGTTAATAACTGTCGACAGTAACTGTCAAGATTTAATATGATGATTTTAAGTATATTTGAAAGTGAATATAGTACTAATGGAAATAAAATAATAGTGATATATTCTTAATGTCCTTATTATAGTGAACCAGAACACGAATGGGAACAGTCAAATATATTTGAACACATAAATTACAGAACCTTCTAGTAAAATCTTAGAACCATACGGTAAATAATTCATTTACTAAATATCAATCAATCGTCTTATATTTGATTGTTCATTCGATTCCACAATAAGCATTTTTTTGTTGTCATTCTTTTTTTTTTCTTTAATTTTCTTAACTTATGGACACCAGGCATTTCACTTGTGAATAATGATATGTACTACTTATATCTATCGATATCAGTAGCACATACCACATTTATAAGTAGTAGGTTGAATTTTTTTACGTTTTACAACATAATGTAAGTTGCTAATTCAGTGAATAAATAAACTTTCTTGAATTCATATCAGTTTAAATACTAGTACTGGGATCATGTTAACAGCAATATTGATTCCATTTCCTACTCACTGCATTCTCATGGTGGGAGTGTTGCTTTCAAAATTGGAAGGACGAAAAGCGAATGTCCGATGCTTTTACGGGGTTGATGGATACGGAAAGTTCACTTAGAGGAGCTAGAAAACCCTAAATACAAATCGATGGTGCGCATGGGCTTCGGTATCCTGAGCGAACAAACGACATATGAACCTATAGTTGGTTAACGGCTTCCATGCGATTGCATCTCTTGACGTTGCTCCACTGCCTTGTGGATTAAACCTTCAGGTCAAAGGCTGTGGATGCGGCCCTCTAAGAAAACCACTTGTTACAGTTTGGGCACCTGGGCAGTACCACGGTCCACGCACAAATGAAGTGACTTGTGTGGTACATACGTACTAATATATTGTACTAATATTTATCGATTTAAATAGAATTCACCTTCATAGTTGAATTAAGATATTTCTTTTACATTGTTCATCAATCCTGTGTTGTTTAAACGTTTTCTGTAGATCTTTTATTATAAGAAAATATTGTTTGATAAAATCAAAACATCAACCCTATGACGTCGTGACCGTATTGTAGAGGTTACTGTGGTTGCCTTCTGCGCACTCGATCCGGGTTCAAAATGTTCATGGTCCAGTAAGAACTACTATAGCTTTGGCAGAGAAAAATTCTATCTACATCACCTTACCATTTAGAAGTTATTAAAATAGCCACTTTACTGAAACAAAGGCTGAAGTCAGTCATTAACAAGACATATTATTCAATGAAGGTCATTATCAAGGAAACAACAACATTCATGCTTCATCAAAAACTTAAAAGACAAGAAAATGATTGTGTCACATGCCACTGTGTTTACCAATTTCAATGTGTATGTGTGTGTGGTCACACATACATAAGGAGGAGTAATCATGATCTCAACATTAGGGTGTGTGGACGTGTATCTAAATGATTGCAGAAATAAATAGAATCTAATGACCCAATAAGAGTAGAGAATAAACATCCATCATCCTCTATTGCCAAACACATGATTGAAACAGGTCATATGATTGATGTTAACTCGGGTTTTGGTGGTTTGTTGTACAAAAGTGTAAAAGGGCGTATACTGAGGTTTATTGAAGCCTTAGCCATACGAAGATCTAAACCCCACTTTGTGTATTCAAAAACACTTTGTTCTCAACTTAAACCTATCCTGGTAATATTGGTGATGAGTTTCCACATTGTCTTTCATATGATCTTCTTTATTATCCTTCCCTTCTCTTAACCTTCATTTCTTGTCTAATCTAGTCTAGTCTAGTCTATTCTAGCCTAGTCTAGTCTAGTTCTTAACAAGTATATTATGTATGATCAGATTGTTTGAAATGTATTGCGCTAATATATTATCAGGACTCAGTAGATAGGTGGATAACGCGATAGGGTTTGAAGTGAATTGTACTGAGTTCGAGTCCCAGATTGAATAACAACACTGAGATGCAGGTACATCCAACTGACGAGTGCCAAATAGGACGAAACATGCGTCAAACTGGATTCCACTGCTAGCTGTCACCATCCATCTTTGCTTGTAAAGCTTGTGACTTAGGGCAATATTGAGTCAATTTGCACAGGATGCACATATGTTAACGAGAAACTGATCGATTGCACTTCTAAATAACAATGAGATGATACAAGTAGACAACATCAAGTAAATATCATCACATAATTCTGATAATCTTCGTCTTCTTATTCCTAATATTTTATTTTAATGTTCAATAATTTAATCAAAGTAAAAATATTGGTTATTTCATGCTGTTTATTGAATTGATTTTCCAGCTGTGTCACCAATAAAAGAGATAGAAGTATATTAGTTGAATTAGATTATTGTTTGATAGTCAATCTTCTTAATAATGTAGGGATAATAATTGAAGATAATAAAAAATAGGAAAGAACAATAGCTTTGCACTAATTTCTATCCATTGACCATTATTTAGATTATTGATTATTCATTTATGAAAACTATGAAATCTGATCACTTGTTAGACTTCTGTTCTGGTACGGCTGAGAATGGAGAGAGTTAGCTCTCCCTCTCGAATTGCTTTCACATGGCCATGTGTATACAATCACTACCAGGGAGGTCTTACTCACTACCTTCTCATGGCATTATTGTTGTTTAAGAAATTAAGAAGACGAAAATTGAATGTCCAGTGCTTTAAGCGGGTTGGCGGACACGGAGGGTTCACCTAGGGAAGTTGGAAAGCCCTGATTATAAACCACTGATGCACATGGGCTCCAGTATCCTAAGGGAACAAATGAAGTATAAATCAATTATTGGTCACCGACTACGATGAGACTGAATTTCCTTACGTTGCCATGTGGATTAGACCTTTAGGTCGAAGGCTCTGGGTGTGGCTCCATAAGAAAATCACCTATTTCGGTCTGAGCACCCAGACAGTATCATGGCCCACACATAAATCAGGTGACTTGTGTGACGCATATGTATTCGGTGTGTTCAAATAAATAAATAAATTTATAAAGACCTTTTACAATATTCATTGGTCTATGTATCTTTGTATATGAGTGTGTGGTAGGATATGGGAACTGTCACTTAGAAGTTCTATCTTCTTGCTGCTATAATACAAGGATGTCGCTCTATAGACGTTTTGTTTTATATCATTCGAATTTTTTATGCTCGCTAATTGATCAAAGCAGAATATAGTATACAACTACGGCACTCGAACGTATAGAACCCTCAGAGTTGCAAATCAAAAGACATAAGAATACTGGAGTAGTGTTTACTGGGTAATAATCAAAATGTGCAGAAAATCATGGGTATTCATAAATATTAGCGTTTATTATATCAACATTATAATTCAGTCAATCCGCAAAAAGGCATGTTTTGCCACTGCTCGATAGTAGCATGTCACGTCGATCATCTAAAATGCTCCGTCGTTCTGATTGAATGGAAACTCTTTGTCTCCTTTAAAGCTTCTGGAGTCTCCGACTTAGTTCTCGAAAGTCATACCAATAGAATATAGAAAAAACCGAATGAATTATTTAGTTTCGATTGTATCTATTTGAATTCAACTATTTCATGAAATACCTAAAAATCACTTCGTCTTAAATAGATTGTCAGATCAAATAATATCGCTTGTCATCATCACATGATATGTTTAGTTTGTATGCTTACATTTAATCTATTACATGTTTGGTGACTTTAATTATTGGAATTGATATTTGATAAGTCATGTTAGATTTAACATTTTATCATTGAATAATCGTATAGTAACATGTCTAGAAACTAGAAAATATTATATCAAAACAGTTTCGTGGAGATTTTAGTAATTTTAATACTTCAGATCATGATTTAATTGAAGCTAGATCACTATGGAGAGCCTGGACGGACTGGACTACTGTTTCGTCCTATTTTGGGACTCCTTGGCAGTGCGCATCCATGACCTCGCTTCGCGAGATTTGAACCCAGAACATATCGGTCTCGCAATCAAGCGCTTAACCTCTACACCACTGAGCCAGTCGGTATTCAACAGTGTTAATGTCTAACTTCAACTAATCCACGAAATTGAGCGGCACAATTACTAATGTCTTCAGTGAATTACTATCTCACAACAGACCCGGTCTAGCTTCAATTGACTCATGATCTCAACTATTGAAATTACTATAATCTCCACAAAACCCCTTCTGATATTAATCAACATATGCTCACTAGTGACTGGCTTCAAGAAGCATTTCTTGGAGTTCTAGTGAGAAGCAGAGACCAGTGGAGTTCAACCAGGTCTGTTGTGAGATAGTAACTCACTGATGACAATGGTAGATGTGTCGTTCAATTTTGTGGATTGGCTGAAGTTATATAATAACACCTATGGATGTCGGCCGGCTCAGTATTCTAGAGGTAAAGCGTTCGAGTGCGAGACCGATATGTTCTACGTTCAACTCTCTCGAGGCGAGGTCATGGATGCGCACTGCTGAGGAATCCCAAAATAAAACGAAACGACCATCTGGTTCTTCCACGTTTTCCAAGATGATCTAGTTTCAATTAACTCATGATCTCAAGTATTAAAATTACTATAATATCCATATAAACCCCTTCGAATTAATTAATTAGATATCAGTTTGGGGATCTGTGGAGATTGTAGCATTTTACATTTAAATTTACAAGTTCATATAAGTTAGACCACCATTAAAAACCTGAAAGCACTAGATGAAAGTTTTATCCTAGTATGGGACTCTTCAGCAGTATGAATCCATAATCCCGCACATTGGGCTCGAACCTAGGACCTTTATAATAAAAGTAAACTAATATTTGTAATCATAAAGAACTATATTGAACAAATTACTAATTAATTGTCTATCCTTACAGAAAGATAATCCATAATAAATAACTATGAGAATCAGTAATTATGATCAACTTTTGTAACTACTGCTAAAACTTGTAATGGATAATAGGTTTAGCATAGTTTACTATAATTCATTAGTTACAAAACTCCAGTTGACATAATCAAACAAATTACTTGAACAGTTTATATATCCCCATAGAATATTCAAAAATGAAGTATATTTAAGTGAACAATTATTTTTGTAATAACTTCCTCATCCGGCTCTACAGTTATAAGCTATAATTCCTAGCAGAAGGTATTAAGAAAAGGAATTGTAACTCAGTCATTAAAAAAAAGACCCTATCACTGAGACTATACATTAAAAGGGGACATAGCAGGTGATATTTCAATACGTCGACTGAAAATATCTATCGAAAGCACATTTCACGTCGCTAAGCTACATGAAATTTTCTCAAATAAACTAGTACTTATACAACAACTGAAGGATCGGTTACCGATGATGAGATCCTTCATGCATGTATGCCACTTCAACTGCTCCTGTGAAGCTAGTTATATAGACCGTACTTAGAGTGCTTTATCCTTACGTGTTCGGGAACATGTACTAGCATGGTTGCGATAAAGTCACCAAATCGATCAAAAGCACAATCCTTTCTGATTTGGTATTTATTGATCATATGAAAATAGAAGAAGTTTTCTCTGTTTTCTATCAAGTTTCAAAACATCTACCTCAAGGAACCAGATTAAGATTACTCTATATAGCTGAAGATATCTTGATCAACTTTAGAAAACCAAACTTACGCATCTAGAAAAGGTATATGCAGTCTCTATATTTACCTTGGCCTACAACTGGATCACCGTATACCTGAACTGAATATTATAAACCTATTACTCCCTTACCTGTTTTTGCTTGTTTTGACGTCTATTTCATTCTAATATGGGACTCCTTAGCAGTATGCATTCATGATCCCACCCCACGAGATTCCAATCCAGGACCTATCAGTCGCGCGCGGGAACGCTGAGCCGGGCAGCATCCAATGGTGTTAATGTCTAAATTCAAACTATCCACAAAATTGTGCTACTGTCCACCATTGTCTTCAGTGAGTTACTATCTCACAACAGACCTAGTTGAACTCCACGGGTTACTGCTTCTCACTAGAACTTCATGAAATACCTCTTGAAGCCAGTCACTAGTAAGCATATATTGATTAGTATCAGAAAGAATTTTTTGTTGATATTATCCTAATTTTAATAATTAAATTCATGATTCTATTAAAATAAGATTAATTTGAAGAAAAACTTGAATGCACTAAATACGTGTTTCGACCTAGTACATATACTCTTCATCAGTTTATATCATTCATTAAAAATATACACATTTAAAACAAATTATTCTCATATAAATATTAAATAAAATTCTATTTATTAATTAAACTCAATTGATTTTCTAAAGAGAAAAAAAATAAATTTTTTCAAGTGGAACCTATCAGAATAGATTGTTACCAATTGAGTTCTATTTTTTTCTTCTTCACATGATCCTTTTTTTTGTTTTTGTTTTTGTTTTTGTTGTTGTTGTTGTGTTTTTTGTGAAACACTTCAATTTTTCACACTCACACACAGACACAGACACACACTCACACACGTACACAAAACGTATTGTGTTTGTTGCTTTTTATAAATTTTAACAATGAAAATATAAAATGAGAAAAAATTAAGCAGAATTATGAGAGGAAAATATATAAAAAAAAACAAAAATGGAAAACAACAACAACAACAAAAAAAGAAAACAAACACAACACTAAACAAATTTTTTTGTTTTTTTCATTTTTTTTTAAAATAAACATATAAATAGTACGTTATGCATGGATTGATTTGTGCTTATGTTGTGATTGAATAATAATGAAAATAATAGGGAGAGAGAGAGAGAGAGAGAGAGAAATAAAGGGGCGGGTATTATTTATTTATCTAATTATGGACAAATAAATTTTTATAAATGGTTAATTGAGTTTAACAATAAGCCTTAGTTACTAAATGTATCCCAGGTAACATATTGTGATTGGTATCTATTGCATATTATATAACTGTATATGTAAGTAAATGTATAGTTGTCATAGGAATTTTTCTTCTTAAATACAACACTAATTGACATGAAAGAATTAATGCTTTTTTATGTCATAGTTATGATTATAATAATAAATTATATCAATTATAATACTGAATGATAAAGGTAAAGCCTTAGTCAGTTATATCGTGATATAAGCTACTTATATCCACATAAGTAGTATATAACAATAGTCAGGTATTAAATGTATTTCAATAGAAGATCGAAAAGGAAATAAGGAGAACAGAAAGAAATTGGTATAAAAATACAGGACAAATGAAATCTAAGATGATAGATTGATATTTACAAATGGAACAATCAAGTATGAGATAATACAAATTAAGTGTTCACTGTATTTTCATGAAATGTACTGTAAGTTATGTGTTGGAATATATACACTCCAATATTGTATATTGTATGGTATTCAGTAATGTTTTAAAAATTGATTACTCAAATTTAATTTAGTTAAAAGATTGAAAACTGGAATCATTCTAAGATATATATATATATATCTTTTTCTGTAAAGTAATATATTCAAAGTTCATATTGAATACCATTAATAGATATAATGTATTTGTTTTTTTAATAAAAATAATTGGTTAATTATAATTTCAAAATGTAATTATTTATATTAATATGGTACTGTTGAGGAGTTTCATACAAAGACGAAACAGTCGTCTAGTATTTTCAACTTTTTTATGATGTTCTCGCTTTATATGAAACTTTGTTAAGAATTAAAATTTCATGTCCTTATTTACAATAATTAAATCAAGTATATTTTAATAAATTTTAATTAATGAGTTGATCTCTCATATCTTTAGTTATGACGTTGATTACAATGTGATTTATGGTAAATTATCTACTCACAGTTTTTGTCTAAAACTGGCACTCATTAAAACATTAAAAATTTAAATAATAATAAAAAAAAGAATGAATAGCTGCTAAGTGAAATTTTTAGATTTTTGGAGAGTTGGTAATTATGATAAAATTGTTGATCTAGTTTAGGACTTACTAATTTTGTAGTTACTATGAACTTGTTTTATTATTAATTTACAATTGATTGATTATTGGGTGATGATCAATATCATGTATATCAGGTCCATCTTACTGTAGATCGAATCTTATTAACTAAGTTACAATGTGGCGATCAGTCTAGGTGATTCGAACTTGAAGCTATATCAGGTATGAATAGCTGAGTGGTAACATCTCTGACTATGAAGCCTGGGTAACATATAATGTAATCTATTAGAAAGTATCAGTTCCTTCAAGATTACAAGTATACCCTACTGATGAGTACTAAATAACACGAAACCTAGGTCCAGAGTTTCTTGTTCACTACCTCTAACCACTATCAGAATCATTCATTTGAAAATTTAATGAATGAATTTTTAAACTTCAGTAAACCTTTAACAATCATCCTAACATTTTATTCTATTTATCTAACTGATAAACTTAGTTTTCACTCTTCTTTCTATTATTATGATTTTACAAACTTGTCCTAGATCTATGAATTAGATTACTAAATAGAAATTTCACACACATTTCAATTTATTGTTATGATTATATGCTAATGTTTAGTATTTTAGTAAGAAAAACAATTTACTATTACAATCCAATAGGTAAGTTGAATAAGATGAGACTCTAATTTATCAACAAGCCATTCAGAAGCGTTTTAAAAACTTCAAGTTTATGGTATCAACTACAGTGTTTAATGCTATAATAAATAAAACGGTGAGATTATAATTTGTGGACAAAACAATCAGGTATAAGTTAACAAATCTCGGATTTTAACGCCAAAGCCTTTGATCCATTTGGCTAAATAAATTTTATGGCATTATAGCTGATGTCAGTTCGTGATGAAAACCCTATAAATAATTCCTAACTAAGGCAAATTATGACAATTATCGCGAACTGGATAATAAAAACACTAGTTACATCTGGCTGCAGCCAAGTACTACAATATCTACGGATGTTTGGAGACTGTACAGACTCCTACTTAGGTTTGTTTATGTGCATTGTGTCGTTATCCACAAGTAGCATTTTATGTACTCAACAGTCGGAGTGCACATAAACAATATACAAACCATGAGGTCGAGGCTGAAAGAGTTTTTAAGATTTTATCATATCTTCAGAGGCCGACTATTCTGTAACTGTATGGATGATTTCCTCTACTGTATGCATTATGATTTTAGAACTTCTGAACCTCTTCTTAACCTTGACAAGTTTTGTTAACCACGTATAGGAAGTGTATCCACTTTATTTCTTTCGTTTTGTACATTTTTACTCTAAAATGACTGCTTGCTGATTGTCTAATCTTCTCAAGGTCACTTAAAACTCGTTCCAAGGTCGTCCATAAATTAGAGTTTCGCTTTTGAATAATATTAGTAGTTGAGAGCTTGATTCAAGTCAGTAACTGATTGGTTTAACTTCAATAGATTGATAGGAGTTCAACTGCATCACTCAGAGTATATTAACATGATGAAAGATTTCAATATAGAATCAAAGAAATAAACAATTTTCACAAGTTCTAAGTTATGGTAGGTCAAACTACATTGTATACAATGAATAAATGTTGATAGTTATTGTCGTATTTACAGCAGAGCGATGGGGGGGGGGAAGAAGATTGAGTAAGTACAAAATCTACAAAGACAATAAGACTATAATAATATGAAACATGAGAATATTATACCTTACTATGGTATTAAAGAATGATATAGTCTTACAAATAACTTACAGTTCATTCATATAACCACTCTCATGTATTTAGATTTGTAATATGATATAACTTATGCATAATCAAACTAATTCCATCTTGAACTCATAAAGATTATATTACATACATTTGAATAAAACTAAGCAATTAAGCTACTTGTATTCATTAACATAACAAATCTGATTTTGATTTTATAAGAAATCAAGTGTTGAATAGTAAATAGACATTTTAAGCTTAATACAATGATCTATTGTTAGAATCATTTTGGAAGTAAGAATCATAAATTGTAGAATTAAACTGAAATGATACATATAGTATGTCATCTTTAACGTTATATTCAACAACTTTCTTTTTGAAAGCTTTAAAACAGTCATGGATATGAATAATAAATAGATCACTGATGTACAAATTCTATTCTTGCCTTCATTTGATATAATGATTATGATGAACGAGTTTATATATTAGTTATATGCTTGAGTATTATGAATGGGAATTGTAGAATGTAGTTCATGTCAATGAGTACTAGTGTGAGGATTGTGTAGATTATAGACTGTTATTGAGATTACGAACCGATATTATTTATGTTATAGTAAAAGATTCTTCACTAGTTCAGTACTTATAGATTTTCAATGAATACCTAATTTCATTTAGTTTATGATATCGACAAGATTCAATGATCAATAGAGATAGTTATCATATGTTGACTAGCTACTGGTTTCGTGAGGAAATTTTCATTGTTTTAGTAAGAATCTGTGACTAGTGAAGTACAACCATGTCAGGTGTGAGGAAGGTACCAACTGGAGACAATCGGAGAGTGTCACGTTATATGGCTGATTAATTAAAGTTAGGCATACATAACATTGGAGTTTTTCTCAGTGGTCTACAAGATAATCATTTGCAAAGAGGTCCACATAGAAAATGGTTATGGTTAACTGAAAGCTGTATGATAGATAGTTTCATACATTTTTTACTTTATTCCTCAATGACCCATGTTTCCAGATGATTTTTTATGGGTCAATCTTGTCGAAGAACAACCAACGAATCTATTTTTACGAAATGAACTCCATAATTCCCATTCATCATACATTCATAACAGATAAAGAGAATGTCTAATTTTAACAAGCTTATCTTTGCAATTGCATAATTATAGTTTATTTGATTGGTTTTAGTCATTTTAGTAAATGAAAAGCTTAATAACTAAACAAATATTGTAGACAGACGAAACTTCCTTTCTTAAGTTTTTATTTAGGACAAACCTCTTTGAAGTCAGTTTTTCCTTCTTTGATTTGATCCATATAAGTCAACTATTACTGAGCTTATTTGAGGTATATTCATATCGATTTGTGTATTGATAGAACGAGTACTGTCTAATGTGTCTCGACCTAGTCTGGTAATATACTTTTTAGAGCATTTACCATTGAGATGGCTTCAGTTATCAAGCTGTTTGCACAAGCAGGTGGCTATCCGGACTCAGTAACTAAATAGGTAATGCAATGGTGTTTGAATTGAACGATACTGCGTTCGAGTCCCAGAGTGAACATCAACACAGATGCAGGTACATCCAGATGAATGAATTTCACGCTAAAATCTAAGACCTGTTCTCTTAAATCTGATTGGTTTGTTTATAAATTATAGTCTCACCGAAGAACCTTCAAAAAGTAGGAATTATGATAATTTCTTCTTACATAGATCATGATAGTTTCTGTTGAAAACTCATGTTGTGATCGATCATTAATTATTAACGGTGTTTCTTTTCTATATTGTACTGGTATGAATACTTTAAAATTAACCTATTTAATTGAAACGGATACATCTTTGTATAACTGTCAATGAATTCGTCCCACCCTACCCCCTAGAAAAAAATGTTTTCTTTTTTTCTTATTTGTTTACAGCATTGGAGATTAATTCAGAAGAGACTAAAGTAGCCAGTATTAAAGCTGAAATAATGGCAAATATAATCATTGAATTAACTAAGAAAGGTTAGTTAGATTTCATTTATCTCATTTCGAATTATTTTTAATAATTGATGTTAGAATTATAAATCACTCTTGATTTGATCTTCTTAGCTAATTGACTACCACGCACATATTTATTATTAAAACAAAGTAAAATGTTAGTTTATACAGTATGAATGTCTAAAAGAAATTACTTGATTTAGTAGTTAAGATCATGGGTCAATTAAAGTGGTTGACTATGAATACAGTGGTCTTGAGTGCTGTTAGAGGTATGAGAGCGGTTATCACTTCCCGGTTGCCCATACCGTGGAAGGGTTCTTCTGGAGGTACCTAAAATGGAAATTGGATTAGAGGTGGTCATAGTGACCTGAGAGCGTGACCGCAGCGCCCGACGGACAGCTGCTTGAGGTCAGTGATACACGACCTTTTTGTGAGTAGTTTTTGTGTTAGCTCCGTTCTTGTTGAGACCTTACCTCCGGAGACGGATGTCCGTGGGATAAGGCGAGGTGTGCATTTTTAGGGTCGACCTTTTCTAACCCTACCCCTCCTTTTGGGAAGGCAGCACCGCTGTTATGTTGGTTGTCTGAAGGAAACACCTTACTGCTGTCACACCTCTGTACAGTTAGCAGTACGACTTCGCCTTCGGATCTTGGATTTGTTGCTTTTAGTCTTACCGCTCTTCAACCGACCTGTCTGGCATGGTAGAACCTTGAGGAACGCTTGTTCCAGCCAGTATAGCTCAGTTGCTTCATCACGATAGGCAAGCCCGACCACCACGTCAAGGTAGCAACAACGGTCGGGTAATTAAAGTTAGACAACTATGGAAAACCTGGAAGCACTGAATTGATGTTCCGTCCTAGTATGGGATTCCTTAGTAGTGCACATCCACGATCCTGACTCACGAGATTCGAACACGGGCCCAATAGTCTCACATTGAATTCAACTACTTAATTATTATAATATCCGGAAAACCCCTCTGATTTTTTTTGATTTTTCAAACTTATAATTCAGTTAAGTTGAATAAGAAGTTTCATCAAAATTTCAATGTATTTCTTAATGAAAACAAAGAAGAGAATAATACTCATTACTTTGCCCCACATGAACATTACAGGTCATTTGATATTTACTAACAGTGTAATGAACGAATACACAGATGAGAACAACTAATTTATTGTATAATAGAAAATATGAGAAACATACTTTGAATAATTCATATGTCTGTCGGTATGAGTAGCAAACATCACTCTTATTCCGCCTTTAAATAGTCTTTCCTGTGGTGGTTCTACTCTCCGTGCCACTTTCTCTTTTGCCATAGTCTATATCACGTTTTCCGTCTAAATGTCGAGTCCGTCGGTGCGCTGAATTCTGTAGCAATGTCGACTAGACGGCAATCTAGTCTTGATGTTTGCCCAACAGCTATATGTCCTACTGCCCCTTTTAGTTGAGAGAAACCATTAATACCAATGCCGCTCCTCCAGAACACTCCATTCGATGTCACTCTCACACCCCAACTAGTGATTCTTCTTCAAACCCATCAACAGGGTCCGAAGAACTGCACTCTTCTCGGCTTCTCTTTGGCAGCGTCATAAGATATAACAAACGAACACACAGATGAGGACAACTAATTTATTGTTTAATATAAAATAACAGAATCTCTTGATAAAATATATGAATCATATATTGACTACTTCATTTGTCTGCCGACAGGAGTAGCATACACCATAACAGTTTTCAAGTATTTATACATGATAATTCAAATGTTTACTTCATCATATATAATGACGAATAGATAGTTAAAAGGTATAGGGTTAACCATTAAGGTACCAGTTATTAACAAAATGATATTAATGGTAATAATAATAGTAATAATAAATGTATAGTACAAGTACAAAATGTATGTTAAATGATGTATTGCACAGTATTTTTCTTGATTTTCTTCCAATATAACATTTTATATCTTTTAATGGTCCTGAAATATCTGACTTCAATTGAATGGTATAAATGATTGTTATTGACTTATAGAAATATACATTCTATCTACCGTTGTTGTATATAAGCATCGATTTAAATTGCATTAGTGATTAACAGAATTAAATAAGTCAAATATAAGAATGAATTTCGAATCTGTGTATTTCATTCAATTGTTAATCCAGACGAATAATTAAAGAAGAGTAGTGAAGTAAGCGATGAGAATTGAATGAAACAAAATAACCTACAGTGAAGAAAGCATGTAAACCAACTCGATTTAACTAAGAATTAATCAATAGTTATAACCGAACAAAAATAATTTACAAACATGTGATGAGTAAGATAACAAATGTGTACGCACTCACACACACACACACACATACATACATACACTTACATGAAAAAACAGTTAAGGTTGGTAAGTAAATAATTAACAAGGTCAACATATAGCTTGAAAATAATAAATAAATTGGTTTATCCAGAAACTAGAATAACCTATGTGGATTTAGCATAGCAACCGATACTATAGTCTAACAATGATTGACGAAAAATTCCTACTTTTTTTTTAAATTGATCTAATGATTAGAATGATAGTTTATGGTCAATATACTAAATGCATATTCATCATTCTTCTAATCAGTTATAATCGAAAGTTATATTAGCTCTGTCTAACCAAATGTATTTTTCAGGTAATCTGCTTACGACTGAACAGGCGATTATAATCGATTGATTTGTATTGAAATTATAATCTTGATTTACTTAAAAACAAAGATCGATAGAGGCTAGCAGAGAGATTGAAATGCTCATTTCGTTCAGCTGGATATAACTACATCTCAGAGTTGATGTTCACTCTAGGATTCCAACATCAACTTTGAGATGTAGGCACATCCGGATGACGAGTCTCAAATAGGACAAAACGCGTGTCCTGGATTCCACTGCTAGCCACCACGATCCATCTTTATTTAAAAAGCTTATGACTGAAGGCAATATCAAGGCCATACCCACAATATACACATATACCAATAAGAGACTGATCAGTTACAGTGTTAAACACCAGTGGGAAGATTCAAGTAAACAGTACCAAGTGAATTTAAACTTCAACTTATTGCACAAGCAAGTGGCTATCAAGACTCAGTAGCTTAGTGTATAATGCGATGACATTTGAACCGGATGGTACTGAGTTCGAGTCCTACTACCTACTATAGCTTTGGCAGAGAAAAATCATATCTACATCACCTTACCATTTAGAGGTGATTCAAATAGCCTTTCTACTGAAACAAAGGCTTACGTCAACATTAGGGTGTGTGGATATGTATCTAAATGATTGCAGAAACAAATAGAATCAAATGACCCAATAAGAGTAGAGAATAAACATCCATCATCCTCTATTGCTAAACACATGATTGAAACAGGTCATATGATTGATGTTAACTCGGGTTTTGGTGGTTTGTTGTACAAAAGTGTAAAAGGGCGTATACTGAGGTTTATTGAAGCCTTAGCCATACGAAGATCTAAACCCCACTTTGTGTATTCAAAAACACTTTGTTCTCAACTTAAACCTATCCTGGTAATATTGGTGATAAGTTTCCACATTGTCTTTCATATGATCTTCTTTATTATCCTTCTCTTCTCTTAACCTTCATTTCTTGTCTAATCTAGTCTAGTCTATTCTAGTCTAGTCTAGTCTAGTTCTTAACAAGTATATTATGTATGATCAGATTGTTTGAAATGTATTGCGCTAATATATTATCAGGACTTAGTAGATAGGTGGATAACGCGATGGGGTTCGAAGTGAATTGTACTGAGTTCGAGTCCCAGATTGAATAACATCACTGAGATGCAGGTACATCTAGTTGACCAGTGCCAAATAGGACGAAACATGCGTCAAACTGGATTCCACTGCTAGCTGTCACCATCCATCTTTGCTTGTAAAGCTTGTGACTGAAGGGAATATCGAGTTATCCGCGCTTATGCCAACAAGAGACTGATCAATTGCAGTTCTAAATAACAATGATAAAATCCAAGTAAGCCATACGTACTTGATCCAACGTTGTAGCTGACTGACTGATATTACTCATTTATACATTTTGTTCAATATTTATTATTAATAACTATGATTATTTAATACAGAATTATTAATACTTTCTAGGTTATCAAGTGAAAGATCCTGAATATGTACGTTATAATTATGAACATAAAACATTGTAAGTTATTTGTCTTTTATATATGGTTAAATGAATTTCATCTATTCAATAGTAAATTATAATAAGATTACTATTTTGTGATTTATATAAGAATCATAAACCATGAAGGTTCCTTCATTCTTAATTCTGGACATGTCATAATCATCCATTCATTTGACAGTAAAATGGTCGATGAAATTACTAGAACCATTACACCCACAATTAGTTGAGTATAGCATTAAAGGTGTATTTCAATTTGTGAATACAATTAAAAGATATTGAATATAAATGACAAAACTATGTTATCACTAGACAATAGCATCTTTGTTCATTAAGCTATATGGTTATGTAGAGTTGGAGGTTTGCCACTGATATGTTGAATGGTTCAGCATTAATTTGGCAAGTTTCTCTGATTGTTCATTCACAAAATTGGTTTGCTGGTTAATCAATTTCATTCATACTGGTGGTTGCTTTTCAGTGTTCTCAAGGGCCATTGTCATTGGGCCATTGTAAGGCATGTCGTCATTGTTAACATTAATGAGTTTGACTGTTGTGTAAGCGGGATAGGTCAACTTTGGCATGTTCGTACTGTGCATAATTGATTTACGCGATCATTGATCGGAATAATTATCATACATGTGATGTGAATGTGTATATGAATGGTGTGAATGGTCCATCAGGGTGCTTGGTACCTGTATGGTTGCTCCACAGGATTGAGCTGTACCACTCAGATTGTAGCGTTAAAGCCTATATGGTATCTGGTTGTCCTGTGACGTGGGATTGAGCTGTACTGCTCAGTTTATAAAATTTAATCCTGAGCGATGTCTGGTTCTCTAGGAAACGGGATTGAGCTGTACTGTTTTGGTTGTCACGTGAACTTGTGGATGGTGTTTGGTCCTCCTGAACCAACCAATGTAAAATCGCCCTAACTCACAAGGGTATATTATATAACTATAACTAACTTACTAACATCCCTTTGACTGAAACTATCGATTACATAAGTAAACAATTATTAGGAAAGAAAATAGCGATACCGATCACAGTAAATAACATAAAGGACCTTCTACTGAAATGTACTATGGATACCCATTTTATGTTTAACAATGAACTTTACAGACAAGTAGATGAAGTAGCATTGGGATCACCTGTAGGACCTATTCTTGCTAACATTCTTTAGGTCAAACTAGAAGATAGACTGTTGAGAGACACTCTGAATAATGTTGATATATAGATGATACACTAATCGTATGTGACGAAAATATCGACAAACAAGAGATGTTGTACTGTTTCAATAACGTTCATTCAGTTATTAAATTCACCAGAGTAGTGGAGAAAGACATTAAGATTATTTCATGTCAGAGAAACGTAAATTCATTGATGAAAGATCACTGTAACAGAAGATGGAATTTAGGATACGCGTTTTATCCTGTTTGTGGCTCATAAGTTGTATGAACCTCCATCTGCGAGTTCATGTTCCATCTGAGATTCGAATCCAGTACCGTTTCCTTCAGATGAGGAAGAAATGCGCATCCTGGATTCCACTGCTAACCATGATTCATCTTTGCTTATAATGCTTATGATTTAAGACAATATAGAGGCAATCTACACTGGAGATTGATCAGTTGCAGTCCTATACATCAATAGGAAGATACAAAAAACCAATACAAAAATCAATTATTTTTTAGATGGTTTTTACTCCTTAAAATTGCGGTATATTTTATTGGGCAGTACGAAGATCATTTCTGTTAATTCCATCCAGGAGTTATATCTTTGACAAATGAACTGATTTGCAGTAAATGGTTTACTTAGATTTCCATCCTCTTATCACTAGAGCATTAATGAATTAGTACTAATTTTGAAAACGAAGATAATCCTATACCTTGTAATGAACAAAATATGATTTATACAAACTAGTTATACATTTTATGAAAATACACGTTTACAAACAGTTACACAAATACCTATAGGAGAATAATACGTATCTGCATGTTCAATGGGTTCGGAACGAGTTCACATTTTACATACATGGAACTTTACCTCCGGGAAACAGTATATACACATGAATATTAAAACGATAAATGCATCAGGTATATGTATGAAACACTGCCTGTGGAATATATTCACACAGTATAATGGATTGATTAATGTTAGACCAGTACACCATTGGCTCACGGCTGAGTGGTTTGAAAGTTAAGCCTCCGTACACATGACCAAATGTTATGAGTTCGATTCCCAGCTTTGCGGTCGTGATTAAGCATCGTTGACGAATCCAATCGTTATCTAACTTAGACTGATTTGTGATTCCAATGAAATATTACAGGTCTTGCGCGCGAACGCTGAACCTCTTGACCACTGAGTCGGCATCCAACGGTTTTAATTTCTAACCTCAACCAATTCACGAAATCGCGCCACAATTTTCTCATAATAGGACGAATCGGCCGTCCAGTGCTTCAGTTTTTCAGATAACGATCTTTATTCTGTAGACAAGAATACAAATGTATGCTATATAAACTAATTATAATTTTATAGATGTCAACTATCTATTTATTCCATTCTATTAGTTCACGTAAATTGAAAATAATGGACAGTCAAGTTGTTGAATTACGTCAAGTTCCATGGACTGCTACACCAGCTACAATTGCTCATTATTTCACCGGTCTTAATGTGCATCCTGGTGGAGTAGCCATTCGATTGACAGATGGACGACGCAGTAATACTGCTATCGTGGCTTTCAGTGATTCGATGAATGCTCAACTTGCATTAGCGAGAAATCAACATCATTTGTGTGGTTCGTTGATGACAGAGATTGCAAATAATACATCGGATGTGCATAACACGTCATCATCATCGTCGTCGTCCTCATCGAACAATCATGTTACAAACAACAATAATCCCACCAATCAAAGTTGTGCTAATAGTCGGAGTGAGTGTTCGACTGATGGTATTCAACAAGTTATAAGTGGTTCAGTGAAACCGATGTACTTGCAAATTCATGCAGCTTCAGGGAAGGAATTTGTTCAGTGTGCTGGATGTAAGTGAAAATGATGTTTAATTTTTTTAAGTTTCACTGTTGTTCGATATGTTAATGAGTATGTTGATTGAAGTAGGGATTGTAGACGATTAAGTTTAGAACAAGATAGTGAGAGCTGAAGGAATGATTGTGTGGTTTGATGGTGTTGTATTTGATTGCTGATAGGATGGTTGTTGTAAACAATTGAGTTGGTAACCATAACGTACTAATTGTTATCATGTTTAATGAGTTATAGTGATTATCTAATTGAGATCAGTCTATCACGTAAACTATCTTTTAATAATCAATGGTGTATCTACAAGATTAGCCGAGTTAATCTTAGCTAATAGTTATCTATTTAATTAGTTCCAGGTTGATTGAATATGAAATAAGGCCAAATCATTGTAACTATATTACCATTATTATTGAACACGTACTAAATACATGCGTATAACAAGTTTTGTAACACTAATTACGTAATAACAACATGTTATATCTAGAGCTTAGATGTTTAATACATCGCGTATAACTTGAGCACTCGGTCCACGGATGAAATTGAGGAAGCTTTAAGAAGCTCAGAAAGAGCCGAAGATATCTCATCCTCGTTGCCAGTTGTTATATCTAGAGCTTAGATGCTGAATATACCGCGTATAACTTGAGAACTCGGACTCTAGAATCCTCCCAAGTCTCAAATGAGAAGACAGAACACTAATGAAAGGGATTTTATTCCAAACAATGTCAATTATGATACAAAATTGTCAGGTATTTATAGTTTTTAGTGAAAATCAAATCATCATTATAATTATCCAATCCGCACACAGGGGATTATTAGCATTTATCCAATAAGGAAGCTACACGTGATGATTTTGGACTATTCTTTCAAAAGCTGATTCGATATAAAATATCTTCAGCTGTTTCTGAGCTTTTTAGAATTTCCTCGAGTTCACCTGTGGACCGTCCTTACACAATACAAATAAGCAAATGAGGATATTAGAAAATTTATATAAAAAGTATCATCCTCTGTATTAAACTATGTAAAACGTTACGACTATTGATACTGATGTCGATTAAAAGTAATACTTTATAATCCCTGAAGTCATTTTGTCATCTCTTTCGAATGAATATTCTGTAGATTCATTAAAGGATACTAAATTCACATTCTTGTTTAATCCACAAGGCAGTGGAGCAACGTCAAGAGATGCAATCGCATGGAAGCCGTTAACCAACTATAGGTTCATATGTCGTTTGTTCGCTCAGGATACCGAAGCCCATGCGCACCATCGATTTGTATTTAGGGTTTTCTAGCTCCTCTAAGTGAACTTTCCGTATCCATCAACCCCGTAAAAGCATCGGACATTCGCTTTTCGTCCTTCCAATTTTGAAAGCAACACTCCCACCATGAGAATGCAGTGAGTAGGAAATGGAATCAATATTGCTGTTAACATGATCCCAGTACTAGTATTTAAACTGATATGAATTCAAGAAAGTTTATTTATTCACTGAATTAGCAACTTACATTATGTTGTAAAACGTAAAAAAATTCAACCTACTACTTATAAATGTGGTATGTGCTACTGATATCGATAGATATAAGTAGTACATATCATTATTCACAAGTGAAATGCCTGGTGTCCATAAGTTAAGAAAATTAAAGGTAAAAAAAAGAATGACAACAAAAAAATGCTTATTGTGGAATCGAATGAATAATCAAATATAAGACGATTGATTGATATTTTATAAATGAATTATTTACCGTATGGTTCTAAGATTTTACTAGAAGGTTCTGTAATTTATGTGTTCAAATATATTTGACTGTTCCCATTCGTGTTCTCATTCACTATATAACGACATTAAGAATATATCACTATTATTTTATTTCCATTAGTAATATATTCACTTTCAAATATGCTTAAAATCATCATATTAAATCTTGACAGTTACTGTCGACAGTTATTAACGACTATTTGAAACTTTATATAGAAGAGTGAATAAGATTAACGTAATCGGTGAACGTCAATTAACGATTTTACATCAGATATTAAGAGTGGTTAACAAATCCTTAATATGGTCAAAATTCTCTGAAATGCAAGAAAACAACGGCTCATTACATCCTATTTTTGTTTAGTGACCATCTATCTAACTCACCACTTGATAGAGGTTATTATTAGGGAAATTAAACAATTTTTTGAAAACTAAATCTGTACTTACCACGAGCAGCTTCAAAGATACTATGGAGATGATGTTCTTTATATTCCTTTTGTTCAGTGATTCCTTTGCTACGAACATTTTGATCATCATCATTAGAATTATTGAAGTGGAATAGAGATTGTTGACAAAATTCAACTAAATCTATATATATTGACCAAGGTGAACAATTTATCAATTCATGATCTATATTACGATAGGCAGCTTCAGCATGTATTACATTTCGTATAGATTGATGATTTTCTGCGATAAGTAAGATATTAGACTTGTCCATTGGTAATAGATCATCGAATACTCCATGATCTTTTAACCATTGAGAAATCTGTAATTTAAAATTTCAATAAAACTACTTATATTACAGAGCAATATAAGTCAGAATTCGTTTATTAATTGTGATTAAATACAATAGATGGTTATAATGGAAGAATACTAGAAAGTATTGCACTGTAAGGTATTGGACTGTAAAAATGGTCGGTCGGTGTTAAACTAGAGATAAAGATTTAATCTATTTTTATTATTTCAAACGCTCCAATTTATGTTGTTGACATAATTATCATCTGAATATTGAAATAGGAAGAATTAAATTTAGGAATGTAAAGTCATATTCACTGATTATTCAAAGTTTCAACAAGAAACTTTCGATCTAGGTTTCGTGCTATTTGGTATATATACTTATAATCTTGAGGGAACTGATGCTCCATAACGGATTTAATCTCGTGTCACAGAGATTCACATTCAGAGACGTGAGCACTGAGTCATCCATACCTGACATAGGTTCAGGGTTTCCTATTGACTACCTCCAAATATCATCTTATCGCAATATAGTACACGCAATATTAAATCATCTAGACTGGTGGACTCATTTCAACTTGGTCGATAGGAATAGATCTGAACTAAGAATAACCTGATATACATGACATTTCATCACTACATAGTGATCAATTAATTGTAAACTGTCATTTATTTACGCTTAAATAATTAGTCTGAAATAAAAAATACCATGATTGTCTTCTACTTCAGCTTTATATGTGGTAAATCGTTGAATTTCCCTACGAAAATAGATTATTATTTACAACAATCAACTGTAGTCAAACTATTCAGCGTATACTAATTCAGTCAGAGTCAGTCAGTAACAACGTAGAACTTCGTACGTACGTACATCAGTCACAGTTGCCAAACCACATTAGCACAGAGGTGCATTTGTCGATTCAAATCCCGTAGTGGTAGAGGTAGTAAAAGTTTAAGGAGTAATTGGAAACATTAGGGTTTGAAAATGTTATTCAAGGAGTATAATCCAGTGAAATAAATGTGGAAAAAGGAAAACGAAAGCGACATGAAGAATTCAGAAGATTAGAATTCGTCCATCTGATGAATAGATCAATTCGAGAGTGCATAAAAAAAGTATATTTCAAGAGATTCAAACAGTATGAATTTACTTTTAATCCAAATGAAATAGATGATATTGAAAAGTTATACTTTACTTTGAACAGAGTACATATTAAGACTTTAAAATCTCACTGGTAATATGAGAGGCTAAGAATATCTCTTTTGGTTTATAATTCACTAAGTTCTTCGGTCATTAGTTAGACATTAAAACAATAGGATTCTGGCTCAGTGATCTAAAGGCTAAGAAATCGCGCACCAGACCAAAAGTTCTGGGTTCGAGTCCTGCATACCGAATCGTGGATGCGTAATTATGAGGAGTCCCGTACTAGGACAAAACAGCTGTCCAGTACTTCCAAGTTTTCAATGGTGATCTAACATTGATCCATTCATGATATCAATCCAAATTCAACAATCTCCACAACCCTATACTGATATTAAGTAAATATTGGTTAACTTACTGAATAATGTAGATTTTATAGGAATTAAAAACCGCTGGATTATAAATACTAACATAGAAAAATTGCAAAAAAAATGTACAGTAGTTTTCATACATATAATTTTTTAGTCGTAATCTATTAACTCTCTTGTAATATGCAGCATTATTGGTGGGCGGCCTAGGCTCGTTCATGAGGAGTAACAGTCATAAGTAAGTAATATGCAGCATTGACTACTGAAGCACTACAATTGGAAATCTTTTTTTCAGTCGTTCATAGTTGTTGTAGGAAAACTTTCACTTAGAATAAATTACACGTACGGAATTTCTAGAATGTTTTAATCTATAATTATATTAGATTTTTAATATACCGCATATAACTTGAGCACTCAGTTCACGGGTGAACTTGAGGAAGCTTTAAGAAGCTCAGAATGAGCCGAAGATATCTCATCCCCGTCACCAGTTGTTATATCTAGAGTTTAGATTTTTAATCTACCGCGTATAACTTGAGAAATCGGACTCTAGATAGAAGAAAAGTAGAAGGAATTTTATTCCAAACAGTGTTAATTATGATACAAAATTGTCAGGTATTTATAGTTTTTAGTGAAAATCAAATCATCATTATAATTATCCAATCCGCACACAGGGGATTATTAGCATTTATCCAATAAGGAAGCTACAAGTGATGATTTTGGACTATTCTTTCAAAAGCTGATTCGATATAAAATATCTTCAGCTGTTTCTGAGCTTTTTAGAATTTCCTCGAGTTCACCCGTGGACCGTCCTTACACAATACAAATAAGCAAATGAGGATATTAGAAAATTTATATAAAAAGTATCATCCTCTGTATTAAACTATGTCAAACGTTACGACTATTGATACTGATGTCGATTAAAAGTAATACTTTATAATCCCTGAAGTCATTTTGTCATCTCTTTCGAATGAATATTCTGTTGATTCATTAAAGGATACTAAATTCACATTCTTGTTTTTCATTTTATAATACTGTTTCATCAAACGAAACTCGATATAGAATCCTTCTTGAAGGCATACTTAAGACTTGTTAAAGTCGGTGAAGTTGATGTTATTATATAGTAGAAGAATATTTTCTCCTTTAGTAATGGATCTACACTTTAATTACTATCTTATACCTTCATTGTAGCTGTTTTCGAATACCAATAAAAATAGCTTTACAAAGGGACCATCAGAGATCAATTTAGTCTCCAACATGTCATCAACAGAACATGCAACGGTCATTTGACATCATTTCAAATGATTAATGTTCAAGTATCTATGGTAAACTAAAGACATAATCACTGTAATGAAATCTAAAAAAAAAAATTAAATTCTATCCATTATGAGCTAATTCCTAATAGACTTAACATAATCTATACAGTGTGATGGTAGCCAATATTTTAGATACAATTTATGGTCTATTCATAATACCAAATTAAATGAACCGGATGGCGAGACTATAGTTTATGGATGAACCAATCAGATTTAAGATAACAGGTCTTGGATTTCGGCGCGAAATTCATCCACACATTTGGCTAAATAGAGTTTTGATGAAAACCTTAAATCTAATTCCCAAACCTGTCCATCAATTGTAAATCACTGTCTTTATTCTTCAAACTGCTTTATAACTTTCATTTACCCCTATTAAGTAGGTAGACACTCTCATGGTCATTTTAGCATCGCTCAAAAGTTGTCCAAAAATTATAGTCTCAATGAAACCTTATCAAGATTGAAGTCTTCAATCAATTTACTGAGCTAATAAACCTATTAGTCATGATGTAGTGAACGAAACACAAGTGAGGACAATCAAATGTATTCGAATACAAAATTATAGAATGTCTTTATAAAATCTCAGAACCATACAGTAGTAAATGCTTGATTTGCAAAATGTCAATCGATCATTTCAGACTTCATTATTCCTGCATTTTTATAGCAATTGCTTTCTGTTTTCATTCTTTCCTCCACGATCTTCTTGGGCTTCTATTTCTGACTATTTTTATATACTACTTATATCGATATGAGTAGCACATACCACAATCGATTCAAATCCCATTGATTTCATCAAAGTTTAAGCAACTGGATAATTTGGCTCATATCAATATCATACATTCAACATAAGTTCGAGTACATCCATCTATTTTAGCTTACAAAAAACTACTTATCATTGTATTTACTACTTAAATGTAATGTACATAATCAATTAAAGATATCTAATATATCAGAAGGGGTTTTGTGGAGATTGTAGTGATTCCAATCATTAAAATCATGAGTCAGTTGAAGCTAGACCACCATGGAAAACCTGGAAGCACTGGACGGCCGTTTCGTCCCATTGTGTGGCTCCTCAGCAGTGCGCATACACGACCTCGCCCCCTGCGAGATTCGAACCCAGAACCTACTGGTTTTGCAAGCGAGCACTTAACCACTAGACCACTGAGCCGGCATCCAACGGTGTTAATGTCTAACTTCAACTAATCCACGAAATTGAGCGACACATCCACCATTGTCTTCAGTGAGTTTCTATCCCACAACAGACCTGGTTGTACTCCACTGGTCACTACTTCTCACTAGAACTCCAGGATATACCTCTTGAAGCCAGTCACTAGTGAGCGTATGAATGAGAAATTCCATGAAGCATAATGTAATCAAAATATGTTTCGTAATATTTATTTCTCTTGTAGCTCTTCTAGAGTTACTGTCGATCTTAAGTCCAGATGAAGTAGGAGGGTTGGGCATGAGATCAACATCTCCATCCCGTAAAAAAAATCTTACTAAAAAACAACATCAACCAGTTTAAATCATTTAAATTCTGCCCTTTAAAGTTAAAGGAAGAATTATGACACGTTAAGATGAAAGCCAAGATTCTTTGGAAATCACGTGGTCGATGTCCCTTTCTAACAATCAGAGCAACAGTTTTTATAGGTACATGGTAAGTAAGTAAGTGAGTAAGTAAGTAAGTGAGTAGGTCAGTAAGTGAGTAAGTAGGTAGGTAGGTAAATAAACCAGGGAGTAAGTGATTAAGTAAGTAAGTGAGTGAGTAAGTGGGTGAGCAAGTAAGTAAGAATGTAAGTACGCAGGTAAGTAAGTAAAGTTAATGAGTGAGTAAGTAAGTAAGTAAGTAAGTGAGTAAGTAAGTAAGTAATTAAGTGAGTAAGTAAGTAAGTGAGCGAGTAAGTAAGTAAAGTTAGCAAGTAATATTTATTCTATTTGATAAATACTACTATAATTATTTAAAGTAATATTACATTATATATTTATTATATTGTATATAGGTGATCAAGAATCTGTTATAAACTTTTTAAATCAATTAACAAATGGTGAACAAGTTGTAGTACGTGTACGTGGTCTACCATATACAACATGTAAAAAACAAATTGTAAGTTTTAATAAACAATTCTATTCATTATTTTAAATAAAGAAAAAAAAATACATTGTATAAATGATAGTTTTAAGATACCTGGTTCATATGAACCGATGTAATTTGCATTTACTTACTTGTTTACTTACGCCTATTACTCCTCATGAAGGAACTTAGGCCGCCCACCAGCACTGTCTATCCAACGTTATCCTGAGCAATTATTTCCAATTGTTTCCAGTTGTTATTCATCCTATTCATATGTGCTTCTATTTCCTGATGTAATGTATTCTTTAGTTTTCTTCATTTCTGTTTCCCTTCAGGTGTCCATGTTAGGGCTTGTTTCATGATGTAGTTTGGTGATTTTTGTCATGCAGTTAGCAATTATTCATATAACAGTCTAGTTCAATTGATCACGATTCCAAAATTATGTCTAAAAGAAAACAAAATTAAGTTAGACACTTATTTTTCATTTATTTTTATCATTTTATCTGATATTGTCAACTGTACTAATGTTTGTTTCGAATGAACCAAGGTATTGACTTAATGATCCTTACAGTAATCATTTCTATAGTACCACTGATCAATTGGATTAGTGAAAGAAAATTGTAACAATACATTTTGAATAACGATTGAAATTAATTCTATCCTGAATAACTCTTATATTCATGTAGTTACTGGTTAATGTGTTTATAGAAAGGTTCTTTTCTATGAAATGAGTATAATAATATTTCACCCGTTCGGGTTTTGTAATCTCCACGACCAACCCTTCTCACGTCCATTTATCACCTCGCCCCGCTAGTGCGAACGATTCGAGTACGCGGAATGTTATTCCTGGTCTCCTGAAACCACGCTCCAAACTACACGTAGGAGCTTTCAACGTCCGAATACTGTGCCAAATAGGCAACAGGCTTCCTTAGCTAGAACTTAAGAATCTCGCGCCATCCATGTGTGCTGCGTCTCCGAAACGTGTACACAGGATCCTAGTAGTGTCATTCATTTGACCTCACCATGTCAAAATAACGAACCAACTCAATTCACGCTTCGTGTTTCTGGAAGTCCTGATGCTGCTTCCCGTGGCCTTGCTGGCGTAAGTATAGCATTGAGTCCTAGAGCAGAACTAGCTCTCTTAGGCTGGATCCCAGTAGACAGTCGTTTGTGCGCTGTCCGACAAAACGGAACAGTAAGGACTCGGAAAGATAAGGACACTCGTCGTTGCCTCTTCGTCGTCTCTGCCTACTCTTTCACTGACTGCAGCTCAGATGATTTAAAAGATGAGTTTTACAGAAAGCTTTCCGACCTTCTCCAAAAAGCTAGGCGTTCAGATGTAGTAATAGTGGCTGGTGACTTTAATGCTCAAGTAGATAAACTAAGCGAAAGGGAAAGACACCTGGGTGCACCTTATGGTGTCGCGGCTCAAAGGATAGATAACGGCGACCGTCTGTTGCAGCTATGCTCAGATGACATCCTATTTCTTGCAAATACTAACTTTAAGCATAAGGAAAAACATCTTTTGACATGGCGACCCCTTAATTCGTCCCAACGTTGGACTCAAATAGATCACATCGCTATCAGCCACCGATGGAGGGGCTCGATAGAAGACTGTTGCTCATTCTGGAGCACATGCTTAGACTCAGATCATGCTCTAGTGCGAGCGCGTATTTGTCTACGTCTTACTGGACGTAGGAAAGATGGTGCAAGGAAACCCCTTAGGATCCTACTTAATGATAGTCAAGCTAAGAGTATATTTGAGGAACGACTAGAAAAACAGTTAGGCAGCCATGTAAGTGATGCCCACCCCGAGGCAGCGTGGAATGACATCCGAAAAGCTGTAGAAACAGCAGTGATGTCTGCAAGTACGGTAAACCATAAGGTTAGGGAGAAACTCTGGATCTCAGTAACATCTACCGCACTGATAGATGCTCAAAAACTCATTCCATCTGGCTCTGAACATAACGAAGAGCGGAGTCAGCTTAAGCGTAAGCTGACTAGAAGCCTACGCATTGATCGTGAACAGTGGTGGGTAGCGAAAGCAAGATAGATGGAAGAGGCAGCAGCAATAGGTAACAACAGACAACTGTTCAAACTTGTTAAGGAAACCGGTATTAGGAACACAACTGTTAGCAAAACCATCTCAGAGAAAGATGGACATATTATTCATTCTCAATCCAGGAGATTGGATTGATGGGCAGAACACTTTAGGGATTAGTTCAACTGGCCTCCAGCAACACTTCGGTTTCCCACGATCTCCAGTCGACCTGAATGTCAAGTTAATGTAAGTCCTCCGACTCTTTAAGAAGTTGAAAAAGCTATAGGAAATCTGAAGCGTGGGAGAGCAGCAGGCCCTGACAGGTTTACCCCTGAGATTTTTAAGGATGGTTGTTCTGTTATAGCAGCGAGATTGACTTAGGTCTTAGGTAGAATCTGGGAAATGGACGTAATCCCATCTGACTGGTCTCAATCACTGATTGTGCCAGTCTATAAGAAAGGACAAAAGTCTTCTTGTGACAATCACAGAGGAATCAGTTTGACTAATATAGTGTGTAAAATATTAGCTTCAATAATACTTCGACGTCTAACCAAAGCTCTTGAAGAGCAGACTAAAGAAAACCAGGCTGGTTTTCGACCTGGACGTGGTTGTATAGATCAGATATTCACACAACGTCAGGTCCTAGAACATAGACACACATTCAGACGCCCCACAATAGTCGTATTTCTCGACCTTAAGACGGCATTCGATTGTGTTGATTGTGAGGTTCTATGGCAGTGTTTGTCACTTAAAGGAGTACCAAAGAAGTACATTAACCTTATAAAAGCTCTCTACTAGAACACAACTGGTCGAGTGAGAGCTTATAGCGAACTGTCATCAGAATTGATTATCTCAAGTGGTGTTCGTCAGGGCTGTCCACTCTCCCCATTCTTGTTGAACTTTGTCGTTGACGTGCTTTTAGAACTAACACTTTCCACATCTAACTTTTCAGGAGTTGAACTTCTACCGAAAGATTCACTTGTTGACTTAGAGTATGCCGATGACATAGTTCTATTTGGTGAAGACGCTGACAAAATGCAGAATCTGCTGATCACTCTAAGCAACAATGCAAGCATGTTCGGCATGCGATTTTCTCCCTCGAAATGCAAAATGTTACTTCAGGATTGGGTTGCGTCGACACCCGAACTAGTGATAGGGAGTGAAGTAGTTGAGCGTGTCGACCACTTCACTTATCTCGGAAGTCTCATCAGACCTTGTGGTTTGGTGTGTGACGAAATCTCAGCACGGATACAAAAGGCTCGACTAGCTTTTGCCAACTTGCGTCATTTGTGGCGTAGGCGAGATATCCGTCTATCAACCAAAGGACGTGTTCACTGCGCAGCAGTTCGTTCCGTCCTACTTTATGGCAGTGAAAATTGGCCAGTAAGAGTAGAGGATATTCGTAGGTTACTAGTATTTGACCATAGGTGTCTTCGAAACATCGCTCGTATATCCTGGGACCACCGAGTAAGTAATGCAGTTGTTAGGAAACGGGTACTAGGTAAGGAAGATAAATCAATTGATGAAGTAGTGAAACTTAATCAATTGAGATGGTTGGGATATGTGCTGCGCATGCCCGACCACCGACTGCCCCGACGTGCTATGTTTTCTGGTGTAGGAATAGGTTGGAAGAAAGCTAGTGGCGGCCAGACCAAAACATGGCACAAATCTATGAAGTCACTGACAAGTGGACTGAGCCATGTTGGTAGGTGTAGATTACGTGGTTGGGAACCGCGAGATGAAAGCAACCGATGGTTAGAGACCTTGAATGACATGGCTCAAACTCATTTTCAATTGTGTGAGCAGGTGAATCCACTATCTGTGTTCTCTCAAACTCTAATCTTCTGAATTCTTCATGTCCTTTATTTTCTTTCCCAATTTATTCCACTGGACTATACTCCTTTAATAACATCATCAAACCTTCATGTCCCCTATCTCTACTTATACTTTCAGTACCTCTACCACTATGGGATTTGAATCGATAACTGAATCTCTGTGCTAATGTGGTATGGCAACTCGAACTGATGTACGTACGTATGAAGTTCCACGTTGTTACTGACTGACTGAAGACTATAATTTATGGACGAACCAATCAGATATAAGATAACAGATCTCGGATTTTGACGCGAAATTCATTCTACCATTTGGAAAAATAAAGTTTTGGCATTATATCAAATGTCATTTCATCATGAAAACCTTAAATCTAATTCCTCACATGCTGGTTTATAACCCTCATTTAGTCTTAGTTTATTAGGTGAGGGACACTCTCAAGGTCACTATGGTATCACTCAACCATTCTTATTCTATAATAAATTTCACTGATTGAAATCATGAGTCAATTGAAGCTAGATCACCATGGAAAACCTAGAAGCACTAGATGGCCGTTTCATCCTAGTATGGGACTCCTTAGCAGTGCGCATCCACGATCCCGCCCTCCGTGAGATTCGAACCCAGGACCTATGAGTCTCTCCCGCGAGCGTTTAACCATTAGACCACTTAGCTGGCTGGTATCAAACGGTGTTAATGTCTAATTTCGTGAATGAGCACTGCTGAGGAGTCCAATACTAAGACGAATCTCCATAAAACCCTTTCTAACTATAGTAAATTGTTAATTAATTAATCGATTACGTAATTATTATCTATTGTAATACTTTAAACTTAGATTTTTCTTATATTACTTTTTCAGCATAATTGATTACATCGTGTTATATTACATAATATACACATTTAATACAATTCTATACATGTAATTAATAATGATAATAATAATAATATACAATTGACTTTTGGTGAATGGTTTATTATTATGTTTTTTGTATTTTTTTTGTCATTGGTATACTTTAGGATTAGTTGTGTTGAAGGTGATCATGTTGTCCTTTCTTTGTTGTTAATCCATTGAATCTGATGGATTGTCATGTTTTATAGGTGTGTGTGTGTGTTTCTACTATACTATGATCATATTGAACATATTGAACATTGTGTTTCAATCTACTAATATACATAAATTGTTTTAAACAATTATCTACCTTAACATTGAATATACTTCAGAGATGATAAGGTTTTTGAAGTCGGTTTTGATCATTGAAATACTAATGAATGATGTTATGTAATAAATTGTTAAGATGACTTCCAAGAAGTATGATAGAGTTGAAGAGTTTCTATCCAATCAGAATATGATGAAGTTTTCTAAAATATCAACATGACATGCTACTCTATTAGACAGTAGCATCACATGCCGCCTTATGGATGGGTTGAATTATAATGTTAATATGACAAACGTTAATATTTATAAATACTCATGATTTTCTGTACATTTTTGATTCTTATCCAGCAATTACTTCACCTGGTTTCTTCTGATTTGTGACTGTGGAGTTCTATACATTCGACTGCCGTAGTTGTATACTGTATTCTGCCTTAATCAAGTAGCAAGCTTAACATAAACATTAAACTTTGTATCAGTTACATTAATTGATTAATAACCATTTTAGATTTCAACTGATAAATTAAAACAATAAATTTAATAAGAAATTATCGATGATGAATATCTAAATTCAATTAATCAATGATCTTGTGCAATCGTTTATCGATTGTCTAAGGTAGATAACTGTTTCATAAAACGGTCATCTAGAGATTTTGGGGTATTCAAGGATGGTCTAGTTTAGATTGACTTGTAAATTCAACTGTTGAATATATTACAATCTTCACAAATCCCAAAATTGAGAATATTTAATAGTTCATTCAATTGATTATCAGTATAGGGGTTGTGGAGATTATTAAGTTGAGATCATGAACCGAATGATAATAGATTATCATCTAGAATCTGGAAATACTGAACGGCTATTTCGTCCTATCGTGAGACTCTTCGACAGTGTGAATTCAAGATCCCGCGCACGGGACTCGAACCCAGGACCTATCAGTCTTGCGTGCGAACGCTTAACCTACTGGACCACTGAGCTGGCATCCAATGGTGTTAGTGTCTAACATCAATTAATTCACGAAATTGCGCGACCATCTTCCATTGTGCTGGGGTAGATACCTGTCTCTACCCGATACGGTATATTATTAGATTCAGAACCAATCTGCCAAGTTCGGGGAAATTTCGAGGAAAGATACAAAGTCTACTCAAAATTATGAAAAATTTTGGGTTTTTTATTAATAAATAGTGGAGAAATCCGACATTTCACCTGGCAATCTGATCCAAACTTCTTCATGGAAATGTAATCTTTTCTAGTTAGCGTTTTTTTCTCTAACGAGTTAGTTTTCTACGCGATGGGGTCGCTAACCCAATGCCCAGCCCTCCTCATTTATCCGGGTTCGGAACCGGACTCCAGGGGGAGTTTTCATGGAAATATCCTTCCTCTTTAATATCTCATATCAACTCGGCCACCCGAATACTGTGATGTAACTATTCGAACAAATTTAGAAGAAAGTTCTTAGTTAATAGTGTAATGTCTAAATTTTTGAGAGTTTTGTTTTCATTTTATGAATACATTCAATAGGTGTTGTCTATCTTAACATTGGATGAGACTATAATTTATAGACAAACCAATCAGATATTAGATAACAGGTCTTGGATTTCGGCTCAAAAATTCACTTATCCATTTCGTGATGAAAACCCTAAATCTCGTATCTAACCATAACCATCAACTGTAAATCATAATTTTAATTTCTCAAATGCTGATTTATAACCTTCATTTAGTTCTAGGTATTTGATGAGGACACTCACAAGGTCATTTTATCGTCACTCCAAGAGTGTCCATAAAGTGTAGTCTCATCTTCTTTTGAATAATACGTTTAATGAATGTAATTCCTTATTCAGTGAATCTGACTTAGATAATATTGTGATATTGACATAAGTAGTATATGACGTTAGTCATAAACAGAATGTCTGGCAACATCGAGACTAGAGGATCGAACAGTAAAGAATAGAAACAGAATGCGATTTGTATGAAAATGCAAGAACAAATTAAGCATTTACCATATGATTGTTAAATGTTGTTGAGATGCCCAGTAAGTTTGTACCCAACTACATTTGATTATCTCCATTGGTGTTCATGTTCACTACGATCTAGATCCTTGTAATTGTATATACTTACAATGTGTATTTGTGTTAAAATAGTTTTCGAAATCAAGTTATGCTCTAATGGTTCAATTGGATAGTTTCATTGGTTTATATAAAAACTTTCTTTTCATACGATAAACGAATAATATTTAGCTCTTATAATGGTGAAAATGAAATGATTTACTGTTTAAGTTTTCTTTATTAAATCATTATGAAGTTTATTATGCCTTTTATTTTAACATCAAGATAATTATGGTTATATAGCGATCATTGATCAGAATAATTATCATACATATGATGTGAATGTGTATATGAATGGTGTGAATGGTCTATCAGGGTGCTTGGTACCTGTATGGTTGCTCCACAGGATTGAGCTGTACCACTCAGATTGTAGCGTTAAAGCCTATATGGTATCTGGTTGTCCTGTGACGTGGGATTGAGCTGTACTGCTCAGTTTATAAAATTTAATCCTGAGCGATGTCTAGTTCTCCAGGAAACGGGATTGAGCTGTACTGTTTTGGTTGTCACGTGAACTTGTGGATGGTGTTTGGTTCTCCTGAACCAACCAATGTAAAATCGCCCTGACTCACAAGGGTATATTATATAACTATGAATAGTTTTGTAAATGGTTTGAATTGTATAATTTGATTAGCGTTTTTTTAGCAAATTTGTTTTTTAAGGGATGGGGTTACTGACCCTAGGTATAACCCTCATCTTTTACTTGGGCTTGGTAGTGGTAGTAACCGTAGCAGAGCTACAGAAAGATTTGGGATCAAGAACAAGTGCCGATATATTGGAAAGAACAACACTTCATAAAGATACCAAAGAAAGAATATTTAAGCAAATGTGAGACCTATAGAGGAATCACACTACTATCAGTACCAGGAAAGCTTTTTAACAGAGTGTTGATGAATTGAATGAAAGATTCAATGAACACCCAACTTTGAGATCAACAGGCCAGATCCCGTAAGGATTGGTCGTGTACAGACCGAATCAAGAGACAACGGATCATCGTTGAACAATCAGTTGAATGGAAGTCGTCACTATATATCAGTCTCCTTAATTGAGTGAAAGCGTTTGGCAGTGTGGATGGGACGGCTTTATGTATACCTCTTCGATACTATGGTATACCTGAGGAAATCATCAACATCATCCGGAATTCATACGACGGAATAGACTGCAAGGTTGTGTATAGAGGACATCTGACAGACGCATTCCAAGTGAGGATCGGAGTCAGACAAGTCTGCTTAAAACCTTCCTTTCTCTTTTCCTTGGTTGCTGACTGGATTATAAAGAGCTCGACATCTGAGGGGAAACACGATATACAATGGATATCTCGAAATCAATTAGAAGATTTGGACTTCTCAGATGAACTGGCCGTTCTATCCCATAGACACGAACAAATGCAAATGAAGACAAATAGTGTAGCAGCAGCCTCTGCATCAGTAGGCATCAATATACACAAGGGAAAAAGAAAGGCCCTCAAATACAACACGGAGAACATCAATCCAGCCACACTTGAGGGCAAAACTCTGGAAGAGTTGGGAAGTTTCACTTGTCTGCGTAGCATCACCGATGAACATGGAGGATTTGATGCGGACGTAAAGGCTAGGATCGGCAAAGCAAAGACAGAATTCCTAAAGCTGAAGAACATATTGGACTCAAAACAACTTTCAACCAATATCAAAGTCACAATCTTCAATACGAACTTCAAGATGGTTAGTTATATTGTATGGAGCTGAAACTCTGAGAACTAACACAACCATCATCAAAATGGTACAAGTATTTATCAACAATTGTATACGTAAGCTACTGAATGTCCGTTAGCTGGATACCATCAGTAACGCCCTACCATAGGAGAGAACAAACCAAGTTCCGGCTGAAAAGGAAATTAGGAAAAGACGCTGGAAGTGGACAAGGCACAAATTAAGAAAATCATCAAAGTACATCACGAGGCAAGCGTTAACTTGGAATCCCGAAGGCAAACGGAGAGAAAAAAGTGAATTTCTTAGTAATTTGATATTTATTTAGATTTATAGTATCATAAATAGAATTATCGTGTATTGTTATCTTATATCGATCATATTAATTATTTTATTTTTTTAAGTTTGAATCTCGCGGGGCAGGATTGTGGATGAGGAGTCCCATACTAGAACGAAACAGCCATCCAGCGTTTCCAGGTTTTCCATGGTGGTCTAACTTCAATTAACACATAAATTCAACAATTAAATTGCTATAATATCCACAAAACCTCTTCTGATACTAATCAGCTTATGTTCACTAGTGACTGGTTTTAAGATGGATTTCGTGGAGTTCTAGTGAGAAGTAATGACCAATGGAGTTCAGCCAGATCTGTTGTGAGATAGTAACTCACTGAAGACAATAGTAAACCGGGGTGCAACTTTGTAGATCAGTTGAAGTTAGACATGAACACCGTTGGATGCCAGCTTGGTGATCTAATGGTTAAGTGCTCGTAGCTGAGACTGTTAAGTTTTGGGTTCGAATCTCGTAAGGTGGGATCTTAGATGTTCACTACTGAAGAGGAGTCCCATTCTAGAACGAAACAGCCATCCAGTGCTTCCAAGTTTTCCATAGTGATCTAGCTTCAACTGACTGATGATCTCAACTATTAAACTCACTATAATATCCACAAAAATCCTCTCTAATTATCTTATTTTCTTTATGTTTACATTGTATATGAGTGTGTTTATTTCAACGAAAAAAAACAACAACAATAAATAAAAACAAACAAACTGAATTACTCAATTGTATACAAGGTGATAGAATTTAATGGGATAAGGTTTAGTTTTGTTTCTAATTTATTTTCTCTTATGGTGATATAATTCGTTCAGTAGTAGTGTTAGTAGTGGTAGTAGTGGTAGTAGTAGTAGTAGTAGTAGTAGTAGTAGTAGTAGAAGTAGTAGTAGTAGTAGTACTAGTAATAGTAAGATTTCTATTTTGTTTATATTGAATATGCTCTATTGTTGTTTTGTTTTTTTGATTTTTCAATGTATAATTGTATACTAGAAGTAGACCATATGTATTTATATACAAGATTGACTTATTGTATTCTATGAGGTAGAATTTATATAATCATCATGTATTTATGGTTAAATGCCATTATTCATGTTATCGGTGATTCTATTCAAGTTACTGCGGGTTTTTTTTTTGTGTATACATGATAATAATGATTTTAATAGTTAAGATCATGAGTTCATTGGAGTTAGATCACCATTTTAAAAAATCCCTGGAAGTATTAGATGACTGTTTCATCCTATTGTGGGGTTCTTCAGTAGTGATTGACTTCAAGAGATATTTCCTGGAATGATCAGTGGAATTCAACCGGGTCTATTGTGAGATAGTAACTCATTAAAGATAATAGTGGTTAGATCACTGAATTTCGTAGATGAGTTGAAGTTTGATTATTAACATCAATGGATGCTAACTAAATAGTGTAAAGGTTAAGTATTTGTACATGAGACCGATAGATCCTAGATTTGAATAACATAAAACGAGATTGTAGATGTGTACTTTTGAAGAGTTTTACATTAGAATAAAACAGTCATCTAATACTTTTAAGTTTTTCATGATGATCTAGTTTCAATAGATTCATCATCTAAACTATTGAAAAATATTGATTTGGTGATGATTATTTCAATGATGAAACTAATCCAATTGTTTTTATTTAAAATAATTCAATAATTTTCAGATTGGTGTTAAATTTGGTGATAAGTACTGACACTGTTAATTATATAATTAGTTACTATGTAGAATATATAACAATCTTTATGTAAAATTTTATTTTCTTTTTCTTTTTTTTTTCTTTTTTCTTTTTTTTTTTAAAAAAATTATTTTAGATTGAATTTTTTAATGTTGTACAAGCACCAATTATGTTAAATGAACAAGGAATTTATTTAGTTACTTATCCAGATCAACGACCAACTGGTGATGCATTTATATTATTTTCTAATGATAATATAGCAACTAAAGCATTAACACGTCATAAAGATTATTTAGGTGATAGATATGTTGAATTATTTAAAGCATCACCATCTGAAATGGTTCAGGTAGTTATAGATGTGTATTATTATTTTTTTCTATATTAGTAACTAAGTATTTGATTACCTTTTTTTTAAAACCATAATCTATATTTTTATGGTTAGCGTTCTTTTTTTTTCTAGCGAGTTAATTTTCTATGGGATGGGGTCGTCAACCCTATGTCCAACCCTCTTCTTTTATCTGGGCTTGAGATCAGTAGTAGCCTTCACAGGGGCTTATTGACTATAAGAAAGCATTTGATAGCATAGACAGGACAACAGTATGGAAGCTTCTTCGACACTACGTCGTGCCTCAGAAGATAGTCAATATTATACACAATTCGTATGATGGATTAAACTGCAAAATCGTGCATGGAGGATAGCTGACGGACTCGTTCAAAGTGAAGACCAGTATCAGGTAAAGTTACTTACTCTCACTCTTTCTCTTTCTCCTGGTAATCGACGGAATCGTGAAGATGTCAACATCTGGAAAGAAGTATGGGATACAGTGGACATCTAGGATACAACTGGGCGATCTAAACTTCGCAGATAATCTAAATTTTCTATCGCATACGCAACAAAAAGTGCAGGAGAAGACAACCAGTATAGCAGCAGCTCCATCAGCAGTAGGTCTGAACATACACAAAAGGAAAAAGAAGATTTCCCGATACAACACAGCATGCAACAATCGGATCATACTTGACGGAGAAGATTTGGAAGATGTAAAAACCTTTACATATTTGGGCAGCATCATTGATGAACACGGTGGATTTGATGCACATGTAAAGTTGAGGATCGGCAAAGCAAGAGCAGCATATTTACAACTAAAAAACTCAAAATAATTGTCAACCAACATCGAAGTCAGAATTTTCAATACAAATGTCAAGACAGTTTTACTGTATGGGGCGGAAACTTGGAGAACTACGAAAGCCATCATCCACAAGATACAAGTGTTTATTAACAGCTACTGTGGGAGAGAACAAACCAGATTCCAGAGGAGGAAGAAATCCGGAAGAAGCGCTGCAAGTGGATAGGACATATATTGAGAAATGTCACCAACTGCATCACAAGGCAAGCCTTCAGATGGAATCCTAAAGGTCAAAGGAGAAGAGGAAGATCAAAGAACACATTACGCCGAGAAATGGAAACATAGATGTGAAGAATGAAAGACATTTGGATGGAACTAGAAACGAAGGCCCAGGACAGAGTGGGTTGAAGAATGCTGATCGGTGGCCTATTCTTTTTTGTAGTAACAGGAGTAAGTAAGTTAGAATTTAAATCTTTGAATAACTGTCGAAGAACTATCATTATTCAGTCTTTTTACCCAAAAAGGAACATTTGTCGAACTAAATTTTTCTCTATGAACCGTTGTGATAGTTTAAAGTATTTGAATGATTGTGCGAACTAGGAATTTCCGAAGTAACGTAATTTATACCACAAAGAACTAGGTAAGTAAAAATGGCTGAGGATGGGGAGAGATAGCTCTATATCTCAAAATGCTCTCATATGACCACGTGTATGCAGTCACTATTAGGGAAATCTTACTCACTGCCTTCTCACGGCATTACTATTGTTTACGAAATTGAGAGGATGATAAGCGAATGTTCGTCGCTTCAACCGAGTTAATGGATATGGAGGATCCACTTAGAGAAGTCGGAAAACCTTGATTCCAAACCAATGGTGCACATGTATTCCAGGATCTTGAAGGAACAAATGACATATGAACGAATTATTGGTCACCGGCTACCATTGAACTGCATCCCCTTGCGTTGCTTTACTGCCTTGTTGACTAGACCTTTAAGTTGAAGGCTCTAGAAGTGACCCCTTAAGAAAACCATCTGCTTCGGTTTGGACACCCGGGCAGTAGCACAACCCACACATTCAAATCAAATGAGATTTGTGTGGCGACAGAAAAATATGATAAACAATATTTCAGTATCAAATGTCTTTATGACAATTTAATAAACCTTACTAATTGTTAGACAAACTACTCTGATGTCAGAAAATATTTCTAGATCATTGACAGAGCTTAGTGAAACTAGTTTAGTTACTGGGTTGAGGTAATCCTGGTGAATTTGAGAGATTTTTACAAGTTCATAAGTTTGAAAGGTAGATTTCCTTGACTAATATAACTCATGGAGTTAGTAGCAACTACATCACCAAGTCGTCATATATTTGTCTATGTTAAGGATTATAAAATGAAGTTAAATGTATGAATATGAGTGATAAGAAGAAATGCGATATAAGGCATGATATGGGAAAAGTGAGATCAATCATTATAATTACATCCTACCTCATATATTTATCAGTTATTTCAGATTAATACAAACACCATATGAAAGTGGGTTCAATAGTGTCACCTACTCTTGAAATTATTTACATGAATGGTTGTGATGATATCGCTTGATATTTACATTTTAGTTATCCAAAAATTCATCTTTTTTGAAAAAGTAATATATCGTTTGAGTATTTACTTTCCAATGAATAATTTTTTCTAGAGTAAACTTTCAGATTATGATTACATAATTTCTGTAAGCCTTTTTCAAACAGTGATCAGGATTACTTAACAATCTACAAACTTTAATAAAAACTTCTCTGATCGCTTTGTAACGAGACGAAAATATGATGTATGAAGCGCGCGCACACACACACACACACACTCATCAACTAAGCTGATGCTCCTCTACGAGGGGTAACAGGTGTAAGTAAATAGGTAAGGAAGTAAGATAATTTGGTGAGAAAGTTGTATTGTGCTACCAAGTGGATTTGTACTAGTTTACTATACTTGATATATATCATGTGTTTTTGTGCTTTTTTCCCCAGTGAACTATTTACTTTATTTTTATTTTTGACCAGGTTTGTCATAATGTAACACTATTTCAATGCTCATCATCTGGACAGAAAACACATTCAGCTTTATCAAACATTCAATCTAATGGAATCATAGGTGTACCACTAATAAATGGAGGAACACAAATCAACTGTTCTAATTTAGTCAATTTTGTAAACAATAGTAATACTAACAGTAGTAATAACAAAGAAATTTATTTAAGCCCAGCTCTTACACATTTGAAATCGGCTATCAGTACTGGAGCCCTATCAAATGTACAAAATTTATGGAATTCTGGCACAATCCCTTTGGGTTTACCACATAACTTATTAACATCAAGTGGAACTGGTTTAAACGACAATGTATTATTAAATAATACATTAGGAGGTATATCACCATCCGTACCAATCATTTCACCAAACAATCCTTCAGTTAATCTTAATCTTTTACCAAATATAGGCGTTACAAATTCACTCATACGTGACCTAACTGATCCAACAGATCCTGACTGTCCATTTGCAAGACCAATGCCAATTGGTGGTGCATGTGCTATGGTTCAGTTGAATGAATTGCCCATGGAAACATCCAGGCATGATATTCGATTGTATTTGGGTCCAGCTAATTTTGCAAAGGTTTATCGTATGAGAAGGATGGTAATTATTTCGTTTTATTTATTAACTGGTTTTATTTATTAATATGTTTATCTAATAAATCTAGATGAACAAAACTCCTTCGACAGTGTGTACACACGAATTCACCATAGATCGAACTCAGGACCTTCAGTGTTGTTTGTGAGCACTCAATGCTTAAACTAGTGAGCATAAATCCAACAATATAAGCATTTAACTTTAATGAATTGGCTACGCTGAGCGACCATTCTTCTTTGTCTTCAGCATGTGTATTCTTAACAACTAACACATTTGAATAGGTTTTTAATAGTATGCCTAACTTGTAGTGAACGAGAGCACAAATGGGGACAATCAAATGTATTCGAACACATAAATTACAGAATAACTTGGTCAAATCTGAGAACCATATAAGTCAATTGTCTTAAAGTTCAAGATAGTGATAATTCATTCTGTACTGTTTGTATGAATCTTCCCATTGATGTGCAGAACTGCAATTGATCAGTCTTTTATTAACAAACCTGCATTTAGTATGGCTTGCATCGATATTACCTTAAGTTACAAGCCTTCTAAGCAAAGATGGATAGTGGCTCACACTGGAATCCAGGACGCACGTTTCGTCCTATTTAAGACTCGTCAGTTGGATGTACGCGCATCTCAGAGTTCATGTTAACTCAGTGAATATCAACTTTAAGATGCAGTTATATCCAGCTGACGATCCCCAAATAGGAAGAAACGCACCTCGTAGATTCCATGGTTAGCCATCATCCAACCTATGTAGTATTTGAAATAAAAGTAGACAAACTCAGTCAATTGCATAGAGATCCTCAACTTAAGCGATGTGCTTATTATAACAGTGTTTGCTCATAGAAATAAAACAGAACTAAAGAAATTACTACAGTAAGTAGTAAAAAAATGATACAGTGCCAATATTCATGAAGTGCATATTGTTGATTATTAACAATGGGATTAAAACACAACTTTCTATGGTTTAAGAATTCAGTGTTTTGAAAATAGTTTCCGTCAGTCAGTCAGCTATAACGCAGAACCAGGCACATATATGTATCAGTCCGAGTTCCTTCAGTGCCCAAGGGACAATTGCTTGAGGTCGATCACACACAACCATTTTGTGAGTAATTTTCATGTTACCTCCGTACTTATTGTAAACTTACCGCCGAAGACGGCAATCCGTAGGATAAGACGAGATATGCATTTTTATGGTCGACATTTTCTAACCCCAGCAATTCTTGTGAGAAAACAGCATCATTGTTATACTGATTGTTTGAAGGAAACATCTTACTGCTATCACATCTCTCCATAGTCACCAGTACAACTTCGCCTTCGAACTTTAAGTTTGCTACTTTTAGTCTTACCGCTCTTCAACCATCCTGTCTGACATGGTACAACTTTAAGAAATGATTATTCCACTCAATATAGCTCAGTTAGTTTGTCACGATTGGTCCAACAGGGTGCTTGGTACCTGTGTGGTTGCGCCACAGGATTGAGTTGTACTATTCAAATTGTAGCGTTAAAACCTATACAGTGTCTGGCTCTTCTGTTAAACGGGCTTGAACTGTACTGTTTGAGTTGTCACGTGAAAGTCTGGACGGTGTCTGGTTCTCCTGAAAACCAATGTAAAATTACTCTGACCTACAACGGGTATATTATATAAATATAATAAGTTTATCACGGTAGACACACCCGATCATTACATCAAGGTAGCTAACAACGGTCGACAGTTTCTGTCGTTGATTACGGAACATTCAATGTTTTAAGAAATTAACAATTACAGTATAGACAGTTCTTTCTTTTTTTGTTTTGATATCAAGGAAACTATTTCAAACAACAACAACAACAACAACAACACCATCAACACCAACACCACAACCACAACCACAACCATCAACAACAACAGCAACAATACATCATCATGGTTATTATCATTAAAGAATACAACTGAAGCTATACAATTTATTCATGATTTAATTATTAGACCATTTACTATGAATACATTATATAGAAATAATCCACAAATTCAAGTATTATCAAATATTCCAACATTTGCATTATATCATATTGATTATAATGGTAAATTATCAATTATTGATTTATCAGATAGAACATTGAATATACCAATACATAGAATACATATGACATCATTATTAAAATTTAATAAATTCAATTATTCTAATATCAATGAATTAAAATCAACAATAAAATATCCGATTAAAACAAAAATTGATGATCAAAATATAATAAATAGTAAGTTATTGAAGAAAAAAAAAAACATAGATTGATATTCATTAAATGACAAATTGTGTTTTATACTACTTATATATATATTGACATCAGTAGTATATAATTTGATATTCGGGAATAGAATGTATTTTAGTAGAAGATTAAGAAGAAAAAAAAATAATGGGAATGGAAAGCAGTTGATGTGAAAATACAAGAACAATGGAATCTGAGATGATGGATTGAGATTGGCATAAAAAACAGTGAAGTTTAAGAGCATTAATTGATATTTTGTAGATGAAGTATTCGCTGTAGGGTTTTCAGATTTTACGAAGATGTTTTGTAATTTTGTGTTTAAATACATTCGATTGTCTTCACTCGTGTTCTCCTTCACAAGATCATCACCTCAAATTGACTTGTGTGAAGTAGATGTTGCGAGAAGAATTCATTTAACAAATATTATGGATTTTTAATAGTTAAGATTATGAGTGAAGTGAAGCTAGACCCCTCATACAAAATCTGGAAGCATTGGATAATTAGAGTTAGACATTAATATTATTAGATTCCCGCTGAATTTTGTATAAGTTAATCGTTCGCATGCTAAATCAATAGGTCCTAAATTCGAATCCTGTGAGAGAGATCATAGATACGTATTGTTCAATAATCCTATACTAAAACGAAACAGTCATCCAATCTTTCCAGATTTTTCATAATGGTCTAATTTCAATTCACTTATAAATTAAATGATTAATTGTTAATATCAGAAGGGGTTTTGTGTAGATTGTAGTAATTCCAATGGTTAAAATCATGAGTCAGTTGAAGCTAGACCATCATGGAAAACTTGGAAACACTTGACGGCCGTTTCGTCCTATTGTGGAGCTGCTCAGCAGTGCTCATCCACAACCTCGCCCCCTTATGACATTCGAATCCAGGACCTATCGGTTTCGTATGCGAGCAGTTAATCACTAAACCATTGAGCCAGCTGACATCCAACAGTGTTAATGTCTAGCTTCAACTAATCCATGAACTTGAGCGACAGACCTGATTGAACTGCACTGATCATTACTTCTTACTAGAACTTTAGGATATATCTCTTGAAACCAGTCCTATAATAGAATGAAATAATCATCTAATGTATTGAAGTTTGTCAATAATGGTCTAACTTCAACGGATTCATGATATTAACCATTAAACTTAATTATTAATTGAAAAATAAATTAAAACATAAAAATTTTTTTATTTTTTTATTTTTTTTTCATATTAGCAATCCCTTCAACAATTCCATTAATGGATCCAAATTTATCTATAAATTATACAACCTCATTGATAAATCATAAAAATCTAGATTATTATATAGATTCAATATTAAATCATATGAAACATTCTTCCATGACAACAACAAATTCTGATTATGAAAATTTATTCATCCCATTTAATAATAAAAATAATTTAAATAGTTTATTCAATAATAAATTATTATTATTATTATATATAAATAATATGATAAATAATCAATCCAATTATAATTTATCTCATTTAACATCATCTATAATTATGTTAACTGGTTTACCAATTGATGTAACCAATGAAGAACTTGAATCATTATTTAAACCTATTCAATATTTATTAAAGGTTAGTTCAATTTCCACCCCTCCCCCCCCTGAAGAAAAAGAGATTTTCTGAAGAGTTTAATCATATTTAATAGTTGAAATAATGAGTTTCAATTGAAGCTAGACCAGCATGGAGAATCTGAAAGCAGTGGATGGATGTTTTGTCCTATGGTAGAACTTTTCAACAATGTGCATCCGCGATCACGACCCTACTTCTCACCATGAGATTCAAATCTAGGATTTATCAGTTAGACATGAACACTCTTGAATACCGGCTGGCTCAGTGGTTTAATGGTTAAATGCTCGCGTGCGAGATTGATAGGCCCTAGGTTTGAATCTCATGGGGGGAGGGGCGGGATCATGGATGCGCTTTTCTGAGGAGTCTTATATCAGGACGAAACGACTGTCCAGTGATTTCAAGTTTTCCATGGTGCTCTAGTTTCAATTGACTCGTGATTTCAACTACTTTGAATTTGTTGAATGTTTTTTATCGCTTAAAAAAAAGTATAAATTCACAATAGATGGATCATTGAATGGTAATCAATGTGATTTGTGTCAAGTCATTCTTAAATGCAGACCAAATATTATCGATTAAGTTCTCCTAGATAATTGAACTTACTCAGTATATACTTTCATGAAGGTCATATCGAATTTTACAGAATTAAGACACTTTTGTGTGAATGAAGAATATTCTTTTCAATGAATTTCTCATCAGGTACTCTACAATCATCTTATATCCAAATGAATAATCCATATAATTAGCCAGATTTAAGGCAAAGTATATCATTTGGAAATTGTAATATGTAAATCAAGAATTGTTGTTACTTATATAAAATCAAAACAGATCGTTAATGTTGGGGTTGACTAATATGAAGTTTCAATAGTTGAAATTATTAGTCAATTGAAGCCTCACCATTATGGACAATCTGGACGGATTTGACGACCGTTTCGTCTTAGTATGAGACTCCTCAACAGTGCGTACCTATGATCCCTCCCACAGGATTCGAACCCAGGAGCTATCAATCTCACAAGGGGCAGGATCGTGAATGCGCATTGCTGAGGAGTCCCATACTAAGACGAAACGATCGTCCAGTACTTCCAGGTTTTCCATGATGGTCTAGCTTCAGTCGACTCATGATTTCAACTACTGAAATTACTAAAATCTCTACAAAACCCCTTCTGATAATATGAAGTTGTTAACTTGAATCAGTTTATAACTGAAATGAAATTGTGAGATAAATAATCCGAATACATATACTCAACATGGGGCGAGAAAGAGAGAATAATGTGAATACAAATCAGAAATTACGTAATATGTAGAATAATATAAATTAGGTCAGATATAATACATAGGGTTGGATACTGAACAAATTTCTCAAAAAGGTTGTCAAGTGTAATGATAATAATAAGAAGAAGAACGATAAAGATGATAATAACAATGGTAAAGATAATAATGATAATAATAATAATAATAATAATAATAATAATAATAATAAACCTAAGTTTGGGACATAATGTGAACATTAATCAAATTATGTCACCATATTATAAGATTGATTGTTAACTAGTTGGCCCTAAAGTTGGCCACGTTAAAAAGAGTGACTGAACATATTTTTTTTCGTTTGAAAGCAAAACTCTGGCTTTTTGATCCCAATAGCAATCGCTTCAGCCGTCTGTAACCTTCTCAGTCTGACGGAATTAGATAGAATTTAGGTATTAAAAATCATTTATTTATTATTATACAATACCACTGAAGGTTAAGATGCTTTAATATAAACAGTTAGATAATAGGATATGATTTAGTATATAGACATGAATTTATGTCTATTGAAGGTGGAATATGAACGTAATGTGTTAAATAACATACAATTCTTTCATATTATGATGTTATAAGGTAGTTGTCATCATTGATTAGTTTTCGTATCACTGAGATATTCACATGGGTATTGTTTGATTGTATCTTGCTATTGTTGGTCCTTCAGGACTACAGTTAATCAGTCTCGTGTTGACATATATGCATCTTATGTGGATCGCCATCGATATTGTCTTAAATCACAAGTTTTACAAGCAGAGATAGATAGTAGCTAGCCATTAAATCAAGGACGCATGTTTCGTCCTATCTGGATATACCTGCATCCCAGAGTTGATTCAAGTACATCCAACTGATGAGTCTTACATAGGACGAAACGTACGTTTTTCGAAGTCCCTGTTGTGACAAAGTTAGTCGTAGAAGCGTCTCCTTTCTATAACTGTAGTCTGCCAAAAAAAGAATATTGAGAGAATAGATTCATTAGATCACATTTTTCACTTATCACTCATCTCTCTTTGATAAGTTTGCTTATCATACTATTAGTTTAGTCACCGTAAATATATAGAAAAATATAAACACAAACTGTTTATTATTACTGAAGGTAACTATTATTTAAGGTGAATTTTGTATGGACAAGCCTTACTTAAATAGGTATATGTCAGCTTTGACAATACTACCTTAGTGTTTTGTAACACTTCTCTTTAAATCACTCACTGACCAATCACTCTATCAGAAGTAATTGAAGAAACAATGATAAAAAATATGGTAATATACATTCGAATAGTTGAACATCCCTTAAACTCCAAATGAGGAGGTTTTGAGATCATGGAGAAGATTTTTAGCATAGGTAGATGATTTTAATGGAGTTTTATTCTCTGAGTTGAATGGTTTAATCGTGAAATTTTCATTGTTCTTCTAAACGACATCATCATCAGCACAAACTTCAGGTAGAATTGAAGTGTTCGAATTTTTCCAAATGAACTTCGCAGCTTGTCTTGTAGACCTCGATGTTGATTGGTTGACTTTAAACCTATCATTATTTACTTCCAAAAAATGAAGTAGACAATAACAGCTATAAGGTCAACCAATCAACATCGAGGTCTACAAGACAAGATATGAAGGTGAAACTATATTTTATGGACAACCTTTGCGCGTGACCTTGAGAGTGTTCACCTAATAACTAGGACCAAATGTGCGTTATAAATTAGTGTGAGGAATTAGAATTATGGTTTATAGTTGATAGTTAAGGTTAGGAATTAGATTTGAGGTTTTCATCACGACCTGACATCAACTATAATATCAAAATAGCTCGGATAAGTAGTGTTAACGTCTCTGACTGTGAAGCTGGGTGACATGGGATCAAATCATTCAGGTAGCATCAGTCCCCTCAAGATTACAGGTAGACCTTGCTGACGATCGCCAAGTAGCACGAAACCCGGGTCCAGGGTTTCCTGTCGACCACCTCCAACCACCATCTAATCTCAACACAGTGCACGCAATAATGAGTCACCTGGACTAGTGGCCACGCTGCAACTTGGTCGATAGCATTCGATCTGCACTAGGAAGGACCTGACACACATGACATTGATCACCACCCAGTGATCAATCAATTGTGATAGGAAAACTCTATTTAGCCGAATGGATGAGTGAATTTCGCACCAAAACCTGAAATTTGTTATCATGTACCTGATTGGTTCGTCCATAAATTAGTCTTACCGCTGTGAACTACATGTGAATAAATTCGAACCCTTCACTTCTACCTGAATTTTATGCTGATGATGTTGTTCATAAGAACCGATGAAAACTCCACGACCAAACCATCCAGCTCAAAGAACAAAACTCCATCAAAATAAAGAGATTTTATTAGCAAATTTAGTATTTACTAACTGAATATAAATCATCTCCATATCAGTCAGAGATTAGAAAAATGATCGATGTCTGAATAAAGCGTTCCATTAGTTGAAGTTATAAACAGCTTCTCTAATAGTAGAGAATAAAGTTATTATCACTTTAGGGGTTTTGGAGATTGCTAAGTTTTTGATTGTGATTATGAACCAATTGATATTAGACCACTATTAAAAAACCTGAAAGCACTAGACGGCCGTTTCGTGGAACTTCTGAGCAGTGTTCATCCACGATACCATTCGTGGAATTCGAACCCCGAGCCTTTAATCTCGAGCATGAACGCTTAATCTACTGGTTTATGATCACAATTAAAAAAACTTAATAATCTTCACAACCCCTATACTGATATATTGACTTATCATTAATGACTTCTCTTGAATGATAAATATCATTACCATCCAATCTTGTTTCAGTCATTTTCATCTTCACATACATACAAAAAATATATTTTTTTAATAGTTGAGATAATGAGTCAATTGTGGGACAATCGTGGCTCAATTTCGTGGACTGGTTGAGGTTAGACATTAACACCGTTGGATGCCGGCCAACTCAATGGCCTAGCGTTCACGACCGAGACTGATAAGTCCTGGTCTCGAATCCCACGAGCGGGATATTGGATACGCACTGCAGAGGAGTCCCACAATAGAACAAAACGGCCATCCAGTGCTTCCAGGTTTTCCATGATGGTCTAACATCAATCAGTTCATGATCTCAATCAAAAAAAATAAAGCTATTCTATTTACATAAATATAATCAGTATTCATTCATATTAGATTTTATATTAAAAAAATATATTTCATTTTCAATTTATCAAGGCTCAACCCTACTTTATACCATTTCAATATCATACAAATGGAACAGCAAATTTTTTAGCAAATTTTAATAATCCATTAGATGCTCAAATTGCACTACATTATTGTCCAAATGGTAGTTTAAGATCAAATAAATATATAATAGGAGCAGCTTGTTTATTACCAACAACACAGTTAACAACTAATATAAACAATCCTAATTACATAACTTCATCGTCATCATCATCATCATCATTATCATCATCATCATCACCACCAATAGTGCCTATCCATACAACTAATATGCTAAATACTTCAAGTATCTTAAATCATGATTTATTAAATTCAGGAATTTTTCTATTACCATCAACAACTTCAACAATTCAACAGAATAGATTACAATTTCAATGAAATACAATAGAGAGACAGATTTTCTTGTTGCTTATACAACGTTGACATGATAAACTACTTTTGTTCTTATATATATATATATATATATATATATATATATATATATATATATATATATTCCCCTGTCTTCCTATCAATTGAATGTTTTGCCTTAATTTCTTAATGAACAAATCATTTGTACACACACACACAATTGCACACACACACACGCACACACACTCTTTTCCCCAATTTGTGTATATTTGAAAGTTATACCAGGAATAATTTGTTAAAATTCAGTTATTTTTCTAATCACTTTGTGTTTTTTTTCTTTATATATATATATTCTAAAATAACATTGAAGTGTTTTAAGAAAAAAAGATTACGTTTTGTTTATTTATTGATTTAAGTATGTTACTCCTCTCCTGTCACCATGGTGTATAAACCTTTGATCAGTGGGGGGTGGTTGAATATGGATACTAAAATGCATTACAATTAGATATAGGCTTCAGTTTACGACTATCTTTTTAATATCTTTATCAGTTAGTTTGAATAAGTAAAACAAATAAAATTGTAAGCCATTATTTTATTGGATTGTTAGCTGAATTAGTTTATCTATTGTTAGATTTATTGAAGCGTTTAACTCATCTAATTGAGATTCGTGTTAAATCGATATAAACAAGGTAACGATTTGTCTGCAATAACTGTTCATTGTTGAATGATATACAAAAACTAGTTGCTAACCTCAACTTTTGAGGTGTCTAGGACGTTAACCGCGTCTTTTATGTCTAAAATAGAAAGGTTCAGATCGTGTGAAATGATAGCCGTTGACTGTTTAAACTTGATAACGGTTTATCAACAAGCAAAAATTGAACTAAGAGCAAACAATATGGAAACTATTGCGTTTAAACAAGGATCAAACGACTGCATAAAGTTAACAATAACTTCTACCATGATACAGATAAACTAATTACAATGATAATTACAATAAACGTTATAAGTATATGTAAATACTTCAGAATATTACACGACAAACCTGTATTGTAGAATAAACGTCGAGATTGCTAGGAATACAACTATTTACTGAATATTAATAAGTAGTATAAAACAATACACAAAAGAGTTGAAGGGAAGTGAATACGGACAGAGGACGTAAAACAAACTGAACATCTACAATATGAGTAACAATAATATTCCAGTACATTTTATTGCTGAACGAAGCCCAAAATTTCTCAATTGTAAGTTAAACCAAAAATAGCTGACTAAAACACTATTACGTAAACCTAATTATAGATGTAATTCAGTATAAATAAATACTTACAACTTTAAATATTACACTTAAAAGAAAGGATGTAACACCAGTTCTTATATGGAACTCCACATTTGTGATATATATATATATATATATATATATATATATATATATATATATATATATATATATATATATATATAGGACAATGTTAAGTCTTAGGTATAGATTCCTTTATTAGACAAATCTGAACCCCAGATAGCAAGATGTGTGGTTACAAATAATTTAACTTCTGATGTTATCAATTCATGTTATCATAAATACAAGATGCAAGACTTGTTTGTTAAAGACGAAAAGCGTCATCTATTAGTACTTTATCCAATAATTTGTAAAGAATATCAGGATACAGCTTAAATGGAGGGCTCCAAACTTGTTTTTTTATGTCTTTTATAAAGACTGATGCGACTTGAAAGTAATTTAAATCTTTAAGCATGAAGTTATCAGTGAGAAAATATCTTCTTGGATCTAAAGACCGCAACAGATGATCAGCAGCTGAACAGGAGGACAGGAACACTAATAATGTTAATAATCTCCTTACTAAATAAAATCGATATATCTTTGTTGGTTATCATGTAGATAAGTATCCTCGAAAGTAAAGATGAAATTCAGTGTAAAAATGACAAAATAAAACTTAATGTCATAAAATGTTCACAAAAATTGTACCGCACCAAATTAGTGCTAACCAGAATTACTGGACTTCAGTTTATTTTCATTCACAAAAATATATTAATCAGTGCAATACCAAGCTGCAGATGAATGGAGGGTTTCACGTGATGTTAATAGAACGACAGGTTTGATTTACACCAGCTTTGTAAACGCTGATACGTAGCGGCTAAATTAAGTGAAAAATTTCACCGTTTAGTATGATCTTATGGTGCCTAGAAAATGTTGATCCATTCTGTTAAAACTGGGTAAAATCAGGAATCGATAACTATGGCGGCCAGCATAGTACTTTTCGTACAATCAAAAGAGGATGGCTAACCAATGTTATGACGTCTAATTCAATGTAAACAAAAGTTAGTGTTGTTTATTAACTATCACTATCGGTGCAGTCTATTCTTAGATTTTGGAGGATTATAGCCTAGTTCGATATTACCACACTTATCTTGGTTACTGGAAAAATAGACCTAGTCCCAAAAGCGCAGATTTGTTATGGTGTGACTATCTAATCTATGAGATCTTGTGTAAAAGTCACATCATTGTCTTTACCAAGTCGTTCACTAGTAAAACTTAGCGCAATGATTGTTGGCACTTACGAAGAACATGTTTGTGCTGGGGTGATATAATATACTGAATATGAACTACACAGTGAATACATCTGCGCAACCAAACCATACTATTACGATTCTACATTCCCGCGTTCGTCATTTTTGACCCTCTCTAAGTGCTGCATGTTGAGTGTACATCCTCTCAGTAATTATGTTTTCGGCTTCAAAGATCTTGTGGTTAGCAACCAATGTTAACACAATTTAAGTGGTTTGATAACACCTGAACTCAGGAGTCACTCGAGGTCTTACTCAACTACTTGGAGGAGAATATAAGGTATAAGTCTTCTGGATGGGAACACTGGCTTCTGTCTCTGTAGAAGGGCATGAGTAGCTTCAGATTTGGTGCATTCTCCAAGCCTATCACTAAATGCCATTTTATTTAACTTTTATAATGCCTACATTGAGATTTCCTCATCCACTTTCTCTGAATGGATGTTTTTACTGATCGCCTTTGCAAAGCAATCTGTTCACTTCAGCCTCTCTATCCAGTCAAGTCCAGATAAGAAATAAGAAACAACCTAATGTAGCTGAAAAAAGACCATTCTCCAGGAAGGTAGCTTTGAAATCGAAGACTTATCACAGTGACAAGTTAGCTATCGTTCATATAGTTAAGGAGTGTGGAAGCTCAGGACCCAAAACTCGTTTAGAGCATGATATTGAGTTGACAAAACAACTACTAAACCAGCTAATGCCTCCGGATATCTCCGGGGTCACCTTGCTAAAGATTTTGTAGATCACCAACGTAGATGATCTATGTCGAAATGATTGTAGGCTTACTCGAGTTAGACGTGAGTGGTGTGACAAACTAGCTAACGTCGAAGTCACACTTCGTGGTCAGCACCTTACGTGGATTACCCCATTGACGTATCAAGTAATTATAGATGCTTTGAAGACTGTACAACACAAAAAACGTTATTACAGAAATATACTAGTTAAAGTAGATACAAGCGAAGGTGAGACCATTGCTGCGTGGGCCAGTCCATGGCGTACGATTAACTGATGCGCGTTGGTTGTCCTTGACATTGATGAGGATCGATGATTAGTTCGATATTCAATGACCCAACTGCTGGATGACTTGGTTAGGGCTCAGTTGAATTTCACTGGCCCTACAATTTACACACTAGGTGGCTAAATGAACTTGAAAATGAGTCAAGCCGGGCTGCTTAACGTAGTATTTAAATCTCCCAATGGAATGGACTTAATACCACAGAATGTACGTAAACTGAATGGGCCAGGGGTTGTCGTCCGTAAAGATTTGTCGCCCGTGGGCCGTAAAAAAAGGCAAGAAGCTTTAAACCAACCTAACCTAAACTTGGATGCTAGTGAGAAAGACCCAAAAATTATAAATTTCCTGATGTTGAGGTTCCGGAAGAGAATGATGTCAAAGTCACTTTGTGTGCAGCAAAAAGCCAATTAGTTTATCTTCGGATCTATCACACAAATCTCTGGATCTTGCTCAATAAGCAATCGGAACTAAGTGTATAAATATACTATCAATCCGGATGTAGTTGCAGTCACAGAAACTTGGCTGATACAGTTCTTAGACAGTAGAGAACTTGATTTCCAAGGTGAAATCCATTACCTTACTATTCGATTAAAGCTCCATCTGTCGAAGCTTTCAAAAGAAAGTTGAAAAAGCTGGAAGACCATCATTACCAGAACTAACATCGGCCACCTAGCCTAATGTCCTTTCCGAACTGGAGCTAAAACTGAATCTTACTAGATGTTAATCGGCAAAAATTTAGATCGTTCAAAATACCTAAAAACTTTATGAAATACTTGCTGCTAACAACTTTTTCTTAGAAACAATCAACATTTTACTTGATAATGTGATTGTTTCTAGCACCTAGAATCCTTGGAGACCTGGCGCATACGCACTTACTCAGATTGCAGGATAAACAAACCCATAAATAATTGCCAAAATTATTACAACAAGTGCGCTCAAGCAGCGAGACGATGAAAGACATGGAACCATAACAAAACAACAAAAAGAGATGCCATAGAACACTGTTAGTTTATACAAGCTTTGAACGAGAAATTTCAGATATTGGACAAATTACAGACAGCGCAATGTGTAAATCATCAAGGCCAATCATCCTATTGGTTTTATTGAAATTTTGGTTGGCTCCGGTTTAGCGTTGCATCGCTTCATGTAGTGACGCGTACATTTTAAAATCTTAACGCTCAGTTGTTATTTCATACGTTATTTTGTGTTAACTATAAACAAGGTTTGGCTTTTATAACATCGTATTATTCAGAAAGTCCTACTAGTTCTTGTGCGATTTTGGTTGTTGGTATAGTTACACATTATGTCCTGTTGTTCTGTCATGTTTGTTGTTGTTTTAACGTCCTCAAATGGTCCACATCACTACGTAACACGAGCTCCCGATTTTGAGGAAGCCGACATAGTAAATTTTGGGGACATGGCACCAAAACACCAGAATTTCCCCAAACATGGGGAAATTCTCCCTTCAACCTTGATTAAGGTCATTTAACCTTGGGGATTTCCCCCAAATTCACCCAAACTTTGGTGAATATCACTTGACTTTGAAGGTTTCCCATAAACTTTTTGGAGATTGGGAAGATTTGCACTAATAGATAAGTGAAATGGCCCAAGCCGACCACTTTAAATTATAATGTATGTTAACTCTGTACAACAATAGTTGAGCCCAGTTTAACGACGACCGTTTTTGAATTGTTCCTCAAGTTCTAATGCAGCATACCTAACCCATTATTTTACGATAGTTGGATCCTCTTGGCTCCAGAAGTTGTAATTATCAGTTGTTAGTTTTATGTTCACCTGAAGCACAGTTATCCCTCATTTATTTCTGAGTTCCCTTACCCAACCGCTTGTCATCACCTCTCAAACTATTGCATAACTAATACCTAGAGCTCTTGACACCTGCGTTACTAATGCAAAGTCACGTTTTTTTTCACTTGACTTTACTTGGTCTTTAGAATGGTAAGTATCCATTCACCAGTGTGTTTTGGCGATATACCTTCTCTGATGGTATACTCATGATTATTTCCGAAAACAAAACTAAAATTGAGTATTGGTGGAACAGTTCTTAATTTTAATCGAATAGGAAACCCCCCATTGAAACCTAACGCGTCTTTTAGTAACATTCTCAGTATTCTTCCGCAACAGGCGTTATAATAATTAGACTTGGGACTTATCGTTATAAACTTATTTCATTCGTGATGAGCATCAGTCAGTCAGCTATAACGTAGGACCAGGCACATATATGCATCGGTCCAAATTGCCATACACTGTTAGCGCAACAAGATGAACACCAATCATAACTTTATAAACAAGGCATCTAATCGACAAAATCTGTTCACGAACATAATAAGCTGGTTTTGTATTTCCCAACTTACGGTAGATGCTTTAAATCCTCATGCAGTATTAAAGTCAAATAGAGCAAGCGTTTGCCTTTATTTATAGACCGGCAACAGTATTTTTCGATATTTCACTGCCAAATAGTGTTATTTCAACCTATTATTGGTTATTTCTGTTCATAGCACTGCCATGTCCAAGGGTTTCATCGACAAACTTCGTATTTTTGTCAGAGCTGGAAGTGGGGCCCCAGGTAGTCCACCAATTAGAGGCCGAGGAGGCAATGGTGGGAGTGTATTTCTGGAAGCCGATGAAAATCAAACACTCCAAAATCTGATTTCGGCTAACCCGACGAAACGTTTCACGGTAGTTTGAATACCATATTTTCCTGTGAAATTTTGTTGATTTTTCATCAGTTTTTATTACTGATTTATAAGTCGATTGATTTTATTTATTTAATAAGTAGCAGTTGATGTAGCCATCTTGAAGTCACATCGTGTGTGTTTATTAGTGGTACTGTCAGACTCCCGAAACCCAAAGGTGGGTGGGATAGGGTTCAAAACTGGTTGAAAGCTGAGTGCCTTGGTTACTAAAAAAATGCTGGTATTTTCATCCACAGGATTCATTGTTATCGATATCGATGTGCTAAAGTTTGAACGTGTTATTTTTATCTTCTCTTGAAATGCATCTTTCTCCTCCAAGATTTAATTGTTCTCCATTTTAAATGTACGACGATTGGTTGAGAAGTTCTGATACTTTTTATTCCTGTCTATGCATGTCTTTTTGTTACTATTTAGGTGAATCCCTCAAATTTCAACCAATTGTGTTATGGCTATAAACCACAGTCTGTATATCTACGTCCAAGCAATCATCTATTATCATAATCAGTCTTCGTATAATAGGTCTGAATAAGATTAGTGTGCGAGCCATTCTATTTATTTAGGTTGTTCTATTTAATCTTAAAATTAAATGCAATTAAGACAGGGATTCGTATGTATTACTTCCGATGTGATCAATTCGCTACTTTTTATTCAGTGATTGAAGTGTGGTAGCAGTTATTGTTCAGTGTATAATTCGTACATGTGATTCTTTTGGAAAGAATGAAATAATGATTTGAGCTGAAATTATGGAGAGTCAGTAGTTGCATATATTTTGTGATTATTGTAACTCATCTATAAACACAAAGTGCTAATACAAGTGGTAAATTCTGGAAAGGATTAAACCATACCAGAAAGATTGAAAGCAAAGCTGAAATAAATATTAGAAACTGGTATTGGGATTTCCTTGTGAATAGGACAATTGATTGACAATTTGCGGTTGCCCAGTCCATAGAAAAACTTCTTAAGTGATCCGAAACAGAAACTAACTTGTCAACTCAAAAGTGTGACCTCAGGGTTCATGAAACAGTTCCATATTTTCTAAACTTTACCCATAACACCAGAAACTGTTAGTGAAAAAAAGTAAGGTATGCGTACTTTATTATTTTATTAACTATTTCACACAAACCAATATCAGATTATAATTTCTGTCAACAGATTTAAAAATACTGACAATGGGTCATTTAAACTCGTTAAAATGTTCTTCAACATTTTTCAAACTCTCGACTTACTAGTATTTGACCATAGGTGTCTTCGAAACATCGCTCGTATATCCTGGAACCACCGAGTAAGTAATGCAGTTGTTATGAAACGGGTACTAGGTAAGGATGGCAAATCATTTGAGGAAGTAGTGAAACTTAATCAGTTGAGATGGCTGGGACATGTGCTGCGCATGCCCGACCACCGACTGCCCCGACGTGCTATGTTTTCTGGTGTAGGAATAGGTTGGAAGAAAGCTAGTGGCGGCCAGACCAAAACATGGCACAAATCTATGAAGTCACTGACAAGTGGACTGAGCCATGTTGGTAGGTGTAGATTACGTGGTTGGGAACCGCGAGATGAAAGCAACCGATGGTTAGAGACCTTGAATGACATGGCTCAAACTCATTTTCAATTGTGTGAGCAGGTGAATCCACTATCTGTGTTCTCTCAAACTCTAATCTTCTGAATTCTTCATGTCCTTTATTTTCTTTCCCAATTTATTCCACTGGGCTATACTCCTTTAATAACATCATCAAACCTTCATGTCCCCTATCTCTACTTATACTTTCAGTACCTCTACCACTATGGGATTTGAATCGATAACTGAATCTCTGTGCTAATGTGGTATGGCAACTCGAACTGATGTACGTACGTACGAAGTTCCACGTTGTTACTGACTGACTGACGACTTATAGCATCTCAATCCACCCACTTTTGTTAAAATATTCAGATAATAACTTTAGCTACAATCGAGTAAATACGACCCAACAGTGAGTGTATGGTCTTCTACTTAATTATTGACTTTGCATCATTTATATTCCTAGTAACCTATATTCAGTCGTTTCAATGAATCAGATACCCATCGTAGTGTCTCACAACACAGCTAGGAATTACCATTAAAATTTTTTATACAATTTATTGTTCCTTGTAGTTTTAAAAGTTTATTAATTACTTTACAAATGTTCTTGACTCATAGTTACGTTACCTATTCATTCATTTAGTACACACCATTCTAACACATCTAAACTTATATTATCGAAAAAACTGTTATATTTAACCACTTTTCAACCTTCAGGAAATTTAATCGCTCTTTGTTTGCTAACTTGTCTAGAGAAAATATATCGTAGAAAATCACATGGATTATTTAATGTTTAAAACTACAACATTGTTGTTTGATCTGAATTACTTGAGACAACTTTAGTTCCTTTTTTTCCGGACGCCTCAGGATTCTGTTGTTCGTGTATAAAACAAATATCACAGAACTTCTAAAATCATAAAAAAACATCAAATAATAATTTGCGACGAAATACACTTTATGTTTAACAGTTAATGTTCTTTCCTTTAGTAATATGATGTTAATGTATGACTCGTTTCTGGTTAAATGTACCCTTAATTAAAATGAGACTTTCTTCTAATCATTCATCTGTTTGTACATTTATAGGCTGGACATGGAACAGAGGCAAGTAAACGCCGTGGTTTAGTTGTTGGTCTAGATGGTGAAGACTTGACTATTCGTGTTCCTGCTGGAATAACTGTATTGTTTGGAGGTCAAGGGACATCATCATCTAATGGATCAGAACAACGAATACTTGGAAATTTGGATCAAGTCGGTCAAAAATTACTTGTAGCACAAGGTGGTGTGGGTGGCTTTCACCAAAATGGGTATATTGGCTCACCAGGTCAAGCTCACAGTATCGTCTTAGACTTAAAGGTGATAATTTGTTATCTTTTGATAAAAAGCAATTCAACCATTCATTAAATATTATCCCACCCTTCGATAATCAAAATAAACTTAATTGTGTTCCGGATCGTAGATTAAATTGTCAGCAATAACTGATATCCAATTATTCTTACTGAAGACGATGTTTTTGTTATGAAACCAGGGAAGAATACACAGTTGGTACTCATTAAATTCATGGTCGATTTTGGGCTTAAAAATAAAATTAAGACAACTGCTTATTTCTGTTGAGTGATTCTGCTATATTGTAGAGTTAAATATTTATCTTGCATAGGTTTAAGCCAGTTTTTGTCGATTCAACAAAGGTTATTCATGTTTTGACTAATCTAGAACCATAAATTTAAGGTAGGTCCAGTTTTTTTTTAAAGTCGGATATTATATTCAGCTACTCATAAATAAGTCGTTTATTTATTTAAGCACATAAACATTGGTACAAGGAGGCACCAAATGGATATGCGCCGCATAAATCATTCGATTTGTGTGATGGCTGGAATACTGCCCGGGTGGCCAAACGAAGAAGGTGATTTTCTTAGGGGACCACACCCAGAGCCGTCGACCTAAAAGGTCTAATCCACAAGGTAGTGGAGCAACATCAGGAGATGCATTCTCATGGTAGTCGGTGATCAACAATAGGTTCATACGCCATTTGTTCACTCAGGATACTGGAGCACATATGCATCATTGGTTTGAAATGATGGCTTTCCAACTCCTCTAAATGAACTCTTCATTATAAGTTACTTACCTTACTTCAACAAGATATTTTAACGTTTATTAATTGATTCTTCTTTCAATATAGCTTATGGCTGATTATAGTTTGGTTGGATTTCCTAATGCTGGTAAATCCAGTTTATTAAAAGCTTTATCTGGTGCACCTGCGAAAATTGCCAATTATCCTTTCACTACAATCAAACCACAAGTTGCCAAATGCATATACTCAGATCATCGTAAGATAAGTATAGCAGATTTACCAGGTAAATATTCATACAAATTAAATTCAAATTGTTACTGAATTAATTAATTTCTGGTCCATTATAAGTTCTGACATGCAAACCTGTCGACTTACACAATATTTTATGTGTTCATGTTTAGGTATCATCAAATCATCATTGCTGATATATTTAAATATAAAGCAAAAAGTAAATTCACTGAAGAAATCTTTTTTTGACTTTACTTCCATATAGTCTATAAACAGATTGTATATCTACATAAAATGTGGCTAGTAGTGAAATCCAGGACCGCGTGTTTCATCCTATTTGAAACTCTTCATCTGGATATACCTGCATCTCTGAGTTGATGTTCACTTCGGAACTCGAACTCACCAGTGTTCGCTTCAAACACCATCACGTTATCCACTTAGCTACTGAGTCCAGATAGTCACTCAAATTTCAGTCGATATGTTAACATAAGGATAATCCAAACTATTGAAAACTAAAGTGAAATTTATACACGTTGCACAAGGAAGTGACTATCTGGATAACACGCTGACATTTGAAGCGAACGCTAGTGGATTTGAGTTTAGAGATGAAATTCAACTCTTAGAAGAGGCTGGTACATCCAGCTGATGAGTCCCAAAGAGAATGAAACGCGCGTCTTAAATTCCACTGCTAACCAGATTTCATTTATTCTATATAAACTTGTATCATAATAACCATATTGATAAACATATATCAACCAAGACTGATCAAATTTCAGTTAGTATATGAACAGTGTGATAATTTAAACCACTAGAATTTGAAGTAAGATTGTGTTTATTAAAATATTAAGCGTGTAAGTTTTGGTCAAGAATTGACGAAATGGTTCTATGGGGTTAGTTATAGGATAGGGGTTAAAATTTCTAACACTTGAGAGATATTCATTAAGATAAACACTGTGTTCATGACCGAAAAGTTGGAGTAAAGGCCATATAATATGAACAAAAGTCATGAGTTTTAAGTGGGAGTTTTTTTAAAGTTATTTATATTATTTGTTTAAACACATAAACGTTGGTACAAGGAGGCACCAAATAGATATGCGTCACATAAATTACTCGATTTGTGTGAGGGCTGGGATACTGTCCAAGTGCCCAAATCAAAGCAGGTGGTTTTTTTTAAGGGGTCACACGCGGAGCCGAACATTCGCTTTTTATCCTCTCGATTTAATAAACAACACCCCGCCACAAGAAGGCAATGGTTGTATGCATGTGGCCATGTGATATATGGTCAATCTGAAGTTAATGTAAGAAACGAGAAAGATCTAATAAACTGTTCTGTTAACACAGATCGGGGTTTTGATTTTGGAGGCTAAAGGTTCTATAGTGTAAAGTAGGTTAAGATGTCAACTTATTACAATCCTTGATCGGACCTTGTAGATAACGTCAAAGGGTTAATCTAGTAGTGAATATCTTGATTTCACTACTTGCAACAGGATTGGAGACGCAATTTATATGAGCCATATTAGAGTATGCTCTTGGACGAGGTAAAGAGGAGGTGTTGACGTATAATCTACATACCCAGTTCTACAGAAACAGGTAAACTGGTGTATACACATAGAATTGGTCGGCCATGGCAACTTATCTTTCAACTTAAGTTGTATAACTGGGTGACCACCGTAGAACATGCAAAGATCTACTGTATAAGTTTGTCTTTCATAAAGATTTTTCCAGACAATTTTCATATATATCTTCATCGGCACCCACTTTAAACTCAAGATTTATGATTATGGTTTTTTGTGGGACTATATGAAATCGTAATCTTTATTATATCAATGTATAGTGATAATCCTTAGTTATAATTGCTACATATTGTATCATTAAAAGATAATAGTTGACTATGTTAGATTTACATCTAATTAGTCATAAATTTATTATAGATTATTAGTTGTAATATTAAATTTCATAAAGCGAGTTTTACGGAGAATTTTTTTGATTCCTGAGCGGGATTTGTTACAGATTCACCTCAGTTGGAGTACCATGGAGGTTTTCTTAGGGGGCCACACCCGGAGCCTTCGACCTAAAGGTCTGATCCACAAGGCAGTGGGGCATCGTAAGAAGATGCAGTTTAATGGTAACCGGTGACCAACGACTAGCTCATATGCCATTTGTTCCCTCAGGACACTGGAGCCCATGTGCACCATTGATTTGGAATGAGAGTTTTCCAACTTCCTTAGGTAGATTCTCTGAATCAACCAACCTGGTTAAAGCGACAGACATTCGCTTTTCATCCTCTCGATTTCGTAAAGAACAGTAATGCCGCGAGAAGGCAGTGAGTAGGACTTCCTTGACAGTGGCTGTATACACGTGGCCATGTGAGAGCATTTGGAGAGGGAGAACCGATTCTCCCCACTCTCGGCCGTACCAGGGCATTTGGGGGCAAATAAAACATAACGTCATTAAAAATTTTTATGTGGTAATCTACAACTGGTAAGTTATTTCTTGTGATGAGAATATCTGATCCTTTTAAATTCACATTCCATTATAATTTTTATTGTATTATGTATAATCGGTCTGTTTTTATTTATTTATTCTTTCTTTGCACTACTTGTTCTAGGTCTCTCTGATATTTATGCTCATTATGATGCACAGATAAATCAGAGTAGCAACGATCAACCTGATTCAAATGCATCTTTACCGAGTTTAAGACATACGAACTTTTTAAAACATGTTGAACGTAGTTCATGCATACTTCTTGTGCTAGATTCACTTGGATTTTGTAGAGATCAATTTAGTTCTAGGCGTAATGCATTAGCTGTTGCTTATTTAGTTTTAAATCAAATGGAACGATGGTCTAATGGTTTACTTCTTGAAAAACCAATGGCTTGTATTTTGAATAAAGTAAGTTTAATTAATTAAACAATTGTGTTTATTTTTATATTGTACAGGTTTTATTTTGCTGTGTTATACATTGTCGTCTTTAAAACGAAGCTGTCCGGCACATTCTTCCTAATTCAAGATTCATTATTCATTTAAATGTTAACACAAGATATACCCATCATTAGAATGACTAGAAGTATTTACGATCGAACTAATGGATTATGATAAACCGTTTTTAATCACACAACGGTGGCGGTGTCTTAGCTGTCGGAAGGAAGTGAAAAGTTTCAAACGTATGCTTATTCGGCTAAATAGGCAATTTTTCTAGCGTTTGTTGGGTTAAACAGTTTTATCGCAAATAATAAATACTTGTTTGTCATCACCTTAAAGTTATTATTGTCACCAACCCAGTGTGTGATCATTATGTTACATTCTTACATCACTAGATTGATACTACCGGTGCAATGGATGAAGCTTTAGAAACAAAATATTGGCTTGAACGTATGGATTCATCTGAAGCAAAACAACATTCACAACTTCCTCCAAAATTGTTACCTAGTCTTACACCCAAATTCGAATCGATCGAGCTGGTCTCTGCTTTGCATCACACAAATATTCCAGGTAAGTTGTAGTCTCATTGACTGATTAGATTATGGGATATTACTATTTGCGGTAAATTTTTATGTGAAGCAACTAAGTCGTTATCGACATAATGCACTAAGTTTTTGGTACTTCAAAATCCTTTGTTGTATGTAGTCTGTTCGTTCTGTCCTACTTTATGGCTGTGAAACGTAGCCATTATGAATAGAAGATACTCGTAAGCTACTAGTATTTGACCACAGATGTTTTAGAAACATTGGTCGCACCTTCTGGAATCACCGGGTAAGTAATAGTGAAGTTAGGCTCAGGATATTAGGGAATGCTGGTTAATCAGTTGATGGGGTTGTAAATCTCCATTGACTGAAATGGTTGGGCCACATGTTGCGTATGCTGGAACACCGATTACCACGATGCGCAATGATGACTATTGTTGGAGATGGTTGGAAGCAAGTTAGGGGCGGTCAAACCAAACGTGGCATCAGTCCATAAAGTCACTAACTTCTAGTCTGAGTCATGTTAGTAGATGCAGACTACTTGGTTGGGGTCCGTGTGACTATCGTTAACAATGTTTTGAGATTCTTGGTGACATGCTTCATAATTGATCACAACGACGTAGGTGTATACACTTTGTCTTCCCTTAAAGTATGAGATTAAAATTGCTTTATATCTTATTAAAATTTAATTCTTGTCATCAAATTTCGTACACTTAATGTGGGTCAAATGACCTGCTTTGTTTTTATTCCAACTATCTTCTAAAAGTCTCAACATTGATGTATAACATCTAAACTAAATTTTGATTAGCTTATGAATTGTCAGTTTATTATATCATTTGATGGTCAGACGAACTTATGATTTGAGGATTGTAAATAATTGACCAATGAAGCAAATATTAGGGAAGCGGTAGCTTTTCAGACTAATCTACGGATTAATATTGTTGTACATACTTTTATTACGTGGTCATTGCACAACTCCATTATTACAGATCTGTTTTACCCGTATTATAAGCTCCCATTGATTCACTAACTGATGTTATCTGTTTTACTCAGTCAGTCACTGACTGAGTTTTACTCTTTCCTATTTATTACTTGTTAATTATCCACCTACTGCTCCATTCTCTATCACATATAGCGTGATTGTTTGTAAAGTATTGTTTCTGAGAGGATGACTGTCTGCTACCTTGTTCTATGACTGGACCGAATTTTGGGACTTGAAGAAGACACGTTCTGATCTTTTAGGAGTTTACATGATTTGGTGACCGTTCAAGGTTTACCTTTGAGGGTTGAACGTGTCACTGTTTAAAGCTAAAGATGTTGGTGTGTAGATGAAAAAGTATACTTACTGTGGATTATTGTGAACTGGCATCTTATTGGCAAATCTTATCAAGTGACTAAGAAATGTATAGAATAACTAAATGAACATGAGAAATATATCATCACGAAAATCCACCCTAATTTGTATGTCCATTCGGTGTTTTCAAAACATCTACAGTACGGTATTTTGTGTAAAACGTTTGAGGACAGTATACCAAAATTTACGTGCACATTTTCAACTATTCATCTTGTAAATTTTATTTCACAAATCAGAGAAAGTAGAAAACCCGCTTCTAGTTAGAAGCCATGACCAGTAAAGTACAGTTTTGTCAGACATGAGGCAATTATCTACCAATGGCATTAGATTAATGGTCGTTGAACATCACGACCTCACTAGAGCTCGAGAAATAAACTATTGGACACTAAACTACTTGATTAAAGGTCAAGCGTTTGTCGTGAGACCTAAAATTTCTCGGTTCACCCCCTGGCGTGCTTGTGGATGTGCACTACCAAAGATTCTCAAACTATAAAGGAAACGTTATCCAATGCTTCCAAGTGTTCAGTGATTATATAACGTAGATCGCTTGACGGTTTTGATAACTTTCTGATTAAGTCGCCAATATTATTGTCATTTTTTTCTCTTAGAATTGAAAGAGTCATTGCGCAACTGGCTTGATCGAATTGAATTAAGAAAGCGTAAAGACAACACAACTGTACAAATAAAATCGCAACAAATGAAGGAAAAAAGATTCTTAAGTGACATCCAACCAACCTACTATTAAGGTCTCTTCTGATTCATTTCTTTAGTTTCTTCAGTTTCATATCTGTACTACTTTCGTTACTTATGTGTGCACGTTATTAATTGTATATAGAAATCAATTTTCTTTGGGATATAAAACAGAGGGATAGTTTTATATTCCCTTATAGATATTACATTTACCGTTGTTTGCTTGTCCGATATATACAAAGAGATACTTCGTAAAACTTTTTGAAATTCCGGCTTCTACTGACTTGAGGAATTATTAGAGCTTAGTTCGGTAGATATTAAAAATAGATGTCAAAGCATGTAAAGAACGAGGTTAAGGTTCTTCTAATATGAGTTTCGTATCTTTCGGTTTTCAGACTCAATGCTAGTCATCCGATCCCAAATACTAGCGCATTTCCATTTCGGGGTAGAGTCAAAACCCCGTCCTCAACTGAAAACTGGTTTGCTGCAGTAGGATTCCGAGGTATATAACATCATGGGTACTCGTTGTCGTTGAGTTCATATTTCGATAGAACAATGAGAACACGGAGTTGATCTGAAAAATGTGATGTATTTTCGCTATACATTTCGAACAATCTGGTCACACATATACTTGTCAGGGCATTTTATATGAAAATTAATAAAGGTCAATTACATGAAAGTTAAAGTACAAACAAAAAATAACAAAGGGGAGAGAAAGGATAAGAAATTGTCGCATTATCCTAGGCCATAGAATGACTCAAGGATTACCAAGATAAATTCAAGGTTACGACAGATTGTTTTTGTACACATAAGGGGGCCTTAAATTTACGAATAGCCAAGGCTTCAATAAACTTAAGAATTCTTCCTTGACAATTTCTATACAACGTTTTAAAAGCTGTAATAATATCAATTTTGTGCCCCGTTTCAATTATGTGTTTCGCTATTGATAACCTTGGTTTTCTACCACCCACGTTGATCGGATCGTTTGATAAAATGATTGTCAGAAGACTTGCATCTTCAGTCGGTTCGCCGTATTCAGGCTTTTTAGACGAAATGTACTGATTATCCAGAGCCTGGTCGCGTACGTGATTCACGTGGCAAGTGTATGGTCTTAAGATCTTCTTGACCCCATTAACAAAATAATCACTCATTTAACTCTGAATTCTTCACGATGATTACGTCACATCTAAACGCTTTTGATTGAGAAAATTGTTTACACGTTGGGCGTATGTTGAAAATTTTAATCAATATCAGCAAATGAAATCGTTGCTGAGTATTAGATGATGGTACGTTCATCAACGACTGGTCAAATCAACACGGAGATATGGTGGAGACTACCAGGCTTGGCTGTGAAGACACAATCATTGCGGTTATCTCTTCATATAAGCAAGTTTTATCACCAACCTGAACGTTATAATAAGAGTTCTTTATAGGCAATACGTCTAACTGGCACATTACGCCAGTATGGACAGCAATGTGGCTTCGATGTATGATCAGATAGGTCAAGAAATTATGTCAGGGAGATTCAACTACGCTATACTCTAGCTATAAGTTTGTTACATAGATAAGTGTATTGACATCGAAATTCGGTATAAGTTCCATATGTAGACTACATTTTTGGACCATGATATCAAAATTTGGCGGTTCGTTCAGTATATCTTTTATTGTTTTAGCACCGATCTAGAGGTTATCTTTGTCTCACACTTTACTATGGTCAGTGACAGTGGTACGTTATACTTGCTAGCTCAATTTTTTGTCGACATCAAGAATGCCTTAAGTGACTGAGATGTTTACGATAGTTTTGTCTAGAGGTACTGCTGAAGAGGCCCCAAGGATAACATCTTTCCCCGTGACAAAAAACACGTTTTGGATTTGACTGTAGTTTACAATCGAGACTAATTTGATGAACTTTTGATTTATATCTTGTTACAGTAGCCTTCATAAATTACATGGTCCTCTTCTTCCTCAAAGCGAGAGCTGTATGACAAAATTACTGACATACACACGATGTAATATTGTCTGTGTATTACCAAGTGCCACGTCGAAATTTTACTCTGATCTGTTATTGAGGCGTAGTAAGTTGATACTAAAGGGGCAATGGTCGTAAATACCGAGGAAAGTTCACAATGAAACTTGGTGCGAATACTGGCAACAATGTATCGAAATATCACCTTTTCCTCAATCCGGGGTAAACAGTGCATGTTTCTCCCAAAATTTTCCCTGTGGGGGTATATGTCTCGAAATCAAACATTTATCTCACAAAATTTTACGAGGTAAACACGCAGCCCAAATAAAAGAGAATCAAATATCGGTTCACATACCAAACATTTATTCTTAAATTACGATTATTCAACTCGCATATTATGTTCTAACAGTAATTCCGACAAACCTTCATGGGGAGAATAAGCTTTCCTCTGACCCATTGGATAGTGTTAGACGATTTACTATCCTTAAATTATCTCCAATTTATATGTTACAGTGTCTCACACTCAGCCAATTTCGGCTTGATCCCGTATAATTGTTATTTTCTGTTCTACGATGTGATTCGTACTGATCTACATGTATTTAAACGAAGATTCATGTATTAGGAGCTGATGTTTATGTTCTAGACTAAATGGGCTAGGCTAAACGAGAAGACATCACAAGGAGGACCTATAAATATTCTGAGTTGACTCAAGGCTGTTAGTGCTGCTTAACTTGTAGTCCGTTTAGAACAGGGACATTGTCAAAGAACTCAGTATCCTTACTTGCGCCTGTCGCCCATCATGGAAAAGCGTAGGCTGTCCACCAACATTCTCCATCCAACTCACTCTCATACAAACCTTCCCATTGGCTTCTCATTCTTCTAATTTCTGCTTCCATATCACGATGTAGTGTGTATTTGGCCTTCCTCCTTTTCGTTTCCCTTGAGGATTCCAACGCTACTATAGTCTTAAATCACAAGCCGTGACTAGTAAAGCAGAAAAGTGAATGACGTGGGTAGTGTTAATTCGAACATATAAAAGTAGTGCAGATACCAATGAACAAGTCGATTTTATCCGTTCATGTTTGATACGATCAATACAAACGAACAATATTTGTTCAATATAAATCTGATTGCTTACATAGCATCACCATTATGGTCTTCTACTGTAGTTACAAACAATACTAAATTTGTATGTCAGTATAGTACTTTTTCTTGTACTTATTCTTCTGTGAACGTTGACATTTCGACATCGAGTGATGACAGTTGTTCGGCCGACTTTATAGCTCTCGATTTTGAAGTTCCTGGTTTTGCCGGATTCTTCCGATGCATATGATAATTAGAAGTAATTGAATTATAGTATAAACTAATAATCCCAGGGATAACGTAGTTGAATCAAGAAGTACTACACAAGCACTAACAAATGTACTGTATTTAGAATTCGAAATCAAACATTCAACAAGTACCAAGGAGTCATTAGTTTATTCAAACACCACATCCGCCACAGCTTAAATTAGAGTCTAACTGTCTGTAATCAATTGTACGTGTTCTTCTTAAGTTCATGCTGTCTGTCCGACAATGTATTGTATAAAGACTCTGTATTATCTAGAATGCACTCATTATTATTAGAATAAACAACTGAAATCGGAACAGACTCACTTGATTTCTGGGATTGTGTACAATCATCATGTCGGTTGAGTACTGAAAGTACTGCTACCTAGAATTTCAACCATAGACATTCAGACTATCCTCCCCCACGAAATAATGTCGGATCTTCATATCCCTAAGTCATGAATAATATGGTTTTATTTAAAACATCTTTGTCACATTGACTAGAGTATACATTGGAAGTGAATTTATGATAAGGATAAACAACAGTTGATGTGAAATCATATGAATCGTATTCAAAATCGAACTCATTTGATACTTGTGTTTCGCATTGAACAGGTTTCCCATAAGAAACAAATACATTATGAGGACAAATAACATTTGATACGACGTCATCAGGATTGAATTCTTCTGAAGTATTTTCCTCACATTTATTAAGAATGTCATTGCAGAGCAAAGAATCATTAGAAAAATCAGCATCTATCAAAACTAAATCAGCTTTTTGATCATCATTAGGCTCATCCGAAATATTCTCATCAGATTTGTAAGAAATTTCGTCAGAAATATGTGAATCATTAGGAAAAATCATATCTAGTACAATAACATGAGAATTGTTTTCTCGCAAGGATCCTGAGTTTCATTCAACTCTGAACTACTACATGACTCTAAACTGTCTTTTGAAATCGTCGATAAAGATAAATGATCATTATAAATATTCAGATTAATAGAATCAGAATCGAAAGACTGAATATTAGTTGCAGCAAGATGAACAGTAGTATTACAAACTGACTGAATATGTCCGACATCACCACATTTAAAGCACTTACAATTACGAAATTTACATGAATTAAAAGGGTGGAACCTGCCACAGCACAAACATTGACCAAACTTGTGTCTATCCTCGTCAACTGCATCGCACTTCCCAAATGAATTATCTGCATAATCTTGAGTATGCACTGGGATGGGGCGACGTAATGTAGTGGAATTTTTTATATCCTCATGAATTATTTTACGATATCTCCCTTTACCGCATTCGAAATTTGTATACCTAGCATAGTCTAGAAGTAGTTCCTTGAGAGCTGTATAAGGAAGAGAAATGGGCTTTTCCGGTAAAGCCAAAACTTTTATTAAGCTATATGCTTCTTTTCCAATGAATGTGAGAAAATGTGCCACAATATTAATATTCTCATCATCTTCCTTGGTCATAGCGCAGATTTCGAACCTTTCAAAGTAGTCCTCATAAGCATCAAAATCCGGATGAATATCTAACTGTTCCATCGCAGGCCCCATCGCGACGCCAATATGATAATTAGGAGTAATTGAATTATAGTATGAACTAATAATCCCAGGGATAACGTAGTTGAATCAAGAAGTACTACACAAGCACTAACAAATGTACTGTATTTAGAATTCGAAATCAAACATTCAACAAGTACCAAGGAGTCATTAGTTTATTCAAACACCACAATGCACTTTGCTTGAATGAGCTTGGCTGGCTAGGATATGAGCTATGAAACCTTTGCTACTGGTGACTCGGTAGATGAGTAAGTGTTTTACTCGTGATACAAATATGGAATCGACAGAAATCGATAGCTTTTCTTTACCCGTAATATTGCTGATAGTACCGATGTTTGCATGAGGTAGAATTTACCACGTACATAACTTCTAAGCAATTTCTACTACACCTTCCTGGCATAAACTAATATATTCTAAGGGGATTGAAAGATAATTTCACACCAACTGGCCAGCGATTCTTTTATTTATGCCTTTTGATATACCTAGGGTAATACCTAGGTCTTAGACACAGTGATCGCCAATCGAAATCTTTTTTTCCGTTTAAAATCACTTAGACAATTTGAATGTATTCGTCTGGCTGTTATACATAAGCCTATTGTATAGCCTAGTGAGAGGCAAGCTAAAATAATGGCGGGTTTTTAAGCGTCACGTTACATAGCGCGACCTTGAAAACCCGTGTTGTTGACTTCCATATGGTAAGCAAGCTACTTAAAAAATTTATGTACATTGTTTTCGATTCCTTTCGTTAGTAAATTTACATTGCATTTTATTTTTTTCACCGAGCTTCTGACTCACATTTCTATTTTTCTTCAGATTCTTCAGCATTAAAGAAAGTATTGATAGGGTTCTTCTCACCCTCAATATAGCATATCTTCAAATTAGATGCAGTGCTGCTAAAGACTGAAAGTTTCAGTTATCTTGCATCTTGCAACATATATGACTCCAGGATGTTTATCAATAAAGATATTCTCTCTAGATTATTACTTTTCGTTGCCAAATGATTTACTGGATATAGGGTATTCAAAGTTTGCAAGATGTTACTCACATCGGATCCCGATCATTCGAGTTTATGGCACAACACATACAGGTAAGTTAAGTGTGCTCTTACAAGTTTCTCAGGCCAGAAAATATGTGCCAACGTACACGGGGTTTTGCCGTACATTTTCGTTGAGCTGCCAAATGTGGAGTCAAATATTCATGAGTTCGTCCAGTCGTTTGTTCTCAGCCTTGAAAAATCCATTCGTGCAAAGTTTAGCACTCTTAATGTCAGAGACGTCATAGTTTTTGACGCTTCGGTGGTATCTGGTTTGTAAGTTAGGTTCGTTTTTCACCCCAGTGTAGTTCGATATACGGTTATCACGAATCAAAAAAACCTTTCATCAAGCTTTACCTTGTCGACCCCAGTTTGGTTTCCGTCTGTTCCGAGATATTGCTGAGTGGGGTCGTATTAAATCGTCCCTTTCAAACTTATGAATCACATATTCCATACTTATTACAGGTTTCATCGTATTACTTATATTATTTGGTTGTAGTTTTGTGTGGATTATAATCTGTTTGGTATGAACCTGCTTTATGCAGGGTATTTTAGATTCCGTAGTAAGTGCACAGATTCATTTATAGCTTGTAGCCTCAAATTCTGTAGGATTTCCGTCGTTGGTAAGAAGCTCGGAAAATGCTTGGAATCCCCAAAAATTTGGTTCGTAAGTTACTGCAATTATGTGTTTCACACTTTAACCAATAACTTAATTCAAGTGTCACCAAGGGTTTAAATGTTCTAACAGCACCAATGCTCTGGCGTTTATTGTCATGAATAATTTCAAGTAATTGTGTAATGCAAACTCAGAACTACAGACTTGTTCCTTCCTATTATAATGCAACTTTATTCTTGTTTCTCCTCTCCATGTTCACTTTATGTGTAAATCATGAGTGGTGTTTATTGTTCACACTTTTCTTCGATTTCACCTCAATTAGCATTGATAGCCTTAACTTCGATACTAGAAACGGTTATTTTTACTGTATTTACAATTATTCGGGGAGTTGTTAAAATACTTTTCTGTGTTACCTTTAAACTGAAGACGTAAAAAATGCATTTAGCAACTGTCGGACTTATTGTTGATTTATCCTATACATACCATTCATTTTGACCTTGTCAAAAGCAAAACTGTTTACAAAGCATTACCCTGATAAATGTTATAGAATATTCTAAGCGCTTTGATGGCCCCTTAGCTCTTAGAAATCATAAAGTTCGTAACTGTTTAACAGCTATAAAAGTAAATAATATAGTCATAAAGTTAGTTGGTTTTATTGACTGTATTTGATAAACCATATGAAAAAATAACGCATGACTACTTTTACAAAATGTTGAAATAATAGTCTAATTTTATATGCTTTTAAATAACGTAAGAAATACGAATTATTTAACGTATAGATGTATACAAAATGTAAGCTAAGTAAATTTTCGGTTCCCTGAATATGACATTTAAATAGAAGAGTAATTATTCGGCATTCGACCGGAATAAGATATTTTTGACTAGGTTGTTATTCCTCTTTAGGGTTTCTAGTTGATTACGAGTAGTTCTGTCTCAATCAGGTAATCATATTTCCGAAGAGTAGGGAAAGTATGAACTTTTGCGAGTCATTTGTAAAAGCCCCTAAATGTTCTGGTATGGCCGAGAGTGGGGAGAGCCAGCGCTCTCTCTCGAAATGCTCTCACATGGCTACGTACATACAACCACTGCCAGGGAAGTTCTACTCATTGTATTCTCGCGGCGGGGGTGTTGTTTACGAAATTGAGACGACAAAAAGTGAATATCTGGCGCTTTAACCGGGTTGGTAGACACGGAGAGTCCACCTAGGGTAGTTGGAAAACCTTCACTTCAAACCAATGGTGCACAACGGCTCCAGTATCCTGAAGGAACAAATGGCATATGAACTAATTGTTTGTCATCGGTTACCATGGGACTTCACCTCCTCACGATGCTTCACTGTCTCGTTGATTAAACCTTTAGGTCGAAGGCTCCAGGTGTAGTCCCCCCCACGAAAACCACCTGCTTCGGTTTGGGTACCCGGCAAGTACCCCAGCCCTCACACATATGTGCATATATATTTTGCTGCCTCCTTATACCAATGTTTATGTGTTTAAATAATAAATAAATTTATATCTGCATATCTTTTTCCTCGGGTTGCAAATAAGCTTCCGACAAAATGATGTAAATTTATAATAACAAGTGTGTTAGTGAACAATATAATGGGTTTTGTTTTTTAAAAGCTAATCGCCATTAATTTATCGGTGCATAACCTCGTCGAAATTTTTTATTTATTCAGGGAGTATCTTTTATCACCAGAATCTATTCCAAAATGTACAAGTATGGAACTAGAAGTTGATATATCTGCTTGGGACATACTGAACCGTCGAGATCTGCAAGGTTTGTTCCCAGTGAAAGTTTTTAAAATATAACTGTAAAGTAACTTTTATAAGTTTATGTTTAGCATAATATGTGTTTCGCAATCTTATGGCCTCATTTTTCAAGCTTTTCATTTAACGAATTCAAGTACCTATTTCCTTATCTTGTGTTGGTACATAAGTACATAGATTTTGTATGAATTCTTACATTATTTACTTATATATTGTTATCCTTGTCGTCATATAGTAGTATTCCAATTCTTTTTACTTCATCTGACATCATGTTTTTGTTTTAATTACACATTTTAAAGATAATCTATCTATAAATCCTGGCCTAGAAGCTATGTGGCATGAAGAGAAAATGCGTCGTGCATCAAAATGTAACATTTCAGGTGAAAGACTACCTGAAATGCCTACTCCTGATGAATTATTACCAATTAAACGTAAGCGTATCACTTTTCGATGTTTTTAATTGTTCATATTTATGATTTTTTAATCATATCATCAAACATTTTGTTCTTGGTCATCTTTCTTTTGATATCCTATTACTTTATCAGAGAGTGGTGTAGTTAATCTGTCAACAAGTGAAACGCATTATCTTACTCAATGGAATAATTTACTTTATGATCAACATACATCTTTGGAACTTCAACAAGATATAAACTGTACAGGTAAATTCCATTGGACTTTTTTAGTTGTTTATTGTTTTTTTTTTGTTATAACTTGTCGCCAGTGTGCCCTGTCAATGTATAACGTAATGATGCCGCCAATTAGAGAACAGTGAATTATCGATCGGACCAATGACACATAAAACAAGTACTATTAGTATTTTAGAGTACTTATTGATCCTGCTTACTACCTAGCCCAGCCAGTTAAATTCAGAACACCAATCTCAGCATCTGCAATATAAACCATTTATTTCAAACATACTGGGTTTATATACCAACCAGACAGACCATATCATACCATAAAATAGGAAACAACATTTGTACAAGATTTAGCCAAAAGTGGATGTGAATGTGGCAGGTAGTAATTGATATACTGGGTATAACTCAAGGACGGTAAAACGTATAATAATAGTTCATATGTCAAAATAAAGCTTATGATAAGAGGAACACGAATATGAATAGTTTAGTTATTTAACAATTATACGATAGAAATATACGTATAGTATTGGTTCATAAATTGCTAATTCTTATCCAATCAGCGCTAGTTGATACTTAAATTACTATACTAACGTATCTCTTATTATGCTCCTTACTTCCATCTGCCTTTGTCATTTGGAATATAACCTTTTCCTTGTTCAACCGTGTTCTGATTTGGGGTCTTGTCGAATGAATTGGTGTCCGAGAATACTAAGCAATAGGAATAGCTGGGTTGTAATACCAGGAAATTATAACACATACATCACGACTCCTCCAATTCAGTCGTTATTTTAATTGCTTTCCGATTTCCTTCCTATTCTTTTCATTTCAATTTTCTTCTGCCACATACTACTTATATACGTCAGCATAAGTAGCATACATCACAATACTATCATTGATTTCAGCCTACCAACATGTTTGATTTGGAAGTAATTTCACGTTTTCTATTTCTAGGTGCTCAGATTGAAGGTTCTGTTAGTGGAATACAAAGCTTTACAAATTCCATTCCGTTTGTTAAACTAGATGTTGACTCTACCTCCTATGAATGGTACTAATATCACATTAACACATATACTGACTAATCCGAGTTTGGGTCAATATTCTAATCGACTTTTTTTACATCGTCTACCATTTAATGCAATCACAAATGCATGGGAAAATCAACTAGAAATATTAAAGGGGAAGATTAATGTGTTTGTAGAATGTTATCATTCTTATTTAAACGGAAATAAATGATATTTGGGTTATCTGTAGAATTGTTCCATCTTATTTTCAATAAATTAATGATAAACAGTACAATTATACAATCATCTGTATGAAAAGTAAAAGTGGTGACTTGATGGCAAAATGTTTGACTTTCAACGATTATGTCACAAGTTCGGACTTTACTCAACTTGGCTTTGATCAACTGCGTAGTAATAGTAGCCATTATATAAAATGCGACTGTAACCCGCGGTCACAAACTTGTACTTGGTAATTGAGTTTCATTACTCTCCCAAATGCCCTGGTACAGCCGAGGGTGGGGAGAGTCCGCTCTTCCTCTCCAAATGCTCTCACATGGCCACTACCAGGGAAGTCCTACTCACTACCTTCTCGCGGCATTATTTTTCTTTACGAAATTGAGAAGACGAAATGCGAATGTCCGGCGCTTTAACAGGGTTGGTGGATACGGAGGATCTACCTAGGGAAGTTGGAAAACCCTCATTCCAAACCAATGGTGCACATGGGTTCCAGGATTCTGAGTGAACAAATGGCGTATGAACCCGTTGTTGATCACAGGCTTCCATGTGACTGCATCCCTTAACGTCGCTCCACTGCCTTGTGGACCAGACCTTTAGGTCGAAGGCTCCGAGTGTAGCCTCCTAAGAAAACCATCTGCTTCGGTCTGGGCCCTCGGATAGTATCACAGCCCTTAACAAATCAAGTGACTTGTGTTGTGCGTATGTATTTGGTGCTCCTTCGTACCAATATTTATATGTTCAAATAAATAAATAAAAACCAAAAATATGCAAACAGATACATTTGTATACAGCTTTCTACTTAGCTTAATATATAGAGATCATTTTCTATGTTTTAAATTTTCTTGTGTTCAGATTCATCTGATCCGAATGAGTACATTTCTAATTGGCTTGAATCCAGCCAAACAGATGATGATAATTTTGATTATGATTATGACGATGATAATGACGACAAATTGGGCAATATTAACAATGAAAATGTTTATGATGAAGATAACAATACTCAACTATCCGCTACTGTTCAACATACTCAAGAATCAATTGATTTAAAGTCTCCCATTAATAGTACTCTACAGCAACCGCTAGTTAAAACAAAATCAGTAAGTAGTTTTACAACGATAAGTTCAGCCGGTTTAGAAGATCTTTGTCGTTTAGCTAATGCAATCGAAGAATTTGATGCATGGGTACCAACACCTGAACAATTGGATCAGTTGCTTAATAATGTAGAATATCCCACAGAAGTTCATTCTTCGTTGAATGCAACAAATATTCAGCATCCTCGATTATTGACTAGTGATGATGATGATGATGATGACGATTGGATTTGTAGTCCTATTGAGTTGGCTAAGAACAAAACATTTGATAACAATGTAAGAAATACTGAGTTATTTGCTTATTCATTAGTTTGTTCTTATTTTTTAACCTGGTTACTTAACATTCTGCTATCACATTTACACTTATTAAAATAGACTGTCATGAGGTGACCGAAGGGGTAAAATTACTTTATGGTATCATACGAAGTTTTAGTAACATCCACCTTGTTTAATATTGGAGTTTCTGTTCCTCTGGTAACGTTTTAGGATACCAATTGATTGCTACATCTATCAGTTAGTCGTATTGAATTCAAGTTACGTGTTGAAACTCTTTAACAATGTATCTCGGTTATTTATTTCCTTACACCCTATTACATTCAACCATGTTTCGAAAGCTTAAACTTAACATGTTTTTCTTAGCGAGTCACTTATAGGGGAAAACTGGATTACTATTGATTGTCACTATATTGTTTTGCAGTCAACTATACAACTTGGGTGTTGTGCCCAAAATCTAATCGTTTCTATTGTATTTCTCTCCAACTGTCTGTCACGATATGACATCACCAGGAAGTCTATGTTATAGCTAACACAATTCATCAAGATTGTCATATCTGATTGTGATTAACATAAGCTTAACATATTAGTGTATATAATTAAAAATAAGCGATTTCTGATTTATTTATTATACATTGTTTCAAGGTTTTGAACAGTACTTTGACTAGTCGAAATTCAATCATCCACCAGTCTAATGTCATTGGTATAGACAAAGGACAGGATGATGACAAAACTTTAATTTTAAATGCAGCACAATGTGCTCTGTCGTTTGTATGCAGTCAACAATCGGGGGTAGATAAACCAACAGTTGGAAGTCTCTGTGCTACAAAAAATGAGATAACCGAAGATGATGAGTGCATGTCTCAACCTGTTGGAAGTTATTTGGATAGTGATGATATATTCTACTCTATAAATCATTCTAATGAAGTGTTTATCCCAACGCAAGATTTGGAATCACTTCATGAAATCGATGAGGATGATGAAGAATCATGTGATGCGTTCCATTTAAATTCAACTCCTTTACAAAACAAGAATATAAATGAACAAATTTTCCATACACAGGATGAGTGTACATTGTCTGATTCTCCTATAATTCTTTCACCTTTATGTCGGTCTGCAGAAAATTCTCCACCAGATGTCGCTGGGAAGATTGTGAAACCTGACTTTCAAGTTGATAGTGTTTCAGACATACTTTTTGATTCTTGGAGTTCTGAAAGTGATACTTCAAAGTCAGGGTGAGTTGATATATACTCCTAACTAGCAGTATATTGTTTGTTAATCCATTTCAGCAGTAAAGAACCAAATGATTGATTATTTCAATGCCTTTTCTTAACTACTCAGTTAGCTTGGTTCATGTACGCAGGTAAATAACCGATAAAGTCTCAGCGTAATGATTACACAGTCATATCCACCATCTCTGAGGACATCGAAATACCAACATAAACATGAGTTCAGTCAGTCCTTACAACTCAAATCCTTAAACCACTTCACCTTTTCGTTTGCTAATCTTTCATTACGCCAATATTGCTCTTTAAATAAGCTTACATGACAAGTTTTCTCCATCTTTTAAGAACAAACACCATACTATAGCTACTGGTATGTAGTACATAATTTATACGCTAAACATATCAAAGGGGTGTTTCCGAAAATGTTTTATCCAGTTTGTTACTCGTCGCATACAATCACTAGACCTGAATATAATTTTGTTTCTTTTAAAATGACATCTAATTAAATGATCATTTCTTATCTGACTTGATAGTTTGTGTCTCTAGTGAAATACTACTGTAGTGAAGGAGAACATAGGTGCGGACAACCGATTATATTTAGCACAAAATTACCGAGTTACGTGGTAAAATAGGAAAGCCATACTCAGACTACATTGTTTCTGCATTTCCATACCAACTGCTTTCTGCTCCGGTTCTTCCCTCCTCAGTCTTCTGCTACCAGACGTTACATTCCTGACTAGCGTTATATACTACTTATGTCGATATAAGTAGCACACACCACACTACTACTAATGGCACAAAGCCTATTAGTTTTTTTCATATTTCCGGTCGAATTTCATCTTAAATCTTCAAATTGTATTTGATTGAAATCATGAACCGATTGATGTTAGACCACCATTGAAAACCTGGAAGCATTGTACGGCCATTTCGTCCTATTGTGGGATTTCTCAGCAGTGCGCATCCACGACCACGCTCGTGGGATTCGAACCCAGAGGCTTCGGTCTCTCGCGCAAACGATTAACCTACTGGACCGCTGAGCCGACATCCAACGGCATTATTGTCTAACCTCAACTAATCCACGAAATTGCGCGCCCATCGAATGAAATTCGTCTTAACATAAGCTAATTTAATTATCAGTTAATTATTAATAACTCATCTGACTTAGTTTAAGAGAAATAGAATGAGACAGACTTAGATTTATGACCATTTAAGCTCGTGATTTTGTGATATATTAATAATTATTATGATAAGATATTTTAATATATATTCATACTACTTATTTGTCCTTCGTCTTAATTTTAATAATATCATTTCAGTAATTGTATACCTCAAGTTGATGGAAACGTGGACACTAATAGTGATGGTGATAATCAGAGTAGTAGTACAAGTACTTATTCTTCGAATACTACTGGTTAGTCATGTTATTCAGTACTATTTGTAATAATCATGTATAATTGATACTTTGTAAAAGTTAAGACAAACTATGAGCAAAATAATAATCCCTATATTTAAAATTTCATATACATTTCATTATACAATGTACTGAACCATGAATTCTTATTTGAAATCAAGAGAGTTACTTAAAAGTCAACTTCATAGAATAATAATCTGAAAGTTTTGAAGATTGTTTATTTTATTTGTGTGTTGGCTGTGATACTGCCCGGGTACCCTAACAGAAGCAGGTGGTTTTCTTAGGGGGCAACACTCCGAGCCTTTGACCTAAAGGTCTAACCCACAAGGCAGTGGAGCATCGTGAGGAGATGCGGTCTCATGGTAGCCGGTGACCAACGATTGGTTCATACGCCATTTGTTCCTTCAGTTTACTGGAGCCCATGTATACCATTGGTTTGGGATCCAGTTAAAGCACCGAAAATTCGCTTTTCGTCCTCTCATTATCGTAAACAACACCCGTGGTGTGAGAAGGCAGTGAGTAGGACTTCCCTGGTAGAGGCTGTATAGACGTGGTAGTGTGAGAGCATTTCGAGAGGAAGGGCGGGCCCACTCTACTCTCGGCCGTACCAGGGCATTTGGGCGCAAATATAAGATGAAAATGATGAGTGTGGCGCATATATCTTTGGTGCCCTCTTGTACCAATATGTATGTGTTCAAGTTTAAATAAATAAATAAATAAATAAAAATTTGAAAACTGTATTGTCAGTAGACTCTTGACTATCTCGAGAAAATATGTTGTTTGCATGATAGACAGAAATTAGTCCCTGTCTTACTTAGATAAGTAAATAATTGGTTAGCAATCTTTTACATTAAAATAACTTCACTTTGTATTGACATTGCAACGGAAGTAGTCTCAAGCCCGTCCTGCTTTTCTATCCTTGTTTTTTCCCTATTCAACTCATTTTTTGCATGTCGGTTTATACTAGCGTTTTTTAGTGAGTTAGTGTTTAACGGTAAGGGGTCGCTTACCCTTTTACATGGACTTGGAACTGGCAGCAGCCCCGGAGGGGCTTCAGGTGGAGTTATGTTAGTTTATACTACTAATAATGTCTTGGCGTATGGTGTAACTGACGTTTATTTATTGCGTAATGTGCTAAAGTATTTACAGTTTCTTTTTGTTAACCCTTATAAAAATTATTTAAAGTTTTGTATATTCCTTGGATCTTTGTTTAAATACAACAGTTTCAATCTTTGCGTGCTGTTAATCTCCATTTTGGTTGCTGATAAATTGTTGTTAACATTAGATACTGCTACCAACTGTCGTTCATGCTGTCGTATGTTGTAATTTCCCTTTATGTTATAATTACAGGAAGCGTTCGTCTTTGCACACATACAGGTGCACAGGTGCCTCACAAGTTGATGTTTGTAACCAAGTTATGTATATTTCTTAATAATAGTGTAGAAGACAGTAGGCAGGAAGAATGTATATTTGTTGTGAGAAGTTACAAGGTATTTACATAATACATGTACATAGTCTTCAATTGTCCATTTGAATCTTTTGGTATGTTCTGCCATCCGAACTGTTTTCTCTTTTGATCTTCTGCTGACACCGCGTTCTCGATGTGCTGAAACTCTTCGCTCGATTTGACAATTGTTGCAAAGTCGATGTCACGTTCCACTATATACTACTTACAAACAATCCTGTAAGTAGCGTCCACTACAATAAAACCGTTCTTTTGAATAAATTGTTGTTTTTGGAATATCGGTCTCACATATATGTCAAACGTATACTTGAACACTTCGATAAAGTTAACATTATATATGAACACAACCTGACTACAATAGAATGTTAAGAGAAAAGACATATAAAAAGTACAGCATTGAGTTGCTTTTGTTCTGTGTTCGATATTCTTCTACCCCAACAATGGCTGAACTCCTAAACAAATGTAAATTATCTAAATCTGACTATTCAACCGGTCGCAAGAATAGTCAAATTTTATTAGAAAGGCTAAAACCGTCCGAAGAGAAACGATTATATTAGAACAGTCCATTCGTTTCCGTTTCTGAATCTATAACATTTTAGATCATACTAAACCTCAATAACAAGACACAACACTGACAAAAATTATAGAAGACTAGGATGAATAATTTGCTGATAATCAAAATTGTTCACGCTGAGAATACTCAACATTTTTCGTCACATTTTTTTTTTGGTTTGTTGAAAAACCACAACTTTTAGTCAGCACTTGCAACTCTCCTTGTGATTGTTTGTTTCCATATTTTCTTTCTAAAATGGTATTTACTTGTTGAAAAGTGTCTTACGATAAAAAACATTTTCGATTTTTATTAATGAGCTTAGTAATTCGATGATGTGTTTTCCTATTGACACACTTAACATTTTCTTTCCATTAAACTATGACAGTACTCAAAGCTATCGGTGAAAGAAATCGTCCTAGAAAACGTCGACGTCTTAGTTTACGTTTACCAAGAAAACACATTCCAACTACTCAAATTACAAATACACAAAGTACTTGTACAACAACATCAATTATATCGTCATTTAGTTCATCTAGCCTTCAATTGAATGATAGTGATACTAGTGTTTCTAGTGTTTCATTGAACAAATCAACTTCAATTGTAAATAAAAATCAATTTATTTTTGAAGAAAACTTACTAACTGATCTTAACAACTCAACAACTTGTCATTCTTCTACTGGAATAAACTATTCAGTAGTAAGTTGTTTTATCATCAATAAAAGTTTCCCCTACGTATATCTTATCATTTCATTTATCTTGTTCGATCATTTTTTTGTGTACTAAATTATATTACTTAATAATATTTCAATAGTTAAGATGAGGAGTCAATTGAAGCTAGATCACCTTTTAAAAACCTAGAAGCACTGGACAACAGTTTCGTCCTATTGTGGGACTCCTCAGCAGTGCGCAACCATGACCCCGCCTCGCTGGATTCGAAACCAGGACCTTTTAGTTTAACCGGGATAGTTGTGAGATAGTAACTCATTTAAGACAATGATTGATGTGTCGCTCAATTTCGTGGCTTGGTTGAAGTTAGATATTAACACCGGCTCAATGGTCTGTAGGTTAAGCGCTCGCGCGCGAAATTGGTAGGTCCTGGGTTTGAATCTCTCAATGCGAGATGACGAATGCGCACTGCTGAGGAGTCCGGCAATAGGACAAAACGGCCGTCCAGTGCTTCCAGGTTTTTCATGGTTGTTTAACTTCAATTGTCTCATGATCTTAACTATTGAAATTACTACAATCTCCATAAAACCCCTTCTGATAATAATATTTAGTAACTAATTTCACTTTCAGTCGTTTTCGGGAAATCAGTATTTGGTTACTCTATAAGTATTCAAACGAATTTATGACGTTGAATCCATTTATTATTGTAATTATCGCTTCTTAATACGTTTAGCAGTTACTTTAAATTTGTAACAGTTCCCATTGTCTATGTAATTGGTTTGCATTTTGATTGTTGATTGCTTTTGTGGTACTGATATAACAACTGTCCATTACCGACTTTATCATATGTTTTTGTTAACAATTTTCACACGACTATTGCAGGGATAACCTTTTCTCTGATTGTACACTGAATCAGTAAGCACCTTAGTTTATATGGTTATTTATTTGAACACATAAATATTGGTAAAAAGGGGCACTGAATGAATATGCGCCACACAACTCACTTGATTTATGTGTGCGCTATGATAATACCTGGGTGCCCAGACCGAAGCAGGAAGCGCCTTGGATATTGCACTAATTAAGGTTTATAAACATGCCGCTTGTTTTGTCATAAGTAGTATCGTATTTTGGAGAAATTTACTTTTTTGATTTTAGGATTTTATACATCACTTAATCGTTTCCTTGAAAGCGTAGAACGAAATTAACAGAAGCGTTAATAAGTATGATTATAAAGATTAAACTTGATAATTTCAAACCGATTGAACATTGGGTAGGATATTGTTAATAATATGATGATACTTCCTTAATATCGCTGTTAGTAGAAGCTAGAATTTTTGATATTTCATGACTTAGTGTAAGTTACTTCTTCTGATCAACTTAATAAATAACCTGACCATTTATTTATTTCATTACCTGTTTATTTACTCTTAAGGGATACACTAAGTCATAAAATGTCAGGGAAAATGAGAAAAATTTATAAAGGGATGCTAAGATCAAATCTTTCTACTGTCACCTGGATTACTCGAAGACCGAAACCTTTGACCACTAAAATCGTAAAGGACTCTCCTCTGTGTATCCATATGTATACGAACTGTGTGAGTCCCAGTTTGTGTAATTATGTATGTAGGTCTATGCAAAGGATATGTGACGGACTTGCCTGTACTGTCTCTAACTACACAGTTTAACCTGTGACCTAATCAAATACCAAAAAAAGAGCGATGAATATCAACCCTTTTTTAGGGTGTTATGCCTATGTGTGTATCATGAAATTCGTAGATGAAAGTTTGCGTACCAATTCTATTCAGATAAAACAGAAGTAGCAGTTGTGAAAGTAGCAACTATGTGTGTAGGGATAAGTATTCCTATGTGTATGCCACGGGATGTATGCATGAAAGCGCATGTTACCGGTGCTCATGTAAGGTGGTATACCTATTTCAGGTGTGACTCCCAGGTCCTCAAATACAGGTTTTTTTTGACATTTTCCTCATGAAAACACGTCCACATAATAAATGTATTTGCCTTGAAATGCAGTATTTCTGTAAGGAAAGCTAATTGGCTTTAAAATTACAACTATGGATATGTAATGGATCAACCGATTTAATTAAATATCTTTCTTTCTATTAATGAAAATATTTTGCTGTTAAAATTGCATCTCAACGAAAACATTTTAATTTCTTTTCCATAGTCTAATAGTAATAATCTATCAAATCCTGTTGTCCTTCTTGAACGTTTACCGTCACATTTTGAGGTAACTGAAACATCTTTTCAACAATCAGGACGTTTAACACCCCCTGAAGAATTTTCAGATCTTGAAAATACTATGATAGCTAATTCAGAAACACAAACACCAAAAATGAATTATTCATCAATTGTTTTGTCTGAACAACTACCTCTATTTTCTTCATTTCATCATGATTTTCCAGATACCCCATGTTCACCATATACTTCCAGTTTATATACAGATAAACTAAGTCTTTGTTCACAAACACAATTGTCGCCATTTAGTGATATGGATAATCGATCTACAATTCAATCAATAATGACACCATCATCTTCACTTCCTTGTACTCCATTTTGGCGTCCAGTATATCCAGCTCCTAGATTAGAGGTTGTAACTAAGTGGCTTAAACAATCAAAAACATCACAGGATTTTAAAAAGTCAGATGTTATGAAGAAAGATGCCGTTTGTACAGATTCACAGTCGGAAAATAATAAAGCGATCAACCTTTCGAATGACTTATTTCCACAGGTATGTCGAAGTCTAAATACTTTTTAAATGTCTTCATGTTCTTGATGCATTTTTAATACATTAAAATTGTCAGATGGTCATTTAAAATCCCTTGTTTGACACAAGCGTGAATATTATATAAAAGATCCGGTAAATGATTGAAAAAGCTTGGACAAGCTTGCTAAGAGAAACGTTGGATTTACTTTATATTCATTCACTGAGATTTTAACTAATACATTCTTCCTTCTTAATGTTTCACACCAACTGGGTGCCCAAATACTGTGAAATTATTCAATCAAATTTAGACGAAAGTTTTTGTAGATCCTGTAGACACTTGGAACTCAATCTCACAGTCAAATATGATGTCGTTAAGTAGCTCATGTTGCTAGTTGGTTTCTACTTATTAGTAAGTCATCGCATACTCTTTAACCTTCAGTAACAGAATCACTTGTATCCAATTTGTAGTGTAATGAATAAACTAGGCGATTCAACTCTGCAGTACATTGAAAGGTCAAAAAGGAGCTTACAGTACAAAATATTGATATTCAGTTCAATGACCTACCATCTGTCTGTTTTTGGACTTTATTTTCTAAATTGAATAGTTTTGTGGAGATTCTTTTATTCTGTAGATGTTATTCATCATATGTTAATTCAAATCGGGACACCATTGAGGACTAGAGAACCTTCAACAGCTGTTTCTACTTGGTATATTGCTCTCTAATTATGCGCACCCACGACTGTGTATGCTATAACCATGGGAGTTCAGTCATGTCAGTCGTTATCATTGGTGTTAGATAATTGTCACACTGTCATGGATTGTTTGAAGTTGGAATTGTGTATTCACTGAACGGCAATCCAATGGTTTTAGTGATTAGATTCTCACCATTAGATATGAATTATCTAATAAGCCAGATGTTAGGGACAAGCTGTGTCGGAATCTCTATTTACGGAATAGTGTTCGTTGCAATTCATTCGTATTTATATGTCAAAAAAGTTAAGGTGGTGATCATTTGAACGATGACTTTAGGCCGACCAAATAATCTTATCATCATGGAACTTTGGTTCTACTTGATCCTGTTTAGATTTGTACAGTTTTTTCAACAAATTTGCTACATTGATGATCGTAATCAATTTACGTCCAACTAATGGGTTCCATTCATTTTCTTTTACTGTTACCCCTCGTGGAAGAGCATAGGCCGCCCACCAGGATTCTCCATCGAACTCTGTCCCGGGCAATATCTGCTTCCACTTCCCGACGTTATTCTCTTATCATTATTACTTGTTATCTTGTACTGACTTCAGTTTAGAATTAAAATATATTTATATAATACATTACTTATAAAATGGTCCTCTTATATAATATTTTACAGTGTACAACTGTTAATCTAATATCATCAACTATTAATGAACAAAGTACCAATGATGATTATCAAACACTTTTATATTCATCGAATAATGAACAATCTATTGATACAACACAACATTCATCTGGCAATTCTGTTAGTGTTTTATATCAAGGTGCTAATCAACGTTGTTTCTCATCGGTTCAGGTATGCAATCATGATAGATAGTATACATTTTTGTATGTATTAATTTTGATACAGTGATTGTTTACCGTTGATGTTATTTGCTGCTTTTTTTAATATTCCCTGATACAACCGAGGGTGAGGAGAGTCCACTCTCTCTTGAAATACTCTTGCACGGTCACGCGTATAGAGCCATTAACAAGGAACTCCTACTCATTGCCTTCTCGATGCAAGGGTGTCGTTTACGAAATTGAGAGGACAAAAAGCGAATTTCCGTCACTTTAACCGTGTTGGTGGACATTTAGAATCTATCTAGGGGAGTCGAAAAACCCTGATTCCAAACCAGTGGTGCACATGGGCTCCAGGATCCTAAAGGAACAAATGGTGTATGAACCAATCGTTGGTCACCGGTTTCCATGAAACTGTATCTTCTAACGTCAACTGGACATATAGAAGAAGATGATGGGGGAAACAGAGACACCAAAGAAAATAATGTGAAACCCTCACCTTTGCATAATAAATTAACATTACCAAAGTAGGCTTAAAGCAACATATATAACTTTTGTACTGTTGTTGGGAAAAAAAATCGTGCAGACGAACAAGTGAGGGGGGGGAAGCAGATGGGGAAGTATAGTTTCTTTTGTAGTATTGTGTTAGTTTTTTTTCTAATTAGAGAATAATGTCGTTGAATTCGTCAATGTTTTATTATATAAGACACTTTGATTTATTGTTATGTTCCAGTATTCCTTTGTAAATACCTTTTCCTTCTGTCTTTTTAAACCATACTAATTTTTATTATTGTTATCACTAATACAATGATTTTCCATTCTTCTTGATACTAGCATCATCTCATCGTCGTTCTGACGTGAGATATGTGAGTTATGAGTGAACAGAACACAAGTGAGGACAACCGAATGTCTTTGACAACAAATTACAGAACTAGTTAGTCAAATCTAACAACCATGTATTAAATACTCAATTTGCAAAATATTCATCAATTGTCTCAAATGACTCAGAATTCTTTTGTTCTTGCATTTTCATACAAATTGCATTCTTCCTTCATTCTTTGTTGTTCGATCTTCTCGTCTCTCTGCTGCGAGACATTCTGTTCATAACTCACGTCATATACTACTTATGTCTACATAAGTAGCACACACCACATCTGTCCCCCCTTTAAAGCAGTGGTTCCTGCTCGCCGCGCAACATTCTTCTTTTCTGCGGTCCGTGCTACGCCCTCCGTCAAAGTGTCGAGTCTGCGGCGCGCTGACCTCCGTAGCCCCGTCGACCTGCCGGGGGACCAACATCCGACCTCCACCCGGCACCTGGGACGTTTACACCCGTGCTCCACCGGCCTGATGAGCCATCTACATCCGATGTCCGCCCAGCAGCCGCACGTCCCACCTCCCCTCTCCGTCGATAGCACCCGCTACAACCAACGCCGCCCCGCCAGAACACCCCACCAGACGCCACCTCTCCGCACCAGACTTCCCCAACCTGCACCTCAGCTCCAGGCCTGCAACAGCGTCCACGGAACAACACCCTTCCCCTCTCCTGGTTGGCAGGGACACCAAATGTAGTGATCAAGAACACCAATGGGGAGTTATGACTTAATCACATGATAAGATCGCCAATCTGAAAAGTGACCGATACAACCTTGGCATTGTGCTAAATCAGTGACACGTTAATCAGCAAAAGCAGTCTAGGGTCAACTTTGAGTCCTTATTAGTTCTTCTCGCTTGTCCCTGTCGGTGAGTGAAGAACACAAATCTTAGCTTCCACTGTATGAATTATGTATTTCAGACATACTTAGCAGACCAGACAGCATCACACCATAAAGTTGGAAATAATGATTATACAAGATCAGGTCAAAAAGTGGCCGTAAATGTGAGTGAAAGACTGTAACTAATAGATTGGGAGTAACTTGGTAATAGTATAATAATCGTATAACAGTAGTCACCAGGTCAATTAAAAGCTTGTAATAAGAGAAATATAAATTTAGATTATCTAGGTACCTAATAGTTATATAATGTGGATACATGTATAATATTAGTCCATAAATAATTCCTAACGGTTATGATTCATTTATTCTTTGTTAGGATACAACAACGATGTCAGTAAAGGCACACTTGTACTTTACTCTCTCTCTCTATGTTGAATATGACTGACCGAGTTTTTGAAATGATTTCCTATTTTGTACGATGACATTGATTAACATGTTAAGAATTTTATAATAATGGAAAGATAACCTTCAGAGAATGTTTGTTCAAAATCCTGTAAGTTGTTGTTTCATCTTTCAGAAAGATAACATTTTATTGACTACCTTAAAACTGTTCTTGACTGGCACGAAAAAGTTACAGATAATTAAAGGGGACAGATCAAGTTGGTGGTGGTGGGGTAGATGAAAAATATTACACTTAAAAATTTATTACTCATGGTTACATAATACTACTAGCAGGATATGTCGAAAACCCTAAATATACTACTACTCAGGATCATGGATTTGAGGACACTGCCCGTGTTTCCAAACCAAAGCAGATGATTTTCTTAAGAGGCCATACTCGGAGCCTTCGACCTAAAGATCTAATCCACAATTCAGTAGAGCAACGTAAGGAGATTCAGTCCAATGTTAGCCGGTGACTAACGATTGGTTCATACGCCATTTGTTCCCTCAATATCCTGGAGCCCATGTACACCATTGTTTTTAAATCAGGGTTTTCCAACTACCCTAGGTGGACTCTCTGTGTCCACAAACACGGATATTTGATGTTACTATATTATCCCTGATCAGTTTTCATTACCATACATCTTTTTACCACTCTACAACTTTTTTTTGTATGTTTTTTTATTAAAATTTCAGGTTGATCATACAACTGTAGCCAGCTTAGAATTACATTGTTCTAGTCGTCTAACAAAATCACAAACTGTATCTAATCAGAAAAATGTCAATATATTAATAGAATCGAAAATAACCAAAAAATCATTAATAAAATGTGGTCTAATACCAGATCCAGCCTTTGATCCTATTCAAGTTGCTTGTCTTAGTTTTCTATATCCACAACCATCATCTATAATAGAATCTACTGATAATCCTCATCTAACTAATTTATTTGTTTTAATTCATTCTAATGAATTATCTAATACAAATATTGGATTATTTAATAAATATTGTCATGGATTAACAAATTATGGTTATAGAAATAATAAACATAAATTACAACATGTAATTCCTTGTATAATTTGGTGTTCAACTGAATGGAATCTTATATCTTGGATTGTTTATTTAATTCAAACGTAAGTATATATATCAAAAGAGGTTTTGTGAATATTATAGTAATTTCAATGGTTGAGATCATGAGTCAGTTGAAGCTAGACCACTATGGAAAACCTGGAAGCACTGGACGGCCGTTTCGTCCTATTGTGGGCGCACGACTGTGTTGGCGTACGCTGATTGGCTAATTCTTATCCAATCAGCGCTTGTCAATATTTGGAGAAAACTCATGTAAAAAACTATAAATACACTAACGTTTCTCTTTTTGTGCTTGTTACTTCGATCTACCCTTGTTATTTGAAATATAATTTGGCGAGATTATAATTTATGGATGAACCAATTAGGTATAAGATAACAGATCTTGGATTTCAGCGCGAAATTCTTTATTCATCTGGCTAAATAACGTCTTGATATTTTAGCTGATGAAAACTCTAAACCAAATTCTTAACCCTGTCCATCGACTGTAAATCACAATCCTTATTATTCAAACTGCTTTATAATCCTCATTTGGTCCTAGTTATTAGGTGAACATTCTCAAGATCACTTTAACGTCGCTCAAAGGTCGTTCGAAAATTATAGTCTGACCTAAAACTTCGTTCTTGTTTAACCGTGTTCTGATTTGGGGATTTGTCTAGTGAATTGGTGTTCAAGAATACTAAACAATAGGAATAGCTGGATTGTTATCAGAGAGAATTATCACAGTAACTTAAATGGGCTTTTTATTTGGGATTATATGAATTCATTGTCTTTTCTAGTTGTTTCATCTGATATTTATGAAATAATTTGTTTTTAGTACTAATATAAGTATCAAATGTAGTTGTATTGTGGTGAACAAAAACTTAGATAAGGTGAAACCAATCTATTGTTTTATACAAATATGGAAATTTTTACATTGGATTCATCATTTGCATATCTTTCTTTAGTTATCCTTTATATAATTTATCATTCTTCGGATCCTGTTGTTATTTTGATTGCTTTTTGTTTTTCCTCTTCTTCTTCTCTTTCTTTCACTCGTCTGATGGTAAACATTCTACTTTCGATTCCTGCTACTTACTACTTATTTCTATCTTTGTAATTAGCTTATATCAGTATGATTTCTTAAAGCAAGCAAACTGGACAACCGTTTCGTCCTATTGTGGGACTCCTCAGCAACGCGCATCTACCATCCTGCCTCGCGTGATTCGAACCCATGTCCTAACGGTTTCGCACACGCATGCTTAACTTCTAGACCACTAATCTGAACGGCATCCAACGGTGTTAATGTGTAACTCCAACTTATCCACAAAATTGAGTTACAACAGACCTTGTTGAACTCCACTGATCACTGCTTCTCATTAGAACTCCAAGAAATACCTCTTGAAGCATATGCTGTTTGGTATCAGAAAGGTTTTGTGTATATTATAGTAATTTCAATAGTTCAAGCTAGACTATTATGGAAAACCTGGAAACACTGGACTGCTTCAGTTCACTCGTGATCTCAAAAATTTACGGTACTTAGGTGATCTACTTCTTAAATATTAGAATTTCAAAAACTATATCCAGTTGATTTACTTTTAAACTGTTGGCTGATTTAGAGTTATAATCATTATCTTTATAAAAGAATAAGATAGTGTTTGGGTTCTGTTAATCTACAACCAATACTGAACATAATGAATGTTAGAAATGGACAGTGACTATGCCCATACAGTCCACATGTTACTGCCATCTTAATTGATAAATGTTCACAAGTTTGTCATCTGGTTTATTTCATTTCCAGACTATATCAGGATTATCTCGACATGGATCTTTTCGTTATCATGCATAAGTGGGCACTGTTTTAAGTAAATAAACATATACCTGATAAACTTAATAAATTCACTGTGTTATAACTGAACTAAACATCAAAGCAGATCTTTTGTTAAAGATAAACTTATGTTATCTAAAACCAAACTAATATCTATCAGATTTTTGAAGGGATCCCAAAATCATTCATAAATATAATGGATCGTATCATATTAGACGATCAATCCTTATAAGTATCATCTAAAAAATGTTGAACAGTAATGATATCAACAATGTCATATACTATTAAAAATCCCCGTACTGAAGGAAGTAAAATTAGACCGACATATCGATTACTACTTAGAGGTTAATCATTCTGTGTGAAACTTAAGGACCTTGGTTTCGATCCCCATAGGGATCATGGATATGCACCTCTGAATAATCCCATAACAGGACAAAACAATTACTCAGTAATTTCTGTTTTTTAATGGTTATCCAACTCATATTAATTTGTTGCTGTAAACTGTGTTACAAATATAATACATATCAATAATTATCAAAAGGGGTTTTGTGGAGATTTTAGAACTTTCACTAGTGGATGTGCACTGCTGGGGAGTCCCATACTAGGACGAAATGACCGTCCAATGCTTCCAGGTTTTCCATGGTAGTCTAGCTTCAATTGACTCATAACTTCAACTAGTGAAATATCAATAATTCTTTCTAATTGGTAAATTTTTATTATTCAATTGATTTTTTGCAATAAAACTTTAATTTCTATCTAGATTTGACCCAGAAATATTGATTGGTTATGACATTGAACGTTTTTCATGGGGTTATCTTGTTGAACGTGCTAATCACCTTGGACGACGTACTTTTACTAGAGAATTATCGCGTTTAGCATCAGGTTAGTGTAAATAAGTGAGAGTATAATTATTTTATTATAATTCTATATGACATCATTTCAAAAGGAGTGTATTATGGGTATTTAGAACCTACAATAATAGTGTTATTGGAAAACATTCCATATTATCACTATCTGATTATTTTGTGACTTGCAAAAGCTTTTTACTCGAAAACTGTTAGTTGCATCAGATCATTTGGTAATTTTGTCAACAAAGTTAAATGGCAGCATTATATGGTATTCATTAGGGATGTACAATTTCCTCACTATTTAATTTCGTCACAGATGTGCTCCTAGAAATAATACTTTCTAAGTGTTGATCTCCTATCTGGAAACTTATTTATTTACTTGGACTATAAAAATGAGATAGTTCTTTTTAGTGAAGATACTTATTAAGTGTCTAGTCTTCTGAACCCTTTGAGTAACCTTGTAACAACATCTAGTATGCATTTCTCTTCCTTATATGCAGAATGTTGCTTTAGGGCTGAATAGTCTGTGTTGACTTCTCGTTTGACCGTATGGAGTGTTATAATTGAGCTCGTTAACCACTTCATTAGCCCTAACGGGTTGATAACTGACTAAATCTCATCATAGATCTTAAAAAGGTTTCTTGGCTTTGACAAATTACATCGTATATAAAATAGACGGAATATCCATCTCTTTATTAGAGAGTGAATTTACTGTTTGCGCAACAGACCATTCTGTGAAGATTGTGAAATATGATCTTTAAAAGTACTGGATATTTGTAGTACTACCAGTAATTGGACACAGAAATCTTCAGTCATTAATCGTGCATTATAAGACGATCGAGTAACTATACTGTTAGTTTTAGAACTCAATGTAAAAAGGACACGTTTTTTATGAGGTTATAGACCTTCATCAATTGATGTGATCAAGAAATGTGTTACACATACTTAACGACCGTTGACCGAACTACTTGGAAAATTTATTATTATTTTTTTTATTTTAACACATAGGTATTGGTACAAGGAGGCACCAAATACATATGCGCCACACAAATCTCAATTGATTTGTGTGAGGGCTGTGATATTGCCCGGGTGCCCAAACCGAAGCAGGTGGTTTTCTTAGGGGGCCACACCCCGAGCCTTTGACCTGAACGTCTGACCCACAAGGCAGTGGAGCATCGTGAGGAGATGCAGTCCCATGGTAGCCGGTGACCAACGATTGGTTCATATGCCATTTGTTCCCGCAGGATACTGGAGCCCATGTGCACCATTGGTTTGGGATCCGGTTAAAGCGCTTTTTGTCCTCTCATTTTCTTAAACAACACCCGTGGTGTGAGAAGGCAGTGAGTAGGACTTCCCTGGCAGAGGCTATATACGCGTGGCCATGTGAGAGCATTTCGAGAGGGAGAGCGGACTCTCCCCACTCTCGGTCGTACCAGGGCATTTGGGGGCGCCTGTCAATCTGAGTCGTGTCAGTAGATGTGAGGTACTAGGTTGAATTCTACACGACAATAGTAATTTGTAGTTAAAGCCCTTGGGCGAAATTATTCAAAATAAGTTGAAGTATACCAGTTGGCAACCAACACCAAGGTCAGAATTTTCAATAAAATGTGGAAGTGGATAGGAAACACATTGAGGAAAGCACTGAACTGCGTCACAAGACAAGTCCTCACATGGAATCCTCAAGGCCGAAGGAAAGGAGGAAGACCAAAGAACACATTATCTCGAGAAATGGAGACAGACATGAGAAAAATGAACAAGAATTGGATGGAACTAGAAAAGAAGGCCCAGGACAGAGTGGGTTGGAGAATGCTGGTCGGTGGCCTACGTTCCATTGGGAGTAACAGGCGTAAGTACGTAATTAAGTAAGTAAGTAATAACTGATTTAGTTTGTGTTGCTCAGCTAATCTAGGAAGATAATGATGACAGTTTCATAATTATAACTACCCAGCTCTGAAAACGCAATTTGAACAACAATATTCTGTCACTAATTATCATTTTTAAGTTTTACCGTTGTATATGTGTTTAAATTTCTTTCAGACATTATAAACTGCCCTCATTGTCGTCAATGTATTGCTAAATGCATTAAAATGGTTCAAACACCACCACCAACATCGTCATTGTCTACCACTCCTACAAACAGTGGTATTAATAGTTGTATTTTCACTGAAAGAAATAGTCCTTGGCACTTTAATACTGAAGAATTTGTTAAAGATCTAAATGACCTATGTAATTGTCCATGCAGTCCGTTGTATTCCTCAACAACAACAAACAAGCAGTCGGATCATGCTAATACCGCTAATATTAATTATCGTCGCATATGGCCATGCGATTCTGCTGCTGGCCGTACTGGAGGTCCATTCGCTTGTCCCGGTCGTGTTGTTCTATGTTTTTGGAGGATTTTAATGCATGAAGTAAGATTTAGTGATATCTTTCTTCTTTGTCTCTGTTACTTTATGTATCTGAGTGTATTTTGTCAATTAAATTGTCAACAAGAAAGGACTTATGATAGAATTTATGTTTTCATTTTTATTTAAAAACATAAACATTGGTACAAGGAGGCACCAAATATATATGCGTCACACTTCATCATTCGATTTGTGTGAGAGCTGGAATACTGCCTGGTTGTCGAAACTGAAGCAGGCGATTTGCTTAAGGAGCCAATCCTCGAGTCGTTGACCCAAAGTCCTAATCCGCAAAACAGTGAAGCAACGTTAGGAGGTGCTGCAGTCCCATGCTAGCCGATGAACATGAATATAGACTCATGCACTATTTTTTTCCTTAGGATTCTGGAGCCCATGTTCACTATTGGTTTGGAATCAGGGTTTTCTTAATCTCCTCCATACCCACTAATCCGATTTAAGCTCTGAACGTTCTCTTTTCTTCCTTGAAATTGCGTAAATAACACCCTCGCGCACGAAAAGTCAGTAAGTAAGAATTCCCTGCTAGTGTCTATATAAACGTAGCCGTATGGGAACATTTTGAGAGGGAGAGTAAACTCTCCCAACTCCCTGCCGTACCAACTTATTTGGGACATGCTTTGTAGAACTATCGAAAGCTACATTATACTAAAAAACTATTTTTTTATCCGGAACTTATCAACCTTAAACATTAATATTTAAATAAATAATCAAACCGAAAAGCATAAGATTTTGCAGTGTTTATAACTTCATGCAGTGCGACGTTCAGTGATCCACTATTTTTAAACACAGACGGTTCGCAATACAGAACAACAGTTAGCGACATGAATGTATCGTCACTCTTTACTAACTCGAAGATTTTCACACCAACACTTCAGTGAATCCATCATGTATCATGCCTTTTTTATTTCTTTTTTTCTTAATTTCACCGTTTTATGTTGTAGGTCAGCTTATTTGAGTACAGTGTAGAGACTGTAGTGTATCATTTGTTGAAGGAATTTATGCCTCGTTATACATTTGCACAGTTGAATGAATGGTATATCAATGTGAATGGAGCTAATCGGTATGTCTAATTGGTTTATCTATGGTAAATTTCACGTAACAATTCGTATGTAAATATATAGCTGTGATAATCCATTTTCATAATTTTACTATCCGTAAAGTAGTAGATAGAAGCAAACGTAGAATAACGATTATCAATAAGGCGTTCGATAATCTATTTCTTGTTTCACACTGTTGCGATGTTAGTTTGTTCATTAAAGGTTAACTGTACAATGATGTAGCACGAGGATTTCTTTTTGTGAAGTCTAACCTTCTCGAATCTAAGATGTCGTATACTATTTTTCTTTGTCACCTTTTTGTCTTGATGACTTATCATATTTTGTCATTTGCGTGCGGTTCCTATCGAGAACTGGAAAACTGTGTTTAGCAAGAGTAAGAATAATAATGCAGGACCTAGAAATTCGGCTTCAAGACGTTCAGTTCCGTAGCTTCGTTACGTTTAATAAGCTCTTTCAGATGCACTCATAGATATTATTATTTACGAAAAGTTTGACTCTAAGATGAAGTAGAAGAGCTCGTCCGTTTTTAAATGAAATATATTTGGTTGTGGTAACCTGATCACAATATACTTCTTACTGCCTTCTCTATACCATATATCTTTTGATCCTTAATTACTTACTTACTTACGCCTGTTACTCCCAATGGAACACATGCCACCAACCAGCATTCTCCAACCCACTCTGTCCTGGGCCTTCTTTTCTAGTTCCATCCAATTCTTGTTCATTTTTCTCATGTCTGTCTCCATTTCTCGAGATAATGTGTTCTTTGGTCTTCCTCCTTTCCTTCGGCCTTGAGGATTCCATGTGAGGACTTGTCTTGTGACGCAGTTCAGTGCTTTCCTCAATGTGTTTCCTATCCACTTCCAGCGCTTCTTCCTAATTTCATCGTCCGATGGGATCTGGTTTGTTTTCTCCCATAGTAGGTTGTTGCTGATAGTGTCAGGCCAACGGATTCGAAGTATTTTGCGTAGACAACTGTTAATAAACACCTGTATCTTCTGGATGATGACTTTCGTGGTTTTCCAGGTTTTCGCCCCATACAGTAGACCTGTCTTCACATTTGTATTGAAAATCATTAGCTATCTGTCTGAATATATAGCTACGAATTGGGAACTGAAACTTAATAACGATTTACATCTGTATACTGGCTAAAGTCATGACCAGTTGAAATGTATTAATTGTTTCATTTTACTGATGAACTGTTTCATAAGTCATCAGCTCACCATTTCTGATGATTAGTCATGATCCAGTAGTATTTTTGATGCTTTTTTACTCTCTCTTTCTCGAGTAGTTGGCGCACAATCGACTATTGGATACGTCGTTCTATTGTAAATCTGAGATTATTGAATACTTTAGATTTAATCGGTCGAACAAGTGAATTTGCTCGTATATTTGGTATTGAATTCTATCATGTTCTATCTCGTGGTTCTCAGGTTTGTTGAATAAATAATTAATTTCCTTATGATATGTGTAACTCAATGTGCTCAATTACAGACTGTTATAACGTGTGATCCGCCTATTGGAGAGCAGCCTATTATCGATCGAAACAGTGACGCATAAAATACGAGCGAGCAGCCTAGAGCTCTGATTGGTCCTGCTTCCCTGTCTAGCCCAGCCAATCGAGTCCAGGACACAAGTCTCAGCCTCGGTGATATGAATCATTATATTTCCAACATACTCTGTTTATATAGCAATCAAACAGACTACATCGTACCATAAAATAGAAAGTAACATTTGTACAAGATTTAACCTTCAGGAAATGACACAAATAAATATTGACCAATAGGGAAATAACACGTTGGAAGAATGTTGACCAATGGGGCAATGACGCTATTTCTCATTCAGGAATAGCACTAGATAATTTCTGGGGTATTTTCTGAATACCCCAACACACACCATAAAATTACAATAAGAGTATGAATGATTAAAGTCATCTGTCTTGAATTTTATCATTTGTTGTATGCCGAGAAATTGTGTCTTTTACAATGTACTGTAATGTACGAGAACACAAGTGGGAGACAACTAAATATATTATAATTCAGCATTACAGAATATCTTGATAAAATCTGAGATCTAGACAATAAATAATTCATTTGCAAAATATCAGTCAGTCGTCTCAAACTTGATTGTTCCTTCGTTTCCACACCAATCATTCTCTTTTCTTAGATCTTCATAACCTGCAGCCGCCTGGTGTTTCCCTTTCAATTATTCATATATACTACTTATATCTATTGACATCAATAGCACACACCACAGTACTAATAATGTTACTGTTTAAATTCTATTGAGAACGTGAGATGTTCTTAGAGCTTAATCAGAAAAGGTAAACACGGTTCAATACGACAATTAAAGTATTTGAAATATTTAAAACATGTATTAAGAAAATTGCATCCGAATGTCCGCCTGGCGCGATATGAATTCGTACCCACAACCTAGCTGTTTAGACATTGAGCATTAGTTAATTATACTACACTTTCAAATATGACCTACAAGAAGACAATAAACGGAATAATGAAAATTCGTAAGAAAAGAGTTGAGACCTGCTATGTTTGAAACGATTACGTGTTCATTTAGTCTGTGAATGGAACAAAGACTTGTGACCAAAGACCAATAAACTAGTTATTCTGATGCATCCCAGCCCTGCTAACTAGAGAAAGAAGTTGAAGTCCGAGTGGAGAAGTATATTCCACAAAATGCCATAAGCACGAGCGATAACAATAGACAAAATTCAAAACGTATATATACAGCACAAAACCGCCCTTGGGAAGCGTTACAAAATAACACGTTAAAAGATACAACGGACCAATAGATTCTCCCAAATGGGAAATACAACGTGAAGGTGAAAAGGGAGCTTTTAGCGGGAAAACAAGAAATCCAAATTTTTAAAATAAAATTACAAAATTAAAATCTTTTCCAAGTGAGTTCTGGGGATCTAACGTCCCCAATAAGTCCAATCACTAATCAACATGTGGGAAATTTTAGATGTAAATGAAACATGTGGTGCCTGTGTGTATCCTATTTAAGCACTTCATACAACTTCAAGACGATAGTATGTAATAAGATTCTCTAAATTAATAGGTTACATAATCAGATGATTTAGGTTTTTTTCTATGCATTCTGTATACTTCATTCGAATAGTAACGTAAAGATTCTATGTTTGTTTGTTTTTCGTTATTGCTTAGTTTTAATATCTCACACTTTGAACTGGGTAAATCATCGTTGAACTAACCTGTCCATCTAAATGTACTTTACAATTTATGAAAGTGCTTCTGTAATATACTACTCATTACATAGTTTGGACATTTTTGTTGTTATCAGTATAGAGTTGTGAAGATTGTTGAGTTTTAATTGAGATCATGAACTGATCAATGTTAGATCATCATCGAAAACCTGGAAGTACTAGACGGCCGTTTCGTTCTAGTATGGGACTCTTCATCAGTGTACATGCACAGTCCCACACGTGGAACTCAAACCCCAGGACTTCCGGTATTTCGTGAACGCTTGACCTCCAAATCACGGGCCTTGGGTTTAACGGTGTTTATGTCTAATCCCAATCAGTCCACGATATTGCGCGGCCATCTTCCATTATCTTTGGTGGGTAACTGCGTAACACCGGACACTATTGTTATTTTCTGTAACCTACAGCACGTTACATGAATCAGTTATTGATATTTGGATTTTCACTTAATAAACGATAATCAGATGAGTAATATTTTTGTATTGTAATGTAATTCAAAACTGATACGCCATAAAATTTCTCTCATATTGATTCTATCTTTCAGTATCGAGTTGAATCTCTACTCTGTCGAATTGCAAGACAATCAAATTTTATTTTACCTAGTCCAAGTGTTACACAACGTGCTCATCAACTTGCTCCAGAAGGGATTCCATTGAACTTAGAACCAGAAAGTGTCTTTTTCATTGATGGTCCTGTGGCTGTTCTTGACTTTCAATCATTATATCCATCTGTTATAATCGCCTATAATTATTGTTATTCTACACTGTTGGGACGTCTTTCATGTCTTCTTGAAGGGTGAGTGTTAGCAACAGCTAATCTTAACGGATTCATTCATTATTTTAATCAATGAATGAAAATCACTGAAAAATATATAATATTTGAGTTCTGATTATAGTTAACATTTTCGACAGGATTTAAATCACATATGTGGCCTTTTAGTTACCACTAACCGGTCTGAATTTCCGTTTGCCACATGTAATGTTCATTTAGAGATGAATCAATGACTTGGCTAACCATCTAATTAAAATCGCTTAGTCGTGAAATTGTAATATGCTTCATTTACCAGATGCCAATTTATGTATTCTTACTTTGACTAAACTTTAGATGTGAGAACGAGTGATCCTACTCAGGTGTTCAGACCGAAGTTAGCTGGATTTGGACCTGCCATTAGTTGGTCATAACTCAAATATTGTAACCACTAAGTCAACACCTAGTAATTGTTGGTGTAGTCTACCAATTCACTAAGTGTTATTTGGCTTATGAGTGTTAGCGCATTCCAAGTTTACTTTGTAACACTGCTCAACATTTCTCTATCTTTTTATTTACTTAAACACATAAGTAGTGGTGTGAGCGGACACTAAAACAAATGCCTGCCACACAATAAGAAAATGAGGTTATGAAGTGACAAAGGAAGGAGGATAAATATAATTAAAAACAACCAGTGAATAAAAGTAAGTGAACGAGAGTAGTATATGATGGGAAAGGCAGTTCAGTTGAAAAAAATACAACTAGAAAGGATTCTTTCGTTTAAAGAAGTTCCTCGCACTTATATGAAGAATGCAAAAGCAAATCACAATAGGATCCGACATTAGTTTCTGCTCTAGGTCATATCCGATAGTGTCTCGAGCTACTAAGCTGCTCCGATAGATGGCAGTTTTACCCAACTTTCTTCCATACTTCAGCTCCATGTCAAAAACAGACCGCCACTTTTTCCAACCAATCCCAACGTCGGCGAATAATTCACGTTATAGACTTTGCTGGGATGACATTCGTATTACATGTCCAATCCCACGAAGTCTTCGATTTAAAATGATAACCTCCGTGTTACTAAAATGACGTTGCGATTAAATGTCTATCCTTACAAAATCGTTGATGATATTCACTTTCTATTAACAAAATTCACTGACAAGATACCTGACTGGATATCTTGTTTTTTTAACGTTAACCACTGTTCATCGATGACGGTGTATGGAACAGTCTTTTTCTCTTAGAACGATAAACATTTTAAATCAGTCGCCTACAGCGTAGGGCCAGGCACATATGCATCGGTCTAAGTTGCCTTACATCTCATTAGCATAACAAGATGAACACCGAATTCATTTAAACAGTTACCTCAATGGTAGTAATATATAAAGAACGGATTGAATATAAAGGTATGATAGAGGGAGAAAAAATTAGTTCATCGAAATAATGGCATAAAATAATTTTAATCTCGCAGTTTCAGGGAAGACAAACAGTGTATACACCTACATCAATATGATCGATTCTAAGTCATGTCACCCAGAATCTCCAACAACTGATCATGATAGTCGCGCGCAGATCTTGATCAACATTTTCAATAGCTTTCAGGAAGCCATTTTAAAGCCACATCAAATATTTTCTTCCGATGATTATTTCTATAGTGATCGTCTACAGAATTAAACAGTAAGTTGGTTGTTTACTAACTATTCTGGAAGGAATAAACGAATTTTGTATTGTGATTTGTTAAGTTTAATAAAATGCTTGACTATTAAACTTTCATGAATTGTGCATTTGTATTTTGCCTCTCTTTTTTTTTGTATGTGTGTGATGAAGTGAAGAAGTTTCATTCAACCTTGGTTGTTTATCACATTCACTACCATCTGGTCTGATCAAGGTAAGTTTGATCTATAAATTCATGTTAACAATTTATTAATATCCGAAAGGGGGTTTTATAGATCTTATAGTAATTTTAATAGTTGATATCATGAGTCAATTGAAGCTAGACCATTATGGAAAGCCTGGAAGCATTAGATAGCGGTCTCGTCCTGTTATGGGACTCCTGAGTAGTGCGTATTCACGACCCTGCCTCGCGAGCGCTTAACAATTTATTGACGAAATTTTATCAACTCTCTTCTTAATAAGTTTTATACTAAAGTGAATTTTAACAAAAAGATAACTAACATTTCATTTCCTTAAAATTCTAATTGACATAATGCTAACATATAAACAATGTTAAATGGTCTAGAGACAGACTATAAATATGTATTGTTGACAAATACTAACCATCATAAGTTGTACCTTCACAACATCCTATCGTTTAATTTTAATCGTCCATTCGGATTACATCATTAAATGAAATCATACAGCGAAATGTCTATTTTATAAGCATAATCAGTAGAAACCTGTTAAACATTACAAACTTGACAATAGGCTATCGATTATGTAATAAGTGATTCATGTAAAGATTACAGTCTGATTTTTAACTAAAACTAATTGTTAGAGTATATGGGTTGTGGCCAAGAGTAAGATCCAGGAAGCACTGGATTTTCCTAAATCAAAGTGTTGTTGTTTAAGCGGAGATTTGAGTCGATTAGATTTCACTGGAAACATCAATGTGTTGTCCACATAGCTATAGAGCCCAAGTAATAATTAACTGATTCAATAAATTTGACGCTTTATATTATTGAAGATATTATGGTCTGTAAGCTGGTTGATTCGGTTGTAAAGTTTTCATTGTTCTTCTGAACAATATTATTAGTATATGTACTTCTGATGTTCAAAAGAACAATATTTATTTATATATTTATTTAAACACATAAATATTGGTACAAAGGTTCACCGAATACATATGCGTCACACAAGTCACTTGATTTGTGTGTGGGTTGTGGTACTACCCGGGTGCCCAAACCGAAGCAGATGCTTTTCTTAGGGAGCCACACCTCGAGCCTTTGACCTAAAGGTCTAATCCACAATGCAGTAGAGCAATGTCAGGAGATGCAATCCCATGGCAACCGGTGACCAACTATTGGTTCATACGCCATTCGCTCGCTCAAAATACTAGAGCCCATGTTCACCGTTGGTTTGAAATGATGCTTTTCCAACTCCATTAGATTAAATCCTCCGTATCCACCAACCTGGCTAAATCACCGGACATTCGCTTCTCGTCCTCCCGATTTCGTAAGCAATAGTTATGCCGCAAGAAGGCTGTCAGTAGGAATTCCCTGGCAGTGGCTGCATACGCGTGGAGGGGGAGAGTAAACTCTCACCACCCTCGGCTGCACCATAGTATTTGGGGGCTCGAAAGAACAATGAAAATCTCACAACAAAATCATCCTAGTCAGAGGCTGCTATTATCTTCAAGATCCTAAACCTCACCTACAACTATTCTCCATCCTTTTATCTGTAAGGGTTAGTATTATTTCATTGTTGATATTCAACAATGAAATTACACAAGAGAATACTTGTTACTCTTAATTAATGTAATTGAAATATGTAAATCACACAAATGGAGAGATCTTCAATTAAGACAACATAACTCCTTGATTTCAATCATCTCTACAATCCATATTATTTATTGATAAACATTGTATTCTCCAACACTTATATTGTTAAGGTTAAACTAATCAAATCTGTTATATATTTGAACTTGGCTTATTTTACTATTATAGTAGCATAAAGAAGGTTTTCAATAGATTGATTAGTTCTTTGGAAAACCAGTTGAGCACCTAAGATTATCTGAACAATTTCAAAATGTAATTTTTACTAATCATTAAATGGATTTTTGTAAGCAATGATGGATAGTGGCTAGCAGTAGAATCCAGAATGCGCGTTTTCGTCCTATTTGGGACTCGTCAGCTAGAGGTACCTGCATCTCAGAGTTGTTATTCACTCTGGGACTCGAACCCAGACTGATCAATTGCAGTCTTAAATCTCAATGGAAAGATATAAGCCAAACAATACCAAGTGAATTAAATGGATTTGTTATATTAATTGGTTTTTTATTAGACTTATATACTATAAATGATATAAAGTTTTTCTAATTTATTATATTGTTCGAATGTAGAGAATCGGTCGAGAAGTTAATATATCACCAAATGGAGTTGTATTTGTGAAAAAATCAATAAGGGAAGGAATTCTACCACGGTAAGAAATATAGTAGATTTTCATTTGGATTATCGATTTAAGAATTAATAATAATTGAGGCAGAATAATATGATTTCATTTTGATAAGATTGTGGTTAGAGGTAGTCAACAGGAAACCGTGGACCCGGGTTTCGTGCTACTCAACACTCGTCAGCAAAATATACCTGTAATCCTTAGGGAACTGATGCTCGCTGATAGACTCGATCCCTTGTCACCCATCTTCACAGTCAGAGACGTTACCACTAGGTTATCCGGGCCTCGACTGACCTCCTACAGGACTGAGATGTAATCAAAATGCTATCATTCATTCGATTTGCACTTAGAAGGACTTAACACACATGACATTGATCACCATCCAGTGATCAATCAATTGTGGTTTCATTGTATTTTATGGTTTTGCATCAGCTACTTACAACAATTAATATGTATTAACAAGTAATATTTAATTATGATATGTGAAACAATTGACATTGATAGTAGAAAGATTTAGAGTAACAGGGATTATCAACAATGATCTTATATCTATCTATCTATCTATTTGTATAAAAACAGATTTGTGGTCATTTGGACATTGGATTCAAAAAGATAGGATAGGGGACGGGTGAAGCAGTAATTAATTGAAGTCCGGAAACAAGTAAGATAGATAATTATAGAGAATTTTGAAGGGTTTACATAAGTTTATTGGAATTGACAAGATATATATTCTGTTAATACCATCGTTCAAGTAGTATAGGATGTCTTAGCTATACATGTCCATAATTCCATCGGTAATCCGTGTCTTGCAACAAGAGTTTAAGCTTTAAACCACTAGAATAGCATCCAACTGTGTCAAGTGTGAGACAGTTATCCACCGATGATATTGAAAAGGAATTAATCTATTGAAATTAAGCTTTATGACTCTCATCAGAATCTTAGTCTTGACAATTAAATTTCATTCATTATTAATAAAGTTTTGTTTATCTATTGTATCACTGACAAATATCAAACTTAATTCATATATCACTATGAAGTGAATCTGATATACCAGCTAAGAATACTTAGTTCCGTAGGTGGTGTATTTAAAGTCTATTGATCTGAAATTTGTGATTTCCCCTTCGACTACATTGGTCATCCTTTACAGATAAATCAATTGTAGCTAGAAACAATTCAGTTATTTACAAAAGAACTGTAAACATATTATTATTACATACAACAGCGTTAATGTCCACCGTTTACCATTGTCTTCAGTGAGTTACTATCTCACAACTCCACTGGTCACTGCTTCTCACTAAAACTATAGTTACGAATAATAATAATAATAATAATAATAATAATAATAATAATATCTGATGTTTCAATGAGTAGAAGTCACATATTTTGATGTTTCGTAACTTAGTGTAAACCATTTCTTCGGACTAATTAAAGTTATAACCGAATTCACAAGGTAATTCAGAGGTAGTCGACAGGAAACCCTGAACTTAGGTTTTGTGCCCTTTGCTGCTCATCAACAAGGTGTGCCTGTAATCTTGAAGAAATTGATAGTTCTTGTCTGTTTCTATCCTGTGTCATCCAATTTTACAGTCAAAGATTTGTTACCACTGAACATTAAGTATAACTCAACATACATGATATTGGTCACTGTTCAATCGTCAATTAATGGCAAATAACTGATTAAGTTAACGCAATTGTAAATTGTGTCAAACAGTCATGTGGTATATTTAGCTCTTCGCTATCTTGTTCAATGCCACACACATACATTATGGGTTTCTTCCGTTAATTCTTGAGTTATTTTCTTATGTTTTCAATCCTACTATGGACGACACAATGTATTTTTACTGGATCATAAAAAAACAGTGTGAATGATTATTTTGCCCCCAAATACTCTGATATGACAGAGGGTGGGAAGAGTCAGCTCTCTCTCCCGAAATGCTCTCACATGACCACGCGTATGCAACCACTGACAGGGAAGTCCTACTCATTGACTTCTCGTGGCGGGGGTGTTGTTTGTGAAATTGAGAGGACGAGTAGTGAATGTCTGACACTAACCGGGTTGGTTGCTATGGGGGATCCACATAAGGGAGTTGGGAAACCCTGGTTCCAAACCAATGGTGCACATGTATTCCAGAATCCTGAGAGAACAAATGGCATATGAACCAATCGTTGGCCACCGGCTACCATGTGACTGCATCTCCTTACATTGCTCCACTGCCTTATGGATTAGACCTTTAAGTAGAAGGCTCCGGGTGTGGCCCCCCTAATAAAATCACTTGCTTCAGTCTGGGCACCCGGCCAGTATCACAACCCCCACACACACACAAATAGAAATACATAATGATTATTTTATTAAAGTCATTTTAATTTTTATTTATATTAAAATAATATTTCATTATTGATTTCTAGCATGTTAAAACAGCTGATAACAACTCGTTTAATGGTGAAAGATTCAATTAAATTGTATAAAACAAATAAGGTAATGGTTTTTATTGATTATTGTTCAATAATTTATTTTATCAAAAGAAATACTCATTATATTCCCTAAGGAGTAATAATAGTAGTAGTAGTAGTAGTGGTAGTAGTAGTAGGTTAACACTGATGCGCTTTCACTGTGATAAACATATTCAAGAAGTGGCAATAATTTTGAATTTAATAATACTTTTCATTATGAAAACTAAAGACCTTTCAACGATTTAGTATGTATAGGAACAGTCGTGTGTTTTTATGTTTCTTAACTTAACAGAAATAAAAAAAATATATAATAAATGTAATTTAATAGTTGAATTTATGAGTAAATTAAAGCTAAACCACCATTGAAAACCTGGAAGTACTGGACGGACGTTTCATCGTATTATAGGACTCCTTAGCAGAGTGCATCCACGATCCCTCCTTGCGATATTCAGACCTCAAACCCAAAACCATTCAGTGATTTTAGGTTTTCCATAGTGATCTAACTTTCATTGACTTATGAATTTAACAAAACTTCTTCCTGATTCTAATAAATGACTTACAATTTATTGATTTTTGAATAAATTTTTTTTTTTAAGAAAAATTGTACTTGAAGAAATTGATTATTTTATGAGAGGAAAATTTGATAAAATATAATCGTTTAGTTACTATAGTACAATAGATGAACTTCAATGAGTCTTCTAGTTAAAGGGAATTAAAACAGTTGAAACTTTTAGTTGGAGTGATCCAAAAAACTTTTTGCAAAAGCCAAGAAAGACTCAGGAAACAATAAGAAGCATTTTATTATCCAATCGGCGTCCAGTTGAAGTTCAGCCAGAAACATCATGAAAGTGAAAAGGTTCTGATTAGTTGATTACTATCCAGCTATTATGTTTAGTAGCATTCGAGAATTATTGGGAAATCCAAGGACATTTAAAATACTATAAAAAACCCTATATTTTCTGTACTAAAATGAACCTTTGGTGTAAAATGCTTCTCGCGTATTTTGCACCTTTTCTCTCGTGTTTAGGTCTCTGTGTAGTTTCTAGCTTGGGGGTTCCCAGAAGAGCTTAAGAATCGAATATAGCGTTCAATTAGCAAGTCTTATAACTTTTCGAAATACTTTAGTTTGAATAAGATTTGAAAGATTCCTTTAACTTGTAGATAGACTTTCGTCTTGAATTGTTGATTCATGTTAAGGAACATGGTTATCATCATATTGATACTTCCAGCTAATCCAATAGGACTTGAGAAATATACAAATCAGCGATAAAAGTATATGTTATTATTAAAAACCATCGAATTGTTATTAAAGGAAGATTTTTTCCAACTATAAAGAAATTTGTGACATGAGATGTTCAATTTTTGATGTTAATCCTCAATCTTCCAATACGGGAACCCAACCGGCGGTTACTCGAATAAACCGAATGATATTGCTAAGAAAGTTTACTGATTAAACCAAAATAGAAATGCACTATTAATGGTATATGTTTTATACTATTTTATGGCTAGTCACATAGATTTATTATTCGGCTGATTTCTGATTGACTCAATGTATCATGAAGCAGGTTATTGTTGTAGCAACTAACCCTTGAAAATTGACAAATCTGAGTTTATTGATTAGTTTAGATATCTGTTTGTTTAATTACATCAAACCTTAGTTGTATTACTAACTCATTCCTTTAATCTATGACATTCACAATATAACTCAAAATCTTGATAACCGAAGCTGTTTTCGATTACTTAATTAGATCTTTTCTTTGGAATGAACTAAGATGATGAACATAATTTTCCAGTCTTCCTCTACAGGTCAGCGTAGATGCACATACATATGACGAAATTTATGGACTGTTGGCCTGATCTCTAAACAAACTAAATGTCAGTAGTAGTAGTTAGTCGTGTCAAAGTCCCTATAATAGTAACTGTTGGGAAGAGATCCAATGTATTTCTTGAAAAAGTCCAAAGGGGTCCTAAAAACTCTGGAAAACGTTTTATCCAATCAGCATTGAATAGGAGTTACTTAAAAGTGTCTAGAAAGTGGAGAGTCACGTGTCACGTTTATGATTGATTGATTACCTGTCTTCTACTATGTTTAGTATGACTCCAGAACCTTCCAGAAGCCCAAGGCTATCTGTAGTACTATACATACACTCTACTTTCCTTACATAGACTAAGTTGTCGTGTAGATTTAGACTAAAGTTATTAGAAGAGTTCAGGAAATTGATTCAAGCGTTTAGCTAGAAGACTTATAAGTACCATTTGTTCATTGATATTCCGATCAGATGAGATCAGATTTTCTAAAACCAAATGGGGCATTAAAGTTGCATTATGAGTCATTACGACTGTTGGTTTAAGAAGAAAGTTTGTTAGTGGACATGTTAATTGTTCATTATGCAAAATGTCAATAATTGGATCACTTAACTATTTACAAATAGAACACGTTTTTGAATTACTGAAGCCGATTCACTAGACTCAGTGCAGACTAAAAGACACAACATTGTCTAAAATAATACAACAAATATTAACTTTATTCACTAAACAAAGGTTCTAACAGTTATTCTTCTTGATAAATACCATTAATTGGAGTTAAGCATCGTTATCACTTTGGCAACCAACTACTTATTTGGGTGGGATTATAATTTATGGGAGACCTTTGAGCGACGCCAAAGTGACCTTAATAGTGTCTACCTACTTAATAGAGCTAAACAAATGTTATAAAGCAGTTTAAAGAATTAAGACAATGATTTACAGTGAATGGTAAGGGTCAGGATTTAGATTTATGGTTCTCATCACGAACTAACATCAACTAAAATGCCAAGACGCTATTTGAACGAATGGATGAGTGAATTTCGCGCCAAAATCCAGGACCTGTTATCCTAAATCTGATTGGTTCATCCATAAATTATAGTCTCATCTTTATTTGTTCTAGTTCTACAACATTCAATCATACAACAAAAATGATCCTAGCATCTTTCGGTTTCTTAAACAACTGTTTATTATTATTATACAGAATGAATTCTATTTAGAATTGTGCTTTCTTTTTCTTGTTCTTTATTAGCGCTTACTCTGTTTTTTTCTCTACCCATCAACATATTTATAGTGTTTAAACAGATTACTAGATGCACGACAGCTTGGATTAAAATTAATGGCTAATGTGATATATGGTTATACTGCGGCAAGTTTTTCTGGACGTATGCCGTGTGTAGACGTAAGCTAATCTCGATAAAAAATGTCGAGTCAGTTTATTTTTCGGTAACTTTACCGCCAATTCATTTGATCGTTTGTATAATTTGTCTTCATTATCATATTTTATTGTTTCGTGTAATACTGAGTAGTTCTTGTCCAATCTTCACTGACGGCTTAATTCCATCAGTCAAGCTTAGATTATGCGTTAGGAGATGCAGTATCATGCTAGCCGATGAACTTGAATATAGACTTATTCACCATTTGTCCATTTAGGATCCTGGAGCCCATGTGCACCATTGATTTAGAATCAGTGTTTACGAACTTCTCTAATTGGATTGTCCATATCTACAAACCTGGTTAAAGCGACGGACATTTGCTTTTCATCCTCTCAATTTCGTAGACAACAATCCGGTGTTCATCTTGTGCTAATGCGGTATGGCAACTTGGACCGATGCATATACGTGCCTGGTCCTACGTTGCAGCTGACTGACTGACTGACTGTAGACAACAGTCCTGTTGCGAGAAGGTACTTTAAACTATCACCTGATCAAAGATTACCAATATCCATAGACCCAGCTGAATTTGTAAATGCACATCAAAGAGGTTCAGCTGTCCCATCAATATTTCGGTGCCATAATATATGTAATCAACATCTTTTGTTGTTATTTTTGTTTATCAGAAAATAGTACATTATTTTTATTATATATCGTTCATTAACTGTCCCTCGATTTGGATAATCTAATGAGACCACGAAGATTACTAGAACCTTTCAAAATTCCATTCTTATTGTGATTATTATACCTGATTAATTTTCAGCTTGGTGATAGTATTGTGCATAAAGCCAGAGAAATTTTAGAAAATGCTATTGAACTAGTTAACAGTGGCAAGATTGTATTACCAGATAATTGTAACGGTCTTCCAACACCACTAGTAGTCTACGGTGATACAGATAGTTTATTTATACACCTTAAAGGTTATGGTAAATCAGAAGCATTCGATGCTGCATATCAAATTGCCAAGGAAGTAACATCAATGAATCCTGTACCCATTAAATTAAAACTTGAAAAGGTTTGTGATCTTTTTTACATTGATATTTTCTTAATTAGCTACTTAACTACTGGCAAAATATTAGTAGTTTGATATTTCCCACGAAAGTAATGGTTTGTCACCGATTAGTAGTAATAGCTTTTCAGTAATGTCTCTCTCCGTTTTGCATCTTTTAGACATGTTATTGTTATATTTTAAGAGATGATGTGTAGGACTTCATGGGAAATTATTTTCGTAATGATATATCAACTTGTCAGCTCATGTTATCATACTGCACATTCCAGTGGAAAGCGTAATTCATTCGTATGTGGAAAGGTATTTATTTGAATAGATTAGGTTTATGTCTGAAGAAGAAAGTGTTTGTCATAAATTATATTCACCAATAATTAGGTAAAAGTTAATTTATTCAAGGTATATAAACAGTTTACCATGGTACTTGATCTCATCGAAACTTCCTACTTACTTGTATACTGCTTACCTAGTGTTCTAATTCGCTGTTGAAAATCCACTTGCGATCAATATCCATCATGGACACTCGTCTATTCCTTAGTCTTGTCTTCTGATCATTATAATTATTGCTTAATGAATAGTCTAATATTTTACTAGTAAAATACGTTGTATAAATAGGCCAAATGGATCAACCTCGACCGTATCTCAATTTCCTCAGCAAAATATCAAGTGTGATTCACTCCCTGAATAATCAAATAACCCAACATGGTCATCAACATCATTCTTCATACTTTAAATGGTTATTGGTACATTTATTTATTTATTTTAACACATAGATATTGGTACAAGTAGGCCTCAAAATACATATGCGCCACACAGATCTCATTGGATATGTGTGAGAGCTGTGATACTACCCGGGTGCCCAAACCGAAGCAAGTGTTTTTCTTAGGGGGCCACACCCCGAGCCTTCGACCTGAAGATCTGATCCACAAGACAGTGGAGCATCGTGAGGAGATGCAGTCCCATGGTAGCCGGTGACGAACGACTGGTTCATACGCCATTTGCTCCATCAGGATAGTGGAGCTCATGTACACCATTGATTTGGGATCCGGTTAAAGCGCCGGACATTCTCTTTTTGTCCTCTCATTTTCGTAAACAACATTCGTGGTGTGAGAAGGCAGTGAGTAGGACTTCCCTGGCAGAGTCTATATACGCGTGACCATGTGAGAGTATTTCGAGAGGGAGAGCGGACTCTCCCCACTCTCGGCCGTACCAGGGCATTTGGGAGCTATCGGTACATACTATTCGTTGAGACATCATTTGAGAATTAACACGTATAACACCCAATTGTCAGTGTTTTTCTTTACTTTGTTCATAAATTCCCTGTACTCTGTAAATTTCTTCATCTTATTCAACAGTGTTTTTCAACTTTAGTTAGAAATAACTAATCGATATTGGATACCGATAAATATGCTTGTGTTCTAACGGATGATAATTCCTGTATGGTTAACGTACTGTCGATAGCATTTTCGTAAAGAAATGTTATTTATGTCATCGGTAATATTCTTTCAATAAATCAATTAACCTTATATTCCTAGAATAATCTTCTTGATTGAAGTATCCTTGGGAAAAGATACTTGATTTCTCTATGTAATCCATCATTGACTTTTTTTCTCTTGGAATTATCTTGATTTATGAGTTTTTCTTTGTTTTGTTTGATACATACTATAAACAATTCCACTTTCAGATTTATTATCCATGTCTATTAGAGGCAAAAAAACGATATGTTGGTTATGCTTATGAAACTGTTGAACAAAATAAACCTATATTTGATGCAAAAGGAATTGAAACTGTAAGACGTGATAGTTGTCCATTTGTAGGAGAAGTAAGTGAATACTTGATTTGATTATTTCCATAGGTTTGATTTATTGGATGTTGAGATCTCTGTATGGTTCAATTTCTGACTACCCGCGATCTACCTCAACAGACTGTGTTATAGAAGAAATCTCTATAAACGCGGCGAAATTACGACATAGTATCCGTTCATAAAATCATTAACTATTGATCTGAGCCATGTTAATTGATTCAGATGATCTGGTTGTAGTCCTCATTGTAACCATAATCAGTGATGGAAGATGTTAGATAGTATGCTTCAATCGTATTCGCTCTTTATCTCCCGATATTATTTCATACATACGTTATCACTTTGTCTTTCTGAATATAATTCTTAATGTTCAGCCATTGCTACCGCCATATTTCGACTCTTGGATTAACGCATGTTTATGCTCGAGTCGCTGTTATTTCTGTCTGATTGAAAATCTGGCACAAACGTAAATCGTCTCTCAATTATCACATTTTGTTATCATAGCAAGAGAAAGAAACGGATAAGTAGAAAAATCGTTATTGGTCTGGATATTATATATTATTTAGGATAGTTATGAGTGGAATCCAACCACTTTACTTCTACCTGAAGTTTGTGTTGATAATGTCGTTCAGAAGAACCCTGAAAGCTCCACAAGCAAACCATCTAGCTCAGAGAACAAAACTCCATCAGAATCATCCACTTGAGCTACAAATCTTCACCACTCTTTTACCACATATGAGACCTAGTACAAGAGCTATTGTACAATAATCATTGATACTTATTATCCAGAATTAGATGTATTGCCTGCAATTCATTAAATGAAAGTCATAAGTTCAAATTTAATCAGTCTTTCTGTTCACAATTGACGATAAAATAAATTTACAAGTTATTAGTTAGGTGAATCAGAAATTTGTATGACATAAACAATCTGCATGTTCACTTGATGTTGTTATTGAGGACTACAATGTGTCAGTCTCATGTTAATATATGTACATCCTGTGAGGACTGCCTTAATACTGCCTAAAGTCAAAAGCTTTATAAGGAAAGATGATGAGTCCCATATAGGACGAAACTTGCCTTCTGGATTCCACTATCTATCTTTGCTTATAATCTACATATTCTATAATCAACTTAATTGAAAGGATTATCCCTTGTTAATATTTTTTTAATGAATTTAACTATATTGAATGACTTTATTATTCATTTTCTATTGAATTATAGGTTCTTGAAGAATATTTTAAACTTCTCTTTAATCATTTCACTATTCCAAATTGTTTGAAAGATATAGAAGGGAATTTACATGAAGATAAAGGTATGTATATCTTATACGTAATAGATCTATCTGATGTAATTCATATCAGTTAATTAGATTAAAGTATACTATACTGACTATCTTGAATGTCCTATCAGCCAATCAAGAGACATTGCATAATTGTGAGAAAATGAACTCTTTAAAGCAATATTATTACAGGGGGATAATAGTATGATCTTGAATAATCAACCGTCACATGTTGAATTATTCTTTACTATAAAATAAAACAGTTCAATATTGCTTTTTAAGAGTCGGACTAGTGTTATGAATTAAGCTTATCACCTCATATAGTCTTCTTTACCGACTAACATGCTAAGTGATTAGGGTTAGTTATTCCGAGTTAAGCTGCAGCTGTGAGATTCCTTTACATTTATCTTGTTTAAGCACATAAACATTAGTACAAGGAGTTACCAAATAGATATGCGCCACATAAATCATTCGATTTTTGTGATGCCTGAGATACTGCCCGGGTGCCCTAACCGAAGCAAGTGGTTTTCTCAGTAACCCACACCTGGAGCCTTCGACCTAATGATCTGATCCACAAGACAGTGGAGCAACATGAGGAGATGTAGTTCCATAGTAGCCGGTGACTAACAATTGGTTTATACACCATTTTGTCTTTTAGTATACTGGAGCCCATGTTCGCAATTGGTTTAGAATCAGGCTTTTCCAACTTCCTTAATTAGATCCTCTGAATCCACCACCCCGATTAAACCGTCAGACATTCGCTTCTCGTCCTCTCAATTTCGTAAACAACACTTCCGCCACGAGGAGTCAGTGAGTAGGACTTTTCTGGTAGTGGTTGTATGCATGTGGGGTTGATTGTTTTCATCACGTACTGATATCAACTATGATGCTATGCTTTGTCATCTTTCTGTTTACATTCTTGAGAAACTAAATGTTGAGATTAAGAACAAGAATTCGAGTGTAAGAATACCGTCTAGCTTTAGTAATTTAACGTAAGTACCGTCTTAAATCTATTATTTGATTGCGTCATGGGTACTTTTATTGATTCTATGCATTTTAAGAACAGAATATTACCAATTTTCCCTTAATTGACGATTATAATTAAGTTATGTCTCACTGTACTTTAAATTTCGCTCAAAATACATTAAGCATTATCTTAATACTGATTAGTTAATCCGAAGTCGTCAGTATGGTATACTGTTTCCTGTTAACTATTAGTTGCTTTTCTTCATTTCTTTCAAATTAATGCCTAAAATATCTGATGATGTAAATTCCTGATAAAAGGCAGATTCTATGTGTATTAGATATAAGTGTTTAGTGGGTTTACACTTTTATAGGACAGGATCTACTTATTGGTGCTGTTAGCTATCATCAATCTAATTTAAGTTATGAACTTGTTGGAGGTTCTTACGACTGGCTTTCATTTTAAAGTGACAAGGGTAAAGAATTGAGATCACATGTATACTGTATAAAAAACCTCCAAATGCTCTCACATGGCCACATGCATACAATCGCCACCAGGGACGTCTTACTCACTGGCTCCCCGTGGCGGGAGTGTTGTTTACGAAGATGAGAGGACGAAAATCGAATGTCCCGCTCTTTAACCGGGATGGTGGATATAGAGAATCTACCTAGGGGAGTTGGAAAACTTTGATTCTAAACCATTAGTGCACTTGTGTTACAGGATCCTGAGAGAGCAAGCAGTTTATGAACCAATTTTTGGTCACCGCCTACCATGTGACTGCATTTCCTGATGTTACTCCACTGCCTTGTGGATCAGACCGTTAGGTCAAATGCTCTGAGTGTGACTCCCTTAAGAAAACCACCTGCTTTGGTTCGGGCACCCCGGCAGTATCACAGCCCACACAAAAATGAAGTGACTTATGTGGCGCATATGTATTCGGTGCTTCTTTGTACCAATATTTGTGTTTAAATAAATAAAGAGATTCCATTAATAACAACATAAACTGAAAAGAAATTTTGTACTTATTCGATTTTGATCTAAATACCTTGATATCATCAACTGGGATTTGTTCTACTGTCTATCTGATAACCCATTATTAGTGTTTACGATTGTTGAATGTCAACTTCGGATAGTTATTTGTATACATCATATCTCAAGTAAACATTTTTGTCCCCAACCAAATTAAGTAGAGTTCGCTATAGTGCGAGTACAGTCAATCTTATGTATGCTTAAGTTGTTATCAATGTGTCTACGCCATCCAGCTGATGATGAGTTTGATATTAGGACGAAACACATGTATAGTCATTCATATCATAATGTATCTATTGTGTAATGATATATTCAGCTAATTCATTTTTTTTCTTATATTTGTAATCATGATTCAATTGAAGCTAAACCACTATGGAATACCTGGAAGCACTAAACAGTCGTTTCTTCCGAGTATGAAACTCTTCAGCAGTGGGCATCCACGACCCTGCCTTTCAAGTACTTCCAGATTTTTCATGATGATCTAGATTCCATTGACTCATGAATTCAACTATTAAATTTTCTTTTTGTTTTGTTTAACTTAATTGATTTATGTGTATAATTCAATTTAGTTAATCAACCTTATAAACATTTGGATAAAATATTAAAACTTGCTGAAAATAATCTAAGAAATAAAATTCAACATTTTGCCTATCTTCTTATACATGGAAGAATACCATTTCATAAATGTATTATTACTAGACCATATTGGGGATTATCCTCTTATAAACCGGGAACATTTGCACCAGCATTACAAGTTGCCAAGTAACAATTTATATAATTTTGTTATAATTGTTAATAATGTAATCCTTTCATTTTGGTTCAAATGTTTACTGATGTTAATGATGATGGTGACTATGGAAGATGTGTGTTAGTTGGAGATAGTAGGAATCAACTATTAGAGATAAATACAATACACTAGAAAGATGATTCTAGAGCATCAAAAGATCGTAAACCTGAGATTAAGTGATATCATTACAGAATAACTGTTCACACTGTAGTGTTAATTAAGAAAAACACTATTTAAATAGTTGATTATGCAATTATAAAGTCTCCCGTTTATATTTCCATAATGGGTATGTCTAAATAAGCAGATTTATGGACTGTTGATATTACTTCAAACATTTGTTGAGTACTATTTGGTATTCATACTTCTATGTTTGAAACGATTATCAGTTCATCTAGTCTGAGAACGGAACAAAGATTCTGTGACCGATGACCAATAAGCTAGCTATTCTGATGCATCCCAGCCTCGATAACTAGAGAGAGAAGTCAAAGTTCGAAATGGGGAAATATATTCTGAAACTAGACAAAAGTACAAACAATCACAACAGACACAAATCACACATATATATACAGCATAAAATTGTCCTCGGGTAGGGCTACAAAATAGCATTCTAAAAGATACAATAAACCAATAGAGTTTAAGATTCTCCTGAGTGGAAAATACGACATGAAAGTGAAAATGAGCGCTTTTGGCGCGAAAACAAAGAAATTCAAAGTTTTAAAATAAAATTACAAAAATAAGATATTTACCATGTGAGTTCTAGGGATCGAACATCCCCAAAAAATACCAATAGATGAATTATCTGTCTCTTCAGTTTTCTTGCTTATCTTCTACACTCCTTTTTTACCGCTTATATATATATATATATATATATATATATATATATATATATATATACCTTTTTTCCGATTGTATTGTCTAGACGTCTTCTTTCCATGGATCCACGAGGTGAACCATCACGTGGTGAACGTGTTGTTTATTATGTAGCAGCTGGAAGATCTGATCAAACTTTATTATCATGTGTTCGAAGTGTACATGAAATTTATCCTTCTTTATGGATTACTGGAAAATCTACTACATCACGTCGTGTTCTAGGACCACGTTTAAATTATGCATATTATTTGGATAAACAGTTTATACCTCCAATTGAAAGAATGACACAAGTTATTGGTTGGCGTGTTCGAACTTGGTTAGTTCGTGTTTATAAGAAATTTTGTATTTTTTATAAACTACTTAACATCCTTTCAGAAATATTCGTATTTATATGTATTTATATGTGCTCCCAAATGCTATGGTACGGCCTAGGGTGAATAGTGTCAGCTCTCCCTCTCCAAATGCTCTGAAATGGTCACTCGTATAATGGTATACAGTTCAATATCAATTCCCACGGTCTTCTCGTGGCGGGAGTGTTATTTACGTAACTAAGTGAACAGAAAGCGAATGCCGTCGCTGTAACCAGGGTTGGTGCACACGGAGAGTCCACCTAGAGGAGTTGGAAAATCCATATTCCAAACTATTGTTGCACATGGGCTCCAGTATCCTGTTTGAATCAATCATTGGTCACCATCCACCGTGGGACTGCACCTCTTGACGTAGCTCCATTACTTTGGAGATCAGACCTTTAGGTCAAAGGCTCTGGAAGTGTCCCCCTAAGAAAACCAACTTCTTTGGTTTGAGCACCCAAACAGTATCATAGCCCACACACACACTTATGTTGCGAATATGTATTCGGTGCCTCTTTGTGCCAATATTTATATGTTCAAATAAACAAATAAAGATAACATTTGTATGTTATAAGAAAGCTAATTGATCATTTAAATTACAGGAGTTATTTAACATAGTATTTGTCGTTTGATTTGTATGTGAGCTATGATACTGCCCGGGGGTCTAAACCCGGAACCTTTGAACTAAACATCTGTGATCCAGAAGGCAGTAGAGCAACTTCAGGAGATGCAGTCCTATTGTAACCGGTGACTAACAATAGGTTCATAAGCCGCTTGCTCTCTCAGGATCCTGGAACACATGTGCCCATTGGTTTAGAATCTGAGTTTTTCAACTCCCCTAGGTGAACTCGCGTGTCCACCAACCTGACTAAAGCGCCAGATATTCGCTTTTCATCCTCTCACTCTCGTATATAACAATAATGCCGCGAGAAGGCATTAAGTAGAACTTCCCTGACAGTGACTTTATACGCATCTACATGTGATAGCATTTAGTGATGGAGAGCTGACTCTCTCCATCCTTCACTGTACCATGGCATTTGGAGGCAAATCTATTTGGTACATCTTTGTACCAATTTTTATATGTGAAAGTAAATCAATAATAAATTCATGACGAAAAAGCCAATAACAGTGATATGAGTAATTAGAGATCCTCATAAAATGACAAGAACTTATGATCTTTCATTGATTAGTAATTGTTTAAGCATCTTTAATCTTTTTCCTTCTATTTTTGTTCATATTATAGGTTATCAGAACTTCCTCGTTACTTCACTTCTAAACATCATCGATATATTTTGACTTCAGAACCGTCTCATTTTTATCCTTCAAGAGCTCAACATCAATTCATCAATCTAGGTTCACCATCTTCATCGTTTATTTTATCTCCTAATTCATCACAACTTGATTTAATTTCACAAAATCAACATAAACATATTTATCGTCCTTCATCATTTATGCGTGCTTTTGTTGGTCAACCACCACGAATTTGTCCCAGTTGTGAAATATTAATACCAAATACTAGTTCTACTGATCAATTAGGTCATTGTAGAACTTGTATTAATGGTAATTCACGATTAATGAATATTGGAACTATAAAATTTGGTTGTAATGTAGGTGTTCTTTTAACATTTAAATCGTTTAAACTGTAACCTGTTGATTACTTGAATATGATATCATAGAATAGATTACGTAACAGTAATAGGTCTGATCTGAATTGATTTAGTCGCGATATCTCTTAATCTATAAATTCATTAAAGTATGAATTATTTCATGATAATGTTCAAAAAGGTTTAAATCATAGAGAAAAATTTAGCGAAGAGAAAAAAAACAAAGAAAGAAAAAGTTACATCACTATTTCAATTAGTATCCAAGCAACTATTTACTAGTCTTTTTATAGGCATTCAATATAACTTTGATTATGCAATAGAGATTAAGTGAAAAATATATGTCATTGGGATTAAGGTATGATTAGACTATACTCAGAAATAGTTGCTTTACAGAAATCGCTTAGTTGGACTCGTATATATGATTTATTAGGCATGTACAGTTGATTATATGCAGTTAATCCAGTTATATGCTAAGTCATATACCCTTTCATGGGTGACATCTTGTTATTTCGTACTCATTCCTCCTTTAATTTAATTCTATAGAGAGTTAAAAAAAATCCATTTTATTTGACATTATCAACTGATCATCGTTAGATTACTATTGAAAACTTGAAAGCATTAGATAGCCGTTTCTTTCTAGTATGAGACTCCTCAGTACTACACATCTACAATCCCTCGAACGGGACTGAAACCCAAAACCTTCGGTTTAGCGCAAACGCTTAACCTTTAGTGTTTCCAGGTCTAATATTGATTAGTTCATGATCTCCATTAAAATTCAACGATCTCCACAACCTTGTCCTGAAAACTGACTCATCGATTTTATTGTTACTGATCAATAATGTTTATTCATTGAGTGAATTATTATTCATAGCTATTTATCTACTGCCAATCTTCTAAAATGTTCTACTTATGACATATATAGCCCTCTAATGTCCTGGTACGGCCGATGTTGTGGAGAGTCAGCTCTCCCTCTTCAAATGCTCTCACATGGCCTCGCATATACCGCCACTGTCAGGGAAGTCCTACTCACTGCCTTCTCGCGACATTATTGTTGTTCACAAAATTTCGAGGATGAAAAGCGAATGTGTATTTGGATAATCGACCTAGGGCGGTTGGAAAATCCTCATTCCAAACCAATGATATACATGGGCTCCAGTATACTGAAGACGAAATGGTGTGTGAACCAGTTGTTGGTCACCGGCTACCATGGGACTACATCTCTTTACGTTGCTCCACTGTCTTGTGGATCAGATCATTCTATCGAAGGCTCCAGGTGTGGGTACCTAAGAAAATGCCCTGCTTCGGTTTGGACACCCGGGTAGTATCATAGCCCACACAAAATCAAGTGACGTGTGTGTCGCATATGTATTTAGTGCCCCTTTGTATCAATACTTAATTACATCTTTGCTACACCATGCTGATGTATGCTTACCTCTAACGAAATTCTTCTATGCATATATTCTCAATTCATTTTTTATTTTCTATTCTGAAAAAATACAAGTTGTATACAGCAATTGATTGAAACCGAATGTAATAAAAGGAATGTACATTATTCTATTTGAATCTTTTTACATCCTTTCTCCAGGAAAAGTGATTCAAATTTAGAAATACGAGTTATTCACTTTCGATTTAATGACTTGATGTTAATGTGAATGATAGAACTTACTTATGTACGCATGTTACCCCTCGTAGATCTGTATTGGCCGCCCACCGGGATTCTCCACGCAACTCTATCCTCGACAATCCTTTCCAATTCTCCATGTATTGTGTTCTTTGATCTTCCTGTTCTCCGTTTCCCTTCAGGATTCCATATTTAGGTTTGCCTTGTAATACCGTTTAATGATTGCGAACATTAGATAAATAGAATATATTTATTCAATTGTATTATATTTAAAGAAAAAAACTTCACTTCTACCTGAAGTTTGTGCTGCTGCTGCTGATGATGATGATGATGATGATGATGTCGTTCAGAAGTATGATAAAAGCTTCATAACTAAACCATCCAGCTCAAAGAACAAAACTTCATCTAAATCACAGATATACATATACATATATATATATATATATATACATAGCTTTTGAATGTTTCAATATAAAAAGTAACCGTTTAATTTCTATCCATTCATTCATTTCTCTTTCTATCTCATTATAGATTCATCATGTACAATCACAATTGAATCGTTTAGAGACAATATGTTCATATTGTATAATTCATCGTGGTATTACATGTGATACTATATGGTTATGTAATAATTTTTTTTGTCCAATCAATAGTCAACGTTTAATTGCTTCAACTGATTTAGCTTTATTTTGGACACATTATAATAGATGTTTAAAACAAATGGATACTATAAATTCATGGTAATAATAATGAATAATGGTATGAGATAAATGGAAATCATTGGTTATTCTCTTTCTGTACCTCCCCACCGCCACCACCACCACCATTTTCTCTCCCTCCCTCTCTTTCTATGTGTTTGTATGTATATGTATGCTAATATTTACTTTATAACTTCTTTTGTTCAATTTATCTTTTATTGATATATGTGTATATTATAATCTATGTCAATGATCTAATGATTAACATACAAACTGATCATGAAGTGATCTGTCTTTTGACTGAATGTTAGATTTGGCCCTTAAGCTCTGCTAGTAATCGTGGAATACGATGATGATGATGACGATGACAACGACAATTCTATATGCGGATTGTTCGAAATAATTACAGTGATTCTCGTCCAGTTACTGGGTGACTTTGGTTCTTCTTTTTTTTTTCTCAACCCATCATCACTGTTCTTAATCGTTAGAAGTGTCATGTTTTAAGTCCACTTCTTGTAGAGTTATATTTGAACATTGTTTAATTTTACTAAGAATTCTGGTTCTGATATCGGCACCTTTAGGTGACTGCAAGTTGTATACCAAAAAAAGACATTTAAACTGATCTGTCATTTTTGATAATTTAAAACGCTCACACTGGTGATTAATTATACTAGCATGTTGCACTTAGTTATCGTCTCCAGCTTTTGCCAACTTAAAGGGAAGCTACATGTAGGGATTCTGAAATATTCTTCCAAAATATGACTAGATGGAATATCTTCGGCTGTTTCTGAGCTTCTTAGAGCTTCCTCGAGTTCACCGGTAGGCTGTGCTCACATGAAGTATCCTTTAATGTTTTAAAAGTCTGAATTATCTATTTCTTTGGCATGGTGATTAGACTTCTTTGATATAATCAGCGAATCATATTATTTTTTTATCGGATCACTTGTTCGTTAAGATCTTATAATATGTAAGTTAGCTGAAATGCAATAAGATTGAAATTAGCTTGATTTCAAATTCAAGGATGAAGACCTACTCTTGAATATTCTGTACAGTAAAGTATTTCACACATATAAACAACTTTAGATATATTACACGTAATTACTCTGAGAATTTCTTATGCCGATGCTACTGTTTGAAAAGTCTACATCCAACACTAAGAATTATATATAGTTATAAAAGAAAAAATACAGTGTTTTACCATGCTTAACTAGTTGTTCTCTATGCTATGTAATGATAACACCTTTAGAGTAACGATATGATACTTTGTGAGGAGCTAAGAAATGTCAGTCATCTGAATATCAATCAGGTTATCTTATTGTAACCACCATTGATCTCATTCCGTGTCTCCTTGATATTCGTCTATGTATTGCCAATGCCTATTAATCTTCAAGGATCTTCTTTCAATCAATTACGAGATTCTTACGCTTGAACTTTATTACATTTAATATTAAACCTGTTTAGCGAAACTTGAGATCGTGTCCCTCCCTAGTAGATCAGGTTGACAATCATATTAAACCTACTTCACTTATCCTTATTAAATATTTAGATCCTACAAATACTTGTGATAATATAAGTGTAGATACTGAACTAGGTTCGAAAACAGAACATACACTTCTGGATTATGTCTCACTTAATAAAAGCTTTCACACTTTCCGATTGAATGTTTCTATGAAAATTCGTAATATCATTAATCTCAAATAAGTTTCGTTAGTTCATTCAACAGCATCCCAGATGACTGTCAACTAGCTTAATGGCTTTATTTGGTCCACTATCCATAGAAATAATCTCTATATAACTACATTATTTGAATAAGTTTCACTAACTTCCAACTTGAAAATTGTAAGGCAAATAGTTTTAATTAACAAACTTCTGTTCACTGTTCAGGTTTCTAGTGCACATTAAACTTGTGAGATAGCCGATTCTAACTTCTATCATTTAATTTGAAATTACTTACTTTAGCTTGTTATTCCCAATAGAGCATAGGCAGTCAACCAACATTTCCCAACCCACTCTGTCCTGGGCCTACCTTTCTAATTTGAAATTAGGTTCGAAAAAAACTTCTATAATTATCCTATCTATTGTAACCGAACCATATATCTGTAGTTTGTTTTGAATTCCTGAAAAATGTTTGAAATTATGCTATCGATGCTGGAGTCCAGATACCTCATTTCGTCCTATTCGGGACTTGTCTGCAATCGAGAGTTAACGTTCACTCCTGGACTCGGATCTAGTACTGTTCACTTCAAACGCTATCGCGTTATCCACTTAGCTGCTGAGCTCAGATAGTCACACACTTGTGCAACACCTGTGAGACTTAATTTGATTTGAAATGGCTTATTTCAGAATGTTTTTGTCTATCCAGCTTATGTTATCATTCTTATCATAATCCCCTACATCCTATTTATTTAACTACATAGAAGGTTTAACTAAAGGAAAACTGTTTGCTTTAAATTAATGAAGTTCTGTGTATACAACAGTTTATGAAATTAACGGAGTTCATAGTCTACTACATTAAATTTAGCTGTCTCACACCATCCGAAATTTGAATTAGTTATAAGCAAAGATGGATAGTGGCTAGCAGTGGAATCCAGGATACGCGTTTTGTCCTATTTCGGACTCGTCAGTGTTAATATTCACCTTTGATATCCATCTTTGCTTTTAATGCTTATGAATTATGGAAATACGCAGAGTATGCACATATGCCAATAAGAGACTGATCAACTTCAGTCCTAAACATCAATGCAAAGATTCAAGTGAATTTGAATTAGTTTCAGCATTCATTAGTTCTTTTCTTTAGCTGTTTATTTGTGTTCATGAATATGATACAGTCCATTACGAATAGCAGTTCAATGTACATTTGTTATCTTAGTAAAGTATAAAGGCTAGACAATTATACTTCATGATCTCGATCAAGAAATTCTCAAATCACTGGGACTAGTATGATCTGAAAAGTTTAACTAAAGTTGTTAAACAGCTTTAACAAGCAATAGAATTAAGTGAAATCACCACAAGATAAATTGAGGTTCTTCGTATTAATTGACCATCGAGATCATTTATAGGAAGTGAGACAAGTCATACCATGATATCTATATATGATCCTGACGTTTAGGCAAGAATGATAATGTTGGTTGTTTGCTTAGTTAGATGTGTAGATTGTCTGACAGGTGTCAGATGCGTTATATATTGCCCTATCCTTATTATTGGGACTCACATATTATTGATTGTTCATTGTTGTTGGATTGTGTCGGGTTTTGGTGTAGAAATATATTCACGTTCTTGATCATCTGAGTTGTGTTGAAGTCCTGTAGAATAGACACTGGGAAGGAATCTAGTGTAGATATTCATCTAAGGTAAATTAACGTCCCATACATGCAAACATGGAAACCCAACCGTTATAACATTAGACAAAGTAAAAATGAGTGTTATAACAGATCCAGTAGAATGTCAATTATTTATTAAGTTAAGAATGAAGAAGTGATGATATTGGAATAAGAAATGGGGTTAAGGTTTTATTACTACGTTCTTAATATTTTGTAAATATCCTATATTCTTGGCTTCTTCAGTTTATTTAATGGTTAAGTGCGTTATGTTCGCTAGAAGTTTCAATTTCTAGTTTTAACTATTATTGTTTTTTATTCAGCTTATTAGTCTGTTCTATGTTCATAGCAGCAACAACCTACTGTGGGAGAGAAAAAACCAGATCCCAATGGAGGAAGAAATCAGGAAGACGCGCTGGAAATGGATAGGACACATATTGAGGAAGCACCCAAATGCATCACAAGGCAAGCCCTCATATGGAATCCTCAAGGCCGAAGGAGGAGAAGAAGAACAAAGAACACATTACACCGAGAAATGGAGACAAACATGGAAAGAATGAACATGAGTTGGATAGAACTTGAAAGGAAGGCCTGGGACAGAGTGTGTTAGAGAATGCTGGTCGGCAACCTATGTTAATTGAGAGTAACAGGCGAAACTAAATAACATGTTTGTAGCACTCAGCCACAGATAACTCCATATGCCTTAAATGAAATCTTTGTTGAAAACTTCACTCCTGTATTTAGGACCCATCCACTAAAAATGGAAGCAAGTGTTGGATGTAAACACTGTTTAAGCTTATGAAACATAATGGTGGTCTAACATCAATCGTTACATGATCTCAATCAAAAACTTAACAATCTTCACAACCGTTCACTGATAATGATCATCATGTGCTCACTAGTGACTGGCTCCAAGATGATTTCCTGAAGTTCTAATGAGAAGCCGTAACTAGTGGAGCTCAATTTGTGTCCAGTAGAAACAGGTATCTACCTCAGACAATGGATGAATGGTTGCGCATCCATTCATGGGTCGATGGAAGTTAGAAATTAACACCGTTGGATGCCAAATCAGTGGTCTAGAAGTTAAATGTAGGTTTGTGTCCCACATGCGGGATCGTGGATGCACACTGTTCAGACGTCCCATACTAAGACGAAACAGCCGTCCAGGTTTCCAATCGCAGTCTAACATCAATCATTTCATAATCTCAGTCAGAGCTCATAATGCATTTAAATTAGTAGGCTGGTTGAACATATATTCAACATATACTCTAAATGATACTTTACCTTGAACATTGGTAAGATTCATAGTTGGTGCACCACAAGAACAACATACAGAAAATGAATTTCCATAACTGACTGGATTAATTATTTTGTCATACTATTAAAGAAGTATATCTAATTTCCGGGATGAAGGAATGCTAATGATTTGTCCGACATATTTCTGGATCTTCAGTTTACATTACTTCGCTTGATATTATATGTGTCATTTGATTACAATTGACTAGAACTAAACACAAGAATGACTTTGACAGAGCCTAATACCGTTCAAGAACGTAACGTCCCATGAATATAAATTGATACATGATGGCCTTCAAACTTCGGTAAATCCTAACACAACCTAAATGAATCAAACGATGTTCAGTTAGCTCATATTTTTACTACTTAAAAATAACAAAACATCATGATGCGGTAGCTAAGTGGATACCGCGATGGCGTATGAAGCGAACGGTACTGGGTTCCAGTCCCAGAGTGAACATCAACCCTGAGATGCAGGTACATCCAGCCGACGAGTCCCAAATAGGACGAAACGCGCATCTTCGATTCCACTACTAGCCACCATCCATCTTTGTTTATAATACGTTGTGACTGAATGTAATACTTAGGTAATCCGAACAGAATGCCCATATGCCAATAAGAGACTGATCAATTGTAGTCTTCAACAACAATGGGAAGATACTACAAACATCTTAACCAATACTTCATATATCAACATTAAGGTGTGAAAATGTTTACTACCGAATCCCATCGACATGGTAAAGAAGATGCATAGCTCAGGTGGATAATTTTGATGCAGTAGATGTTTATGCTGGTGATGTCGTTCACAAGAACGATGAAAGCTCCACAAGCAAATCATCCATCTCCACCAACATCCCATTGAATATTTTCTTTTAAAGAAAATATATAAGAAATCACACTTGAAGGCTGAGAAAAACTGGGAAAAAAAAACAAAGGCAAAATGAATTTATCTATCCATAATTATGGTAACTGGTATATAATGTGAGTCATTCAATTGACCTTAAATGCTAAATTCTTTTCATACACACACACACACACACTACACACACTCACAGGGTAACACTAGGCCATTCCCATTGTATCGGTCATTGTATTATACAAAATTGCTTCTATTTATTGCCTACTATTTTAGACCAATTATAATCCTATTCACAATATTCAATATTCCCAATTAGATTTTTCTTTCTATTCTCCCCCCCCCTTCTCCCTAGTTCTATTCCATGTAGGTTCTATGAAAGATAGAAGAAAGAATAGACCAATCAGATTGATTTATATTCTACAAGGTAATATTATTGATTATTGTCCAAGATTATTTAAACAATCAATTTGGTCAATGCCCAAATGAGGAAGATGATAAACATCACTCGATGTGATGTTCAGTATGGTGAAATATATTCACAAGTTGGCTTCTCTTAAAGAATGGATCATAATGAATGAAATGGCATTCATCCAAATTGACGATTGGGGATTCATACAAACCATTGGATCATTTGTGAATGAATAATCTTAACTGATCTATTCCACTATTATTATTATTATTATTATTATTATTATTATTATTATTACTATTGTTATTATTATTATTATTGAAGGCGTAATGTGCAATAATAAGGTGATGTCATTGGATTCCACAATGTGTGTGTGTGTGTGCGCATGTGTGAATCATGATCACCTTTGTAAACACAATCTCTATCATATATAAATCAATAAATCCATATATATATATGTGGTATGTTCTAATCATTTTTTATTTTACAATGGTACTTTCTATTCTCTTCAATTGATTTCGAGTGCTTGATCTGGTCAAATTGAATTCATATTCTTCTATATGTGATGATCATGGTGGTGACTTGTTACTATGGTCTATTCAATGGGATTTGATTTTTGTTTGATTTTTATACTTTACATCATTTTCATTTTTGCAACTTGTTATCCATTGAAACCAGCTTTCTCTCATGATCTCAATTGTATACAAACTAATTAATCAAGTTGATATGATCATTGTCTATCGTGTATCGATACTCATGTTACCATGACAATTACACTCATGATTCATGGTTCATTCTACTTATTCATTTTTTCTTTTGTTTTATTTTATTTATATAATCAATAAAGTATTACTTTTGTGAATTAAGTTTTCTTCTAAATTCTCCAAATTGTATAGATGGAAAGGATTGTTGTTGAGTTGAACAATGAAGGGTGACTTGTTTATATGATATTGTCTATTTATTGCGTAAATCCAGGATGTTGTAACGTAGATCAGAATAGAAGCACATAGAATGAAGACTGGATTAATCTATTTCGATGATGAAGTGTCTATTTCTCTAGGTAGATTTCATGTGAGAATTCTTGTAATAGTTGAATAGATAAATATTATCACTCGATAGTTGCGTTAAACACCTTCATCTTTCGATAAGTATTATGTTTTAAGCAATAAACCAAAGAAGGATCAGATAAGTCCACCAATGCCCTGGTACGGTCGAGGTTGTGAAGAGTCAGCTCGCTCTCTCGAAATGCTCACACATGACCACGCGTATACATCCACTATCAGGGGAGTCCTACTCACTACTTTCTCGTGACAAGGGTGTTGTTTATGAAATTGACAGAATGAAAAGCGAATGTCCGTCACTTTAACCAGGTTAGTGAATTCAGAGAATCTTCCTAGGGAAGTTGGAAAACCCCAATTCCAAACCAATGATGTGCATGAGCTTCAGGATCCTGAGCGAACAAATGGTGAATGAGTCTATATTCATTTTCATCGGCTAGCATGGGACTGAATCTCTATACTTTGCTCCATTGCCTTGTGTATCAGACCTTAATGTCAAAGGCTACGCACGTAGCCTCCTCATATGACCACCTCCTACAGTCTAAGCTTTTGAGCAGTATCATAGCCCACACACATAAACCAAGTGATTTATGTAACACATTTTCCCATTCTACATTGAGATAATGATCATCTGATAAACCTTGAATAATCCTTAAAATAAGTCAGTTTAATAATATGATTAATTAATCATTATCACAATACAAACATTACATATCTGTTGAAGATGATGTCATTGATTGAAAAATTCTGTCCAACCTAATATTGATCACTATGTATGATTGTTTGTAGTTATAGCAATGATGTATTGATTTTAGGGAACAACAATTGATCTGTAATATTTTAATACATCTTTATAGGAATAAGGGATCTTTGTATTCCACTCTTCTTAAGACAACAGTACCCATTGACTTTTTGTTGTGTTATATCAATATTATTTCTTGTAATTCAACATTATTTCTTTCATACTCTTCAGTTATATATAACGAATTACAAGTATCTAGTTACAACATCATATTAGATCTTTTTTAAAGTTCTGTTTGAATTCAAGTACTTGTGTGATTTGTCAACTTCTTCGGATATAAATTTTATCCGTTAAACAATCATACAAGTTGGTGAATGTCAGTTTGAGAATTATATACATTACATTACATACAACCATTGATCTTATTATCAAATACATATATTCTTAACTCATTAGTGTATAAAGCAATTAATCTTGACTAACGATTAAGTAGTATATTCTGACCATAGATACAATCATCAAATTCTTAAAACTGTCAATTACATTATGAGCAAAAATGGATAGTGGTTAGCAGTGGAATTCAGTTTGACGCGCGTTTCGTCCTATTCGGAACGCATTAGTTGAATGTACCTGCATTTCAGAGTTGATGTTCACTTTTGGGCTCGAACCCAGTAATCGTAGCTTCAAACGCCATTACGTTATCTACTTATCTACTAAGTCCTGATAACCACTTGTTTCTGTAATGTGGTGAAGTTTAAATTCACTTGATATTGTTTTACATGAATCTTTCCATTGATATTTAGAACTGAAATAGATCAGTCCCTTATTGACATATGTGCTTACTGTACGGATTTCCTCGGTATTGTCTTAAGTTATGTTATGACCTTGATTTGTCTACCCACGTTTTGGTGCCCAGGATACTTGTCTAATCTAGATTTCGACCTTGATGCGATAGGCTGATCGGCTTAACCTTGAGACTAGTACGCGTGAGTTCGAGATGGGGTAGAGAGAAGAAAACTATTCTGTCACCTGATTGGTGGGCAAGCACACGAATGAGAGAAGACAAGACAACTGGAACACTACTCGACCTATTTCCCTGACCACTGAACTCACTGGATTCACTGAATTCAGATTAGTGTAAAAAGGTACATGGATAAATAAGTGAATAACCCGACCGCAACGTACAATAATTAGAAAAAATACAATTATGTCCAAAGCTGGGAATTAGAGTAGAAAATAGGGTGCAAAATAATATGTTTAAATTACAATAGCTTCGGAACAGAAAAAGGTATGGCAGTGAATGATACATCGAACGAAAGCTTATGTTCTGTAGAATAGACAAGGAACAAAAATAAATGTCAGTATTTTACAAGCTTTGAATAAAATGAAATAACGTTCCGAAAAATAGCCTTCGTAGTTTGTCAGGGCTTCTTGTTTCCCAGTTCACATCAAGTTACAAGCGTTATAAGTTAACTACGTGGATAACGTGATGACGTTTGAAGCAAACGGTAATTGGTTGGAGTCCCAGAGTGAACATCAATTTAGGGATGCAGGCGAGTGTCAACTAGAACAAAACTCACATCCTGAATTCTACTGTTAACCACTATCCATCATTATTTATTTATTTTTATTTTAACACATAGATATTGGTACAAGTAGGCACAAAATACATATGCGCCACACAAATCTCATTTGATATGTGTGAGGGCTGTGATACTATCCGGCTGCCCAAACCGAAACAGGTGGTTTTCTTAGGGGGCCACACTCCGAGCCTTCGACCTAAAGGTCTAACCCCAATGGCAGTGGAGCAACGTAAGGAGATGCAGTCCCATGGTGGCCGGTGACCAACGACTGGTTCATACGCAATTTGTTCTTTCAGGATACTGGAGCCAGCCCATGTGCACCATTGGTTTGGGATCCGGTTAAAGCGCCGGACATTCACTTTTCGTCCTCTCATTTTCGTAAACAACACCCGTGGTGTGAGAAGGCAGTGAGTAGGACTTTCCTTGCAGAAGCTGTATACGCGTGGCCATGTGAGAGCATTTCGAGAGGGAGAGTGGACTCTTCCCACTCTCGGCCATACCAGTGCATTTGGGGAATTCATATTTTATTGGTACTATGTGATCTGTTTGATTGGTATATAAACACAGTATGTTTGAAATAAATGATTCATATCCTGGAGGCTGAGATTGGTGTTCTGGACTTAACAGGCTGGGCTAGGCAGGACCGATAACGACTCTAGACTGCTCGTACAGGTTTTATGCGTCATTGGTTCGATCGATAATTCACTGTTCTCTAATTTGGCGATATTATTACGTTATCCATTAACAGGGCACTCAGGTCACAAGTTATAACAATTTCATTAAAATGACAAATCAATCTAAGTTAGACAGTTAGTAAAAGCCTTAAATCATTAGACTATCGTTTAGTTCTCATATAAGGCTTTTAACAACAATGTACAACCATAGCCTATACAACCAATCAATTGAAACTCCAGACACTTCATCCTACTGATAACTTGAATCTAATTTGGATAGATTGCTGATTTCAATGAAGTTCAATATTATCCCATAATGATAATGTAAATTAGTTGAAGACAAGTAAATTATTGATTTATTGAAATCTTTCTTTTTAAATGTAAAAGACAGTAGGAACTTTCAAATGTTGAAATCAGATCGGATTATTCTTGTTTTTTTTTCTTTTTTTTTTGTTTTTCTTTGTTTTTTTTTTCATTTTCATTTCGTCCCATTTTTTTTTATTATTTATTCATCAATGAATTGATTCGTTGAGATTTGTTGCATAATCCATTTCCATAATTGGATCAGAACCAGAAACCCCCTTTAGAATTCGATATATATATATTAATATAAAAATAAACAATAAATTGATTTATAATCAATCATTAATTGTTACATATAAAAGTATTGATCTAGGTAAGTGAATAAAATCTTTAACTATCATATTATAGTGTATGCTACTCATGTCGACATAAGTAGTATATTACACTAGTCAATCAACAGAAGGTCAAGAAGATCGAGGAGAATCGAATGGGAATGCAAGAACAATGAAGTCTATAACGACTGACTGATGTTTATAAAATGAATAGTCAAGTTTGAGACAAATGATTGACATTCTGTAGATGAAATATTCACTGTATGGTTCTTAGATTTTACTGAGATCTTCTGTGATTTAATGTTCAAACACATTTGATTGTCACCCACTTATGTTCTTATTCACTACAATTGCCATAAAAGATAAAAAGGCACTTCAATGAAGAACATCTTTTTTTTTCTACGATTTTACCTACTTAATCCGTACAATTGTATTTGTAGTTAATTCTATTTGTTAAAAGAATAGTCTATAATAAGATAGAATCTTATGAGGTGGGATCGTGGATGAGCACTGCTGAGGAGTCCCATGCTAGGACAAAACAGTCGTCCAGTGCTTCCAAGTTTTTCATGGTGGTCTAGCTTCAATTGACTTATGGATTCAACTATTAAAATAGAATAGTATTGAATATTTCTAATCTTATAGTGGTGTCTTATCATGAATTGTTTACAAAAATCAGATATTGAAAGGAAGTTATGTAATAATTGTCGAGTGAAGAACTGTAAAGTGACGATAATTGTCCCCTTAGTAACCATTAAGAACAGACTGATTAAACGTTGTAATAATGGCTATTTAATAGTTTTGGAAATAATTGGAAAGGAGTAGAAATAATAAGATTATGGAAGGAAGGTTAAGACCATGGAAGAATAAGAGACTAAACATATTGTTTGTGTATGCGAAGGTTTATTTCTATTGAGCCAACTTTTCTGACTGTATGTATCATTTTGAAGGAGGCTTGTAGTGAAATAGAGTGATGATAATTAACTAGAGGCTCCAAGATCAAGATTTTAACTGACTTCTGCATTCCTTTAGACAGTCAGGTGCAGCGATATTTGGTAATGTGTTTCGAAAGATTTCACATTGTGTAGCCTATATAACGTTCTCTACACGATCAAATAAACTGCTAGATGCACACACACACACACTATCAACCTACTTGTATTGATATTCAGTAATCATCAAATGATTCGATCATGAATATGAAATAAATTACAATATAAAATTTACTTTCCACAATACATTTATCACATTGTGATGTGTGCTACTGATGTCGACAGATATAAGTAGTATATATCATCAATCAAAAGTGAAATAGCTGGCGGCAGAGGGTTAATAAGATCGAAGGAAAGAGAACGAGAACAATGAACGATTGGTGTGGAATCGAAAGAACAATGAAGTATGAGACGATTGATTAATGTATCTACTGTATATGTCTCAGATTTTATTAAGATGTTCCATAATTTTGTCCCCACTTATGTGTGTTCTCGTTCACTACAACATTATTTGTTTTCTGTTAAGATGACTATTTATATATTATAAGAAATCGGTCATATTAAATATTAGACAATTCACCATGAAAAACGTGGAAGAATTAGACGGCTGTTTCGTCCTAGTATGGGATTCTTCAGTTTGATTATTAAAAGATGAAGAATAAATAAATTGAATTGTACATTTTAATGAGTGTTTGTTATTAGAGTTATTGATTGAAACTCATACAGAACTATAATATACACGCACACATACATACATATATGCATACATAAACCATGGAAACAATGGAATATACTTACTCTTGGATAGACGCCTTCATCAATATTGAATTCTTTTGATCGAATTTCTAATTTTTCAATGATTGCAGCCATTCTAGTTGTTTGTAATTTAGTTTCTTTGTCAATAGAAGTTATTCTGAAATTTTATACATAGAAACAACAATTTCTATTATGATGTATACGATCAAATGCTGAATGTATATGGAGATAGAAACTCATAGTCACAAGGATAGAGATGAGTCCATATGCATCACATATAACTGAGAGCGAAAAGCATGTTTACTATAAGTGTGTATATATTAGACTAGTTAGTTACTGGAAAATCTTCAATTGCTTGTTTATTTGACACAGTTCAATCTATTCCATGTTCACTTTGTAAGAAATATACAAATTTTTCTTAGTGGTACACTCCCTGAGCTTTCAACCTAAAGGTCTGATCCACAATGTATTACAGCATTGTCAGAGGATGCAGTCCTATGGTGGGCGGTGACCAAAGATTGATTCATATGCCATTTATTCCTCCAAGATACTGGAGCCCATGTTCACCATTGATTCGGAATCAAGGGTTTCCAACTGCCCTAGGTAGACTCTCCATGTCCACCAAACAAATTAAAGTGTCGGACATCGACTATTCGTCCTCTCAATTTCGTGAACAATAGTAATGCTACGAGAAGGCAGTGAATAGGAATTCCCTGATAGTGGTGTATACATGTGTCCATGTGAGAGCATTTGGAGACGGAGAGCTGACTCTCTCAACCCTTGCTCGTACCAGGGCATTTAATGGCTTAGTAGCATCTTAAATTGGACACAAATATTAAGAACCTGATTTCTTGTCTGATAATAACCGATGAATTGTTTTTACATATCTTGGACAATACGATGTCATCCTCTTCGTTATTATGCCCCCAAATGCCCTGGTACGGCCGAGAGTGGGGAGAGTCCGCTCTCCCTCTCGAAATACTCTCACATGGCCACGCGTATACAGCCTCTGCCAGGGAAGTCCTACTCACTACCTTCTCGTGGCATTACTGTTTTTAGTGAAAATGAGAGGATGAAAAGCAAATTTCCGGCGCTTTAACCGGATTCCAAACCAATGGTGCACATGGGCTCCAGTAACCTGAAGGAATAAATGGCGTATGAACCAATCGTTGGTCACCGGCTACCATGGGACTGCATCTCCTCACGATGCTCTACTTCCTTCTGGATCAGATCTTCAAGTTGAAGGCTCGGGGTGTGGTCCCCTAAGAAAAACACCTGCATCGGTTTTGGCACCCGGGCAGTATCACAGCGCTCACACATATGAAATGAGATCTGTGTGGAGCATATGTATTTGGTGCCTTCTTGTACCAATATCTATGTGTTAAAATAAATAAATAATGTAAACTCTTCTATATGAAGTATTTTTTTGCCTGAAAATATAAGTAGTTTAATAATAATCAAATATAATGAAAAATGTTGGTTTCAGACGATCAGGGTCTGCTTATATTCAGATGACAAAATTTATTTTTGAGCAGTAAACATGATGATTATTTCAGAAAGATCTTATAATTTTATGGAGAAACACTTCTACGCTGATATTTTACATAAACAAATTATACTACTTAATAAATAGAAAGTAGTCTATTACACGTAACAGTGATTTACCGACTCTGTTGATTGCAGAAAGTCCTCATTTTTTTGGGTTACAACATAATTCATCCTTCATTTCAGATATATATATGTAGCAAAACTGTCCCTTGATCTTATATTCATATTAATTTTAGTGATCTTATCCTTGCTTTTTTCCATTGAAGAATTTCATTACCTAATAGACTGAGTATTCTTCAGAAGTAGAAGTTCTCAAATCAAAGTCATTTCACTACATTTGAACTAAGTTCCTGTTACAATTTCGGGATTAAACTATTTCTGTGATAAATCACATTCGTTTTCATCGTCGGTTACACATGTTAAACAAATTTCTTTGAATCATTCGAGGGAGGTCATGGGATTAAACAGTAAAACACTTAACTCATTTCATTGATTTCATTGTAAGATCTTATAGATTTACCCAAAGATGATCAGAAATCTGATTAATTTTAGAACAGTAGATATCTACGCATGATATTGAATATAAGACAAATGTCTATCAAGTAACTTTTATCATGAATATTTCCACTGGTCCCAAGCTTGTCCAAGCTGCATCTTTTCATTTCTTCAGCAATTTAGATGATTATCCTGGTCTTCCACATTGCACGAGGATTTCATGTATATAAATTAGCGGTTTTTCAGTGAGTTCGTTTTTACAGAATGAGGGTGTCAACCCCATGTTCACCCCTCCTCCTTTATCCGGGATTAGGACCGGCAGTAACCCCATTGTCAAGAGCAATATTTGAAATTACCATAGCAAACAACTATTTACACCTTGCATGTAACGTTGAATTGATCAGAAATACAATTAGAAGTGATTCAAGCACATGAACAATAAGATGATTAGTGTCAGATTTCTTAGTATGGTTAATTTGACTCATTATTGTAAAGGTATTTTATTGTAAGTATAATAAAGTCTCCCGGAGTCCATCTACAGTTACATCTGGTCCTAAGTAGAAGGATTGGGTTTGTGGTTAGCGATCCCACCCCGTAAAAAAGAACCTGGCAAAAAACACGCTAACCCGTGCATATTAATTAAGCCATTTAAACTATCGCCTATTATTTGAAGGGTTTCTACATAGAAAAGTTCTAACGCCATATGATGGAAGTCTAGATGATTCGTCATGCGAAACCTACTAGAAGAGGAAGAAATCGCTGTAAAGAAAAGAAATGGAAGTAGATTAACAATGTAAACATTTCTGAGTATCAAGAAGGACCAACATAAAGAATGAGTTTCCGTCGACATTCCGGTCAGTATTCATACGAAACAAGAAGACATCAGTTAACAACAGCCGAACAAGAACAGAGATGATTAACCTACAGACCGGATTTACAGAATAAAACAAACGAGTGGGGAAGAACATTTGAGACGATTGCATAAATATGCAGGAGACTTGATAACTATGGCAAAACACACAGTAAGAGAAGGTAATGTCAAAGATCTGCATTATACAACCAGGAAGTCAACAGGGAAATGTAATAGACCAGAGTAACTAGTCAAGAACAAAGAAAAAACAATCACTGAGGTTCAAGAGCCTAAGAACTGATAGTTAAAGCACTTTGTGGAACCCTTGAATAAACTAAAGTAAATTAGCCCACAAACGGTACCTCACAAACAGTAGAAGAAATTAGCAAGACCAATAGACAAAAATGTTAATGCACCTGCATCAAACACCACACTAGATAAAGCATTGAAGCCAGATTGAGTGGTAACTGCAAAAATATTCCACATTCTCTTCTGAAATATATTTAGGAAGAAGAACAAATACCGACAGAATGTGGAGGGGAACACTTCATCAAAATAACCAGGAAACAAAGTCATAGCCAGGCAAAGGTTTCGACAGAATGTTGCTAAAGCGTGTAAAGGATTTAGTAGACAATAAGAAAGCTTTCGTGAAGATTAACCTTATCTTCTTCAAACTGCGACATAAAGTACTATTGTTGAACAAGAAACTGAATGGAACTCTTCACTATACATCAAGTTGTTTAATTATCCGACAATATTCAACAGAATGAATATAAGATACTTTATGGAATGTTCTTTGACATTACGCAATAGCTAAAAAGATTGTTACTATCATAAGAAACTCTCACAAGTGACTGAATTCCATAGTGATGCATGGAGAGCAGTTTATTGATGGATTCCAGATGAATACTGGTGTCAGATAAAGCTGTAAGGAGTAAGAGGCTTAAATAAGTAAAAATAATCAGCATTGTAGTATAGAAATGAAAACAAGATCATTAATTTGAATGAAATTTTAATATCCATAGTGATAGTTGCTAATTGATTTCTCACTTTTTAACTGCTTCTTTAAGATACTTTTGTATTAGATTTTCTTCATATGTCATTTCAAATCCAGATTTATCTAAGAATCCCTATAAAATAGGAAAAAAACAAATAGTTTCAATTTTTAGATAAATTTCCATAATCCCATATTGATAGTTACTATGTGTACACTCGTGACTAGTTTCATGAAGGAAATCTTGGAGTTCTAGTGAGAAGCTGTGACCAGTGAAGTTAATCTGTGTCAGGTAGAAACAGGTATCTACCTCAGTACAATGGAAGTTGGTCGCTCAATTTCGTCAATTGGTTGAGGATAGAAATTAAAGTTGATGGATGCCAGCCAGCTAAGTGGTCTAGATGTTAAGCGTTCGTGCACGAAACCGAAGGTTCTGGGTTTCTATCTCGAGAGTGGGATCATGGATATGCACTGTTGAGGAATCCCATACTAGGAGAACACGGTCGTTCAGCGCTTTCAGGTTTTCCATGGTGGTCTAGCTTCAATTGACTGATCAATTCAACTATTAAATTACTAAAATCTCCACAAAATCCCTCACTGATTAAAATATGCTCTCCTTTTTTTGTTTATTACTTGATTCGTGCTGTACCACATATCTACCCAAAGAAACAGTGAACTAGCATTAGTATTAAGAAAAAGTTTGGTTATATATGTCTATCAAAAGAAATGAATATTTTGTTGGTCTATAAATATAAACATATTTAGTTCAATAGTTAAACTCATGAGACATGAATCCGAAACCTATCGCTCCTAGGTATGAATCCCACGAGAGGGATTGTGAATATGCACTGCTGAGGAGTCCCATACTAAGACGAAATGGTCACTAAGTGATTCTAGGCTTTCCATAGCGGTTTAACCTTAATTGAGTCATGAATTCAACTATTAAACTACTACAATCTCCACAAAACCCCCCCGTCTGGTAATATTCAATTCAAACGCATCAAAGAAAAAATCTTTTGTTAATATGATCTAATATTATGATATACATTATTGAATAATTTAGTGTTATTTTGTGATAGTTAACAGTTGAGTGAAGTTCCAGACAGAATCTTTTGACAAATGATTGAATAGAATCTTATGAACTAATCGAAATAGATCACAAAAAGATGTAAACATTAATCAATAGGTCCTTGGTTCAAGTCTCGTGGGAGGCGTGATCGTGAATGCGCACTGTTGAGAAGTCGAACAATAGGACAAAACAGCCGTCCAGTGCTTCTAGGTTATCCATGGTGGTCTAGCTTCAATTGACTTATGATTTCAATAATTGAAATTACTAAAATCTCCACAAAACCTCCTTCTGATAACAATCAACATATGCTCACTAGTGACTGGCTTCAAGATGTTTATCGTGGAGTTCTAGTGAGAAACAGTGACCAGTGCAATTCAACCGGGTTAGTTGTGAGGTAGTAACTCACTGATGACAATGATGGATGTGTGGCTCAATTTCGTGGATTAGTTGAAGTTAGACATGAACACCATTGGATATCGGCCAACTCAGTAGTCTAGTGGTTAAGTGCTCACTCACAAGACCAATAGGTCTTGGGTTTGAATCTTGCATGAGATGTGTTCGTGAATGCACACTACCATTGAGAAGTCCTACAATAGGACAAAATAACCATCCAGTGCTACTAGATTATCCATGTTGATCTAGCTTCAATTGACTTATGATTTCCTTCTAAGAAAAAAATAGTTTTACTTCATTACTTACTGTAGTCTTATTTAATTTAGTTTTTTTCATCCAATTTGATTTATATAATTTAGAACGAAATATTCCAGTTAATTTTGGTTCTAAATCAGCTAACCAATAAACTTGTTGAGAGATTAAATGTTGTACAGCACTTCGTCGAACATTTTCAATATCACCAACAGCTAAACCAATCTTAATAATAAATGAAATAATAATAATCATTTGGTTATAATAGAATATCATCTTAACAATGATATGGTATAGATCTATCATTGAATCCTATTGAGAATATAACTTTTTATACTTCATCTTAACAGATTGAATGTGATTTTCAATGATCTGGATCATTTCATTATTGATATTTTGATTGATAGGATACTGCCTAGGACGATCTAGACTTTATAGATGATCTATCGCAAACGCAACAACAAATTCAGAAGGAGACAACCAGGGTAACAGTAGCTACAACAACAGTAGGTCTCAATATACATAAAGGGGAAAGTAAGATTTTCTGATACAACCAGATTACAACAGAGGAAGAAATCAGGAAGAAGTGCTGGAAATGGATAGAACACATATTGAGGAAAACATCCAACTGTGTCACAAGGCAAGCCGTCACATGGAATCTTCAAGGCCAAAGGAGGAGAGGAAGACTAAAGAACACATTACACCGAGAAATGGAGACAGACATGAGAAAAATGAACAAAAGTTGGATAGAACTAGAAAGAAATGCCCAGGACAGAGTGTATTAGAGAATGCAGGTCGGTGGCCTATGCTTCATTAAAAGTAATAGACATAAGTAAGTAAGTAAGTAAGCCCAAACCGAAGCAGGTGGTTTTCTTAGAGTACCATACTAGGAACCTTTGACCTAAAGGTCTAATCCATAAGGCAGTTCCATAGTAGCCGGTAACCAACAATGGTTTCATACGCTATTTGTTCACTGAGGATCCTAGAACTTATGTGTGCCATTGATTTGGAATCGAGGTTATTCAACTTCTCTTAAATGGATCCTCCATGTCTACTAACCCCAGTTAAAGCGATGAATATCTACTTATCATCCTCTTAATTTTCTAAACAACACTAATGCTACAAGAAAGCAATGAGTAAAATTTCCCTGATATTAGCTCTGTACATGTATCCATATGAGAATATTTCAAGAGAACAAGCTGACTTTCTCCATTCTCAACCATCTCAGAACATCTAGCGACAATTCTACATTTGATTTCTTAGACATGATACAAATCATCTAAGTTCATAACATGATCATCAATATATATATAGAATACTATTCAATCGATTCACTTACTAATAAATTCATTAATATAATTGGTACAAGAAATACAAATGTTGTATAGAAAAAAAATGTTATTAATGGATAATGTAATGTAAATGAATTATTTCCTAGAAATGGTTCTATTATTGTTGCTGTATGCTCATATTCACCTAACATCATCATAAGTGTTTTAAATAATGATAAACCAATATATTGAAATGGTTTCAATTCTAATGATATAAATGATTTTGTTTTATTTAAATCAATATATTGAAATATTGGAAAACAATGATTGATTATTGATTGATTCGATGATGATAATGATGATGATGATGATGATGATGATGATAACAAGGTTATATTATCCTAAAAATTAAAAAAAAAATCAATATTTTGGGAGTTGAATTAAATGTGAAACATATAGAATATAAATGTTCATTGAAGTTAGACTATCATGAAAAATCTGAAAGCATTGGATCGTGGATATGCACTGCTGAGGAGTCTTATACTAGGACGAAATGGCCATTCAGTGCTTCTAGGTTTTTTTTTATAATGGTCTAGCTTCGATTGACTCATGATTTCAACTATTGAAATTTCTAAAAATCTCTACAAAACTTTTTTTAACAAACAGAATAAAAGTTTAATATTCAATGAAATGAAGAATTTTTCAACGATTGCATAATTATACTTAGAGAGTTGGGAAGGGGGTGTTCTGGAGATGGTAGTAATTTTAATAGTTAAGATCGTAAGTCAATTATAAGCTAGACCATCATTGAAAACCTAGAAGTATTGGAAGGCCGTTTTGTTCGATTGTGGAACTCTTCAGTCATACGCATTTTACAATCCCACCTAGAAGGATTCGAACCCAGGGCTTATCAATCTCTCATGCAAACGCTTAACCTTTAAATCATTGAGCTAGCTAGCATTCAACAGTGTTAATGTCTAACTTTAACCAATCCACGATATTACACCATCGTCCAACAATGTCTTCATTGAATTATTATCTCACAATAGACCTGTTTGAAGTCCACTGATCACGGCTTCTAGACGTTAAAGCATATGTCCTGGGTAATAATCGCACGAGATGAGATTGTGGATATGCACTTCTGTAAAGTAATGTATAAATTACTTACTATTCAATGATGAATCGATTGTCTTAATCTAATATTAAGCGGTATAATCAGACGATTTCTACCAGCTATTGAACAAATATTGACTGTAAAACTTAATGAGAATGATCTTTTTATTCAGCAGATGTTTTTTCATATTATGAATATGTCTAGAAGAAAACCTACTCATATATGTAAACTCAACTAATCTATATAATTTCATTATGTTATATCTGGACGAAGAATAGGTGAATAGAAACCGTTCGGATGTACTTATGGACTAATATTATACGTATATGACTCTCTGTTATATGTATATTCATATTCCTTTCATTATAAGATTTTATTAGATCTATTGACTATCATTATATGATCTACTCTTCTCAAGTTATTCCTAATTGATTAGTTACAGTCTTTCACAATCACACCCATTTTTCGGCTTGATCTTTTACATATATAATCTTCTTTAATGGTGTAATATGATCTGGCTTTGCTTGTATATAAACTAAGTGTGTTTGACGTATAGAATTTGATATAATGGAGACTGAGATTGACGTTGTGAATTTAATAAGCAGCAAAAGGAGCAATGGTAACTTGTTTGTACACGTGTATACGTCATTACTTTGGTCGTATAATTCAGCTTATCTAAACTAACAATCACATTTCATGGTAACCTTATAAGCTATGGGGATAAAAAGTTTGAAATATACGATTCGATATAACGGAGACTGAGATTGGCGTTCTGCACTGTATTGGCTGGGTTAGAAGATATGCTACTATTTCAAGGACTCAAAGACTGCTCGTACAAGTTTATATGTGATTGATCCGGTTGATAAGTCACCATTCTCTAATTGGAGATCGTATCGCTATATAGTTAATAGACCATAAGATATAACACATTATCAGAATATTCAAAGACTCAATGTATATCATGAACTGAAGTGTTTATAGTTTAAAAACTAAACTTACTGAATAATCGGGAGCTCGAAACAAAACATGAAATGACAGTGCGAATGCAATAAACACCACAGAGAATACCACTAAACACTTTCCAACAGTTGCAAATACATGCAAAAACATAACTACAAATATTCCAACATGTTTAAATCTGGGCAAAATACATAAAATAATAGGAAAGCATAGATTTCAGGGGTAGCTATTAACTTGTAAATAAATATATTCTAATTTAATAGTTGAATTCATGAGTCAATTCAAGGTAGACTACCATGAAAAGCCTGGAAGCAGTATTCGGTTGTTTCGTCCTAGTATGAGACTTCTCAGCAGCGCGCATCTATCATCCCGTTCGCGGGATTTAAACACAGGGCCTTATGTCAGGTGCTCGAATGCTTAAACTTTAGACCACTCAGACGGTCGGCCGAGAATTCCCTTACGAAGCTAGTCACTAGTGAGTACATAGTATATATTAGTATAGGGGTTATGGAGATTAGTAATTTTTTAATTGAGATCATAAACCAATTGACATTAAACCACCACTGAAAACCTAAAAGCACTGGACGGCCGTCTTGTCCTACTGTGGGACTTCTTAAAAGTGAACATCCACGATCCCGCCGAAGGGGTTTGAATTTAATTTGTAAATGATTACATATTTCCAGTGTTTGTGTTAAATAATTCAAGGAATGAATCAATCGAAGTTGAAACAAAAGGTACTAGATTTGAAGTTTTTAGGTGAACATCATTACTTAGATAGAAGTATACCTAACTTGAGAGTCTTATATAAAACAAAAAGTACATATTGAATTCCATTACTACACTCCAATCCCTCTATTTTATAAAATTTGGTACAAAATGTCTATAACGATGCTATCTGGACTGTATGCGCATATGACAATGAAAGCTGAGAACTGTCAACAACAAGATTATTGAAACACCTACTGATAATGATCAAAATGGAAACTGTTGGGAAGATCCAGAAAATTTCTCGACCCTCCCCCCTATGGTTTTAAAAACGCCGAGAAGAATCTTATCCAATCAGCGTTTTGCTAAAAACATCTAGAATGGGGAAAATCACCTGTCGCATCTTCGATTGGATGATTGCCTATACTGCTACTATGTTCAGTATCGTTCCGGAATTTTCCGGAAGCCCAGGGCTATCTAAAACTCTGACGACACTATAATTTATGAATGACCTTTGAACGACCCTTAAGCGACCTTGATAAATATTAGCCAATCAGAAAACAGTAAGCATAGAATAAAAATATACAATACATAACCAAAGAATTAAAATGGATACACTTCTTTTACATGGTTCAAAAACTTGTCAAGTTAAAAAGCGTTTCAGAAGTTCTACAATCGTATTACACACGGTATATGAAATCATACATATAGCTCCATAATAGTAGGCCTCTGAAATCATGATAAAGTCGCAAAAACTCTTTCAGCCTCGATCATATAGCTTCAAAATGTTTTGTATACACTCAGGTTGTTGGATCCATAGAATGTCACTTGTGAATAGGGACACGATGCACAGAATCAAGTCTATATAGGCATCTGTACACCCTCCAGTTATCTCGATATAGTGTAGTACCTTTCTTCAGCCAGTGTTACCTTAATCTCAATCTGGATCGAGTGAAAAACCTTCCTATTCTGACAAACTTCTTCCTCTAACATATATCGCATTGAAAGACAAAATCATCACGGTATTCTACACAAGGTCCACAAGTCCCTTGTATTGTAACCGCTCAGTTATCACATTTTCTTTATAATCCTCTATGAACCAATCCTATATAAGCACCAGATACTGGAATTAGCACCATGATCTTGAAATCCCTCAAATGTTTCTGATTAACTCGTTTAGCCTAAACTTTAGTTCTTCTGTACATAAAAAAACCTTTAAAGTAAATCATTTCTTTCATATTTCACACCTTTTCTCACTTTCAATCACTCTCTCTAGCTCTCGGTCTCATATTCAAGTTCCAATGTAGATCTGTAGTGACCTACTTTTATCAACAGAACGCGACTGGTTCGATGAAAACAATTATTATTATAACCAATTTTACTAGCGATTGTTTTATTGTGCTCGTATGTTTAACTGTGTTAATAACAGCCATATTGGTCTTCCATTGGACTCGATTACTTCTGAGCGGTTTGTGACTACGCATGTATCTATCCTTGCTGATCGCATTTGTACTCCTTTGGCACGATCTCGGTATTCTTTCGATACCACGAGATTGCCAGCAAATATATTTCAACTACTACTATTATCTGCTTTCTGATATTGGCCTACGGAGATCGTATTGGTTAATTGGCACATAGTCTTCTTGTAGCGGTGTTCATAATCAAGCGCAATTCGACACCACTCTACAGATCTAACCTATGGCTTACTAGTAAAACTTAAGTAACTCAATTATAATATACAAATAAAACTTGAAATATAATAGAATACAAGATTATTATTCAATTACCTCATCATTTGTAATAGAAAATTAAACCATGCTAAAAACATTACAACTACACCTAATTCAATATAATGATGATCTAAATGATTCTTTATTGTTAAGGCTGAATAAGTCATTGCTAATGCATTTAATAAAAATTCTAAATAATTATTCCAATCTTTAAAATATTCATATTTCTATATTAAAAAGAAAAAAAACAAAAAAAAGAAAACAAAACAAAAAAGAAAGAAAAAAAATGAAAAAAAATAGAAAAAAATTTATTGATTTAAATATTGATTAGTAATTGAATAAATTATTGATTGATTTTATTAATGATTTATAGATTATATTAAATTAATATGAAATCAATTAGATAATTTATTCAATGATCAGTTCTAATAATTCCGTCTGGAACCTCAACAACCAACCAACCAACCAACCACCCACCGTGGAGTTACTGTTGATCTCAAACCTGGATAAAGGAGGGGGATTGAGCATACGGTTAGCGATTACCAAACTTGCAAAAAAACAATCGTTACCCAAGAAAAAAAAAGAATCATTCAAACCATTTAAACTTTGCTTTGGGAGTTAGAAGGTAAGAGAATTATGATATTTCATGATGGAAACCGAATTCCTTTGATAATCACAAGGTTGATGATTTTTCTGACAACCAGAACAATCATTAATTTAAGTAGATGGAATATTTTTGTACAATCACTTTTAGTAAACTTTGTCTGTAGATCTTTTAGAGTTATTGGCCAGTTTCAAGTTTGGGTAAAGGTGGAAGGTTAGGTAAGAGGTTAGCAACCTCATCTTATAGAAAACAATCTTGGTAATGTCTATTTATTGTATTATATATGACTTTTATAGTGAATGAAACTTTCTAAAGTATTATTATAATTGATTATTAACAAAATAATCAGTATCCATTTGTCTCATATTCACTTGTGGGCAAATTATGGTGGAAGTATAACATACTGATTCAGAAGATACAAGTGTTTACTAACAGCTGTCTATGGAAAATACTTCAGATCCGTTGACCGGACACTATTATCAACAACCTACTGTGGGAGAGAATAAACAATATCCCAGCGGAGGAAGAAATCAGGAATATGTGCTGGAAATGGATCGGACACACATTGAGGAAAGTACTCAACTGCATCACAAGGTGAGCCCTCATCACATGGAATCCTGAAGGCCAAAGGAGAAGAGGAAGATCAAAGAACACATTACGCCGGGAAATGGAGATAGACATGAGAAAAATGAACAAGAATGGGATGGAACTAGAAATGAAGGCCCAGGACAGAGTGTGTTAGAGAATGCTGGTCGGCGGCATATGCTCAATTAGGAGTAACAGTCAAAAATAAGTAAGTAAAGGAATAGCATACTGACAGCCTTGAATTAATCAATCAGAAATAAGATAGTGCTTCATGTATTTTGAGCAAAATTTAAAGTACAGTGAGACATAATTATAATCATCAACTAAGTGACAATTGGCAATATTCTGTTCTTAAAATGCATAGAATCAATAAAAGTAGCCATTACGCAATCGAAAGTAGATTTAAGATGGTACCTATGGTAAATTACTAAACGCATGCGCTCCTAAGGAACACTGTGTATTCTAGTATTTGATAGGATTCAATGCGTAGTCAGCAGAGCTTAATGACGCTAGACGGTATTCTTACACTCTAACTCTTGTTCTAAATCTCAACATTTGGTTTCTCAAGTATGTAAACAGAAAGATGACAAAGCATAGCATCATAGTTGATATCAGTTCATGATGAAAACAATTAACTCTAATTTGTAAATTGAACAAACAAATTATGTTTTATTTGAGAACTTTAAAGAAAATTACACAACAACAACTCAATTAAGTCATTACATTACCACTTATTGACTTAAAATACACAAATGACATAGTGCTGTTTGGTAAAGATGCTGATAAGATGTATTGTCTTTTAGTAGCACTGAGCAACAATCCCAGGATGTTTGGTATGAGTTCCTGCCTTTCTAAATGCAAGTTGTTGCTCCAGGACTGGCTTACGTCAACATCTGAAGTAAAGATAGATAGTGAAGTAGTCAAACGCATTGACAACTTCACATATCTTGGGAGTCTGACTAATCCTTCTGGGTTAGTGTCTGACGAAACGTTTGCACAGATTCAAAAAGCTCGTTTGGTTTTTACCAACTTACGTCACCTATGGTGAAGGTAATATATCCATATAACAATTAAGAGACGAGTATACTATGCAGCAGTTCATTCTGTTCTACTTTACGGCTGCAAAACATGGTCATTAGGAGTAGAAGAGAATCACATGTCTTAGAAATATTGCTCGTATCTGCTGGGATCACCGGATAAGTAATAGTGAGGTGACTATCGTTAACAATGGTTGGAGACTCTTGTTGACATGGTTCAGAATCGATCACAATGTCGTAGTTGTATACGCTCTCTATCTTCCCTTACACTAAGAGATTAAAACTACTTCATAACTTATAAGCAAAAGTGGATGTTTTCCAGAAGTGGATTTCGAGAGGTGCGTTTCATCATTCCATTTATGATTCGTCAGATGAATGTGCCTGCATCCCCCAGAGTTGATGTCTTTCGCATACGATGCTTGTGACTTAAAGCATTATTGAGGCGATCTGCCAAGAATGCACATTTTCTTTTAAGAGAGACTGGTGTTTTACTAATCAACATATTATGAATGTAACAACATGATAACGTAAGGTTATGTGTATAGGGAAGTAATTCTAAATAGATATAAAACAACCGCTGAATGTTACTTTCTCCTGAATACTTATTCAAACGATGTTCAATCTCTAAACTAAAATGTATCAGATTAACCTATTCAGTTAATTCATTAATAGAAAATAGAAATTACCTGAGTTATTAATTGCCATATTTTAATGTTTAAATCTAACGTTGTTAGAACTAAGATAATTGCAGCAATCGTTGAAAATATATACATTCTTGTTGGTGTTTCATAAAACTAAACATATAAAAGAATAAACATTTAATCGATTTTAATAGTTGAGATCATGAGTCAATTGAAGTTAGATCATTATGAAAAACCTGGAAGCATTGAATGACCGTTTCGTCCTTCTGTAGAACTCCTCAGTACTGCGCATCTATGTGCTGTGGATTCGAAACTCACAAGGTAAGATCATGGATATACACTGCTGAGAAATTCCATACTACAACAAAACGGTTGTCCAGTGCTTTCAGGTTTTTCATGATAGTCTAGCTTTAATTATTTCATGAATTCAACTATAAAATTATTAAAATCTTTACAAAACCCCTTCTGAAACAAGAAACATTCCGATCTTAAATCTTTCATTTGTATAAACATTTACTATACACTGAATAGTAATGGCTTTTTGTTGAATTGAATAAACCGTAGTCTAACGACTATGTAATCAATATTAGTGCTAAAGTTATAATCACTAGACGATACTAATATCATTGATTTACATTCATGTAAAACTTATGCTGGTTACCAATACCATAATATTATGTTATTTGAGTTTTTTAGATACAGATATCTTCTAAGCAAAGATGGATAGTGGATATTAGTGGTATCCAGGATACACACATATTCCTATTTAGGACTCATCAGCTGGATATATCTGCATCCCACAGTTGATATTCATTCTGGGACTCGAACTCAAATGTTATTGCGTTATCCACTTAGATACTGAGTCCTGATAAACACTTGCATGTGTAATGGGTGAAGTTTAAATTCACTTGATATTGTTTACTTAAAACGCGCGTCCTAAATTCCACTACTAACCACTATCCATCTTTGCTTAGAATGCTTGTGAATTAAGACGATATCGAAGCAATCTGCACAGGATGAACATATAGATATTTTGTGTTTATGGGATAATTGTGACCAATCACTTGTGAAAGTGTAATATTCGGCTCAGATTTAGACATTTTTTAACTGAAACATATCCAATATCAATCTGTGATGTATGTTACTTATGTCGACAAACATAAGTAGTATGTAACAGCAATCGGAAATACAAGACCGGACAACAGAAGGCTAGAAAGGTTGACTTGAAGTAAACAAAAACGGAAATAGGAATCAACTGTAACATGAAAGAATTATACAGAATGTTGAGGACATACGGTGAAATTTTCCAAATGAACTAATCAATCTATGGTTCATATAGTTTACCAACAGATTCTGTAACTGTGTATCTGAACATACAATCAGTTGTCCTCACCTGTGTCCTTGTTCACGACAAATCTACTGTAAGCCTTCTGTTTACATGATAAATGCACCTGACTTAATCATTTGTATACCTTGTTTACAACATAAAAATCATGTATATACATACTTCGGATCAACATTCCTGCCGTACACTTTCAATAGAAAACAGTTTGTATAAATGAAACTTTATGTTTAACTTACCAGGTCAGAACAACTTGATATTTTGTCAATATTTTCTACATGACGTATTGGACTATGACCCAGAACCAAACAAGTAATTGCGAATAATAATACAGCATAATAAACACTTACACATAATTGAACCCAACGTCCATAAGTTTGCCTTCAAACAAAGTTAATCATTTGTAACAATAATGATGAAATTGAAATTAAGAGGGGTTTTGTGGATATTATTAGTAATTTTAGTGATTGAGATCATGAGTCAATTAAAGCTAGACCATTATGAAAAACATGGAAGCACTGAACGTCCATTTTGTCCTATTGTGGGACTCCCCAATAGTGCGTATCCATGATTCAGACACGCGAGATTAGAACCCAAGACCAGTGACCAGTAGAGTTTAACCGGGTTTGTTGTGAGATAGTAGCTTACCGAAGACAATCGTGGATATGTTACTCAATTTCGTGGATTAGTTAAAGTTAGACATTAACACCGTTGGATGCTGGCTGGCTCAGCAGTCTGAAGGTTAATTGTTCGCGTGTGAGACCAAAGATCCTGAGTTCAAATTCTCCAAAGAAGATCGCGGATGTGCATTACTGAGGAGTCTCATGATAATATGAAACGACTTTTCACTGCTTCCAGGGTTTCAATGACGGTCTAACATTAAACTGTTCATGATTTCAATCAAAAAAGAGCGGTGAATTTTACAGAATCTATTCGTTTAAACAATAGAATGATTTAAATATTCAGTAATGAATAATATTTAAGTAAAACCAATAATTGTTATTATCATTACCATTTTCTTTCTAAATATGCTTTACATAGTGGATGAATTAATAACTCTTCACGTTTCAACTCGACCATTAACTGAAAAGTAAAGTAAACTAATATTAAGTATCTAATATGATGAATTATATAACTATATGCATTAAACAATTGATAATACTTCCAAAAATAGTTTTAAACTTTTTATAAGCAAATATGAATAATAGCTAACAGTGGAATCTATAACACACGTTTCGTCCCATTTAGGACTCGTCAGCTGAATGTACCTATATTTCAGAGTTGATGTTTACTCTGGAAGTCGAACCTAGTACTGTTCGGTTCAAACACTATTAAGTCATCGATGGTGTGCTACTTATATCGACTTGATCTTCTCTCTTTAGTTATCGGGGCTGAGATGCATCAGAATAGCTAGGTTATTGGTCTTTGGTCACTGAGTGTTTGTACCGTTCTTAGATTGGATGAACTCGTAATTAATTCAAACATAACATGTTTACATTGAAATTTGTAACCATTATCTTTTTGCTTCAATTACTCAATCCATTATTATACACTTAGTTACCTTTTAATGTTTATTTCCTTTGTAGTGAATAGATCGATAAGCATTGATAATGATAAAAAAGATATCTTTACTCTTTGAAAAATATTTGAATAGTTCAATTGTTATTGAACGTTTATGTCATTTAACTACTTAACAGTAGTATCATTAGTCTGTACTTCACTCACTCGTCTAGTTTGGATGTAAGTGGTTTGATGGTAACTTATGTTGTTAGTAACAAAGAATATGTAGCATTGAGTAAGGATTTTGAAAATGTGTTATTCTCTGTGCCGGAGAGTTTAGTCAGCAAGCTTCCATTGTATGTTTTGCTTACATTTTTAGCATATACTTCAATAAGAAGTATGTTAATAGAATGTTTCCACAATTTATCACCGACGAGCTATGACCATAGTGATTATATATATATATATATATATATATATATATATATATATATATATATATATATATATATATATATATATATATATATATATATAGGCCACTCATCAACATTCGCTATCAATCTGTGTCCTGAGAATACATTTTCCATTTTTTCCAGTTACTATTCATCCTTTTCATGACTGCTTCCAATTCTTGAAGTAGTATGTTCATTGGTATTCTTCTTTTCTGTTTCACTTCAAGATTCCAAATTATATCTTGACTAGTGATGTCCTATCCACCTTCAACGTCTTTTCCTAATCTTCTCTTCTACTGAAAGCTGGTTTGTTCTCTCCCACAGTAGGTTGTTACTGATAGTATCCGGTCAACGGATATTGAGTATCTTGTGTAGACAACTGTTCATAAATACTTGTACGATTTTGATGATGTTTGTGGTAGTTGCCAAGTTTCAGCTCCCTACAATATAACTAACTGTCTTCGTGTTCGTTTTGAAGATTGTGACTTTGATATTGTTTGACAGTTATTTTGAGTTTCGTATGTTATTCAGCTGTAGTAATGTAGCCCTTGCTTTACCAATCCTCGCCTTTACGTTTGCATCCAATCCTCCTTGTTCATCGATGATGCTTCCTAAGTACATGAAACATTCTACATCTTCGAGAGCTTCTCCATCATGTGTGATTGGGTTGGTGTTCACCGTGTTGTATATGAGAATCTTGCTTTTCCTTTATGTATGTTGAGACCCACTGATGCAGAAGTTTCTGCTAGACTAGTTGTCTTCATATGCATTTGTTGGTGTGTATGGGATAGAAGAGTCAGGTCATTTGAGAAGTCTAAATCTTCTAATGGATTCTGAGATGTCCATTTTATTCCGTACTTTCCCTCAGACGTCTAGGTCTTCCTGATCCAGTCAACCATCAGAAGAAAGAAGAAGGGGGAGAGTAGACAGCCTTGTCCGTCCCTGGTTTCTACTTGGAATGCATCTGTCACCTGTCCTCTATGCATGACTTTGCACTGTAATCCGTCGTATGAGTTTGAAATAATGTTGACAATCTTTTCAGGTACTGCATAGTGTCGAATAAGTTTACATAATGTTCTCCTATCCACGCTATCAAACTCCTTCTCATAGTCAATCAAGTTGATGTATAGAGACGAGTTCTACTCATTTGAGGACTCTATCCATTCCAGACTGAGTTAATGGTCACTAACCATAAACACTATGCCTTAAACTGTACAACAACCATTTTCATTGAATAATTTTGACACTACAAGTTATTTGAACGTCTAGAAATGGTATGTATCTAGTTGTTTTCACCCTGTGATTAAAAAGTCAGTGGAGTAAGAACTGTTTAATTTCTAATTAATTTTGATTCGTTGTACAACAAATAACTTATTTTTTATGTGAAATTGTAATTTTCATTACATATACTCCCAAATGCCTTGATACGACCAAGAGTGGAGAGAATCAGTTCTCCCTCTCGAAGTGCTCTCACATAAACACGCGTATACAGCCACTATCAGGGAAGTTCTAATCACTACCTTATTGCAGCATTACTGTTATTTATGAAATCGAGAGACAAAAAAGCGAATACTCAACGCTTTAACCGGGTTGGTGGACACAGGGAGTTCACCTAGGGGATTTGGAAAACCCTGATTCCAAACCAATAGTGAATATGAGTTTCCTGATCCTGGGAGAAGAAATGGCGTATGAACCAATTATTAGTCACTGGCTACCATGGGACTGCATCTCCTGACGTTGCTTGATTGCCTTATGGATTACACCTTTAGGTTGAAGGCTCCAAGTATGCCTCCCTAAGAAAACCACCTGCTTCGATCTGGGCACCCTGGCAATATTCTGGTTTACACACAAAACAAATTACTTGTATGGTACATATGTATTCGGTGCCTCTTTGTACCAATTTTTATAACCAATTTATATTCTACCCTTGTAATTCTACAGTTATATGTCTCATGTGTGCATAATTGTGTGTTTATACACTTATTATTTTATCCAAATACCTTTCTCCCTTCCGCACTATTCATAATCTATTTAAAATTTACATTAACATTTGCAATGAATAGTATTTTGAGTAGACACTTATACCTTCTACCCTTCTCATCTTTTTATTTGTCTACCAAATTGAATGCATCCAATATAATCAACCGTAGTATACTCATATATTCAACAGCTTATATTTGCATTGTCCCTAGTACAACTTGTCGACGGAACACAAACGATTTAAATAACATAGACATTTCGTCTACATCATAAACGACAATGGTCATCTGAAACTATTAGGATGAAATATAACAACAACTATAGGAATCACTATTTAGAACAAGAACAATTATATAATTATCATATTACATAAAGAATTACATTGAGAATTTAATATTTACCTTGATACGTTTCATAGGATCTTGTGGTGGTTTTTCACAAGGATTCATAGGTCGTTGAAGTATTGAAAAGTCATAAAATATCTACAATATAGAATAATTTAATGGTACTAAATCTATTTAAATGTTATCTTTAGGGGGGGGAAGGGAAGAAATGTGAAGATATTTCATAGATTGTTCAAATTATTGATTATGATCGGACTTTGCGTTGGTTCAGGAGAATCAGTCCACTTTAAGTTGTAGATAGTTCTAGATGAAAATTTAAATCAATCAGGATCTCCATGACAACTGTTTTCAACTATTTGATTTTATATTATAGTAAATGTTAATTAATGATGATATATTGCATTAGATTATAATATTTCAATGATTAAAATGTTTTACAATAGAAGCTTTGTATGGAACTGTTAGAGAGTTTTAAAGTATTGTTTGAAAAAGTTCATAGTGGCCCAGAAAACGATAGGAAATATTATCTAATCAACGTTGAATAGTATGGTTTCAGAAGTTTCCAAAAGCTTAGGGTTGTGTGTAACTTTATAAACACTCTCACTATTCTGTACATAAAATAACCTTGAAGTAACGTGTTCTTTTCGCACTGTGTACCTTTTCTATTAAAATTGAAGATGCCATATGGTTTAAGCCAAGTAATCATCAGGAGCCACTGGAATATCGGATCGACCGTTCATTTACAATTGATTGATCACTGGGTGATAATCAAATGTCATATATGTCAGGTTCTTCTTAGTGAAGATCAAATCCTATTGACCAAGTTGCAATGTGGCCACAAGTCTAAGTGACTCGACTTTGCGTACACTATGTTGAGATAAGATGGTGGTTGGAGGTAGTTAACATGATACCCTGGACCTAGGTTTCATGCTCCATGGCACTCATCAGCAAGGTATACCTATAATCTTGAAAGGAAATGATTCTCCCTGAATGATCTGATCTGCACAAAGAAACGCATCATATACATGACATTGCTCACCACTCAGTGATCAATCAATTGTAAACACATCTCAGTCTTACAAAAGGTCAGTCACGGCCCGGACAGCCCAGTGGTAACATATCTGACTGTGAAGTTGGGTGACACAGGATTAAATCCGTCAGGGAGCATCAGTTTCCTCAAGATTACAGGTACACCTTACTGACGAGTGTTCATTTATCAGACTTATCAGGAATCTCAAATGTGTAAACATAATCCTAAACGCATAGTTTATCTTCTTGAAAATCTATCATGACTGAAAAGAAACCTATAAAAGATAAAATTAATTGAATGACGATAGATTTCAGCGTAAAGGTGAAATATTGGTAAAATCTAAAAACACATACTTAAATCTTTCGTACTGAAACGAGTAATTCCATAACAGTACCTCGTAAATCAGTTATTACCATTCTTATCATTAAGAATGAGTACCTTCCAAAGAACGTCTGGAGAACTTGTATTTAAAGAAGCTACCCCCCCCCCAACAAAACAAACGGTAAAATAAAATGTCTAACACTTAACTCACTTCATGATCAAGAGTATTTTTCGTGCCAATTTCTTTAATACACTGATCCAAAACAAGCTATCATAAAAAAATGAAGAAAATATCAAACCTTTTTAGAAACTTTCTTGTATTATTTGAGATCATAAACCGAATGGTCTTAGACCACCATTGAAAACCTGGACATCCTGGAAAGTTATTTCATCCTGCTATGGGACTCCTCAACAGTGCGCATCCATGATCCCCTTAGTGGGATTTGAATCCCGGACCTTCGGTCTCGAGTGCGAACGCTTAACCTCGAGACCACTGAGCTGGCCGGCATCCAACGGTGTTAATGTCTAACCTTAACCCATCCACGAATTCGCGCGTTCATCTCCCATTGTACTGAGGTAGGTACCTGTCTCTACCCGACATGGATTAGCTTCACTGGTCACAGCTTCATTGAGAAACCGTTCACACTGCTGAGGGGTCCCACAAGAGGATTAAATGGCCATCCAGTGCTTCCAGGTTTTCAATGGTAGTCTAACATCAATCGGTTCAAGATCTCAATCAAAAACTTAATAATCTCCATAAACCCATACTGAGTTCTTATATCAGTTTAGCAATGAACGTATAGACAATGTATAGACAAGTATTTAAACCATAATCTTTCATGTTGTCTATTCATATTATGGTACAATAAACATACTGTTTTCTCCGAATTATTTATACTTCTTAGTTAATAAATGATGTTTGGGACATCGTTTACTTAATGAATTCTAGCTAACTGTTAAGATCAAAAACACTTCTGTATTTATTTGACTCAATTAAGAATAGTTTACTGTTCAATTTATCTTCAAGCTGTTTACCTCATGTAAAACGGGGATGGTTGTGTTAAGATGTACATGATAATAATCTTGATCGCTAATGAAAGTCGGCTTTAAAATGCATTTCAAAATAGAGGAGCATTAAACAATTGTTTTATTAGATCCAGCTCTTAATGAAATTATACAATCAAAATCCAGTTAATGATAAGATTCATGATCTAGGCAGCTCTTGAAAACTTCATTGACAGTCAATTGTAGAGTTGGAATTTGATGATCCTGTGAGGATACCTTGATACTATCTTCGGTAACAAGTATTCTAAGCAAAGATAATTGGTGGCTTGCAGTGAAAGACGAGCGTTTCATCCTGTTTAGGACTAGTCAGCTGGATGTATCTGAATCTCAGAGTTGATATTCACTTTGAGACTCAAACCCAGTACCGTTTAATTCAAACACCATCGCGTTATTCATTTACCTAATGAGTTCTGATAGCCACTAGCTTGTGTAATTGTATGGCATTGATCTGAAGGTCTCATATGAGATAGGAGGTTCGCCATTGATATTGTGGATGGTTCGGTATTACTTTGATAAGTTTTGCTGACTGTTCATGCACAACATTGGTTGGCTGATTAACCGATTTCATACATACTGGTGGTTGCTTTTCATTGTTCTCAAGCGCCATTGTCATTGGGACATTGTAAGACATGTCACCATTGCTAACATTAATGAGTTTGACTGTCGTGTAAGCGGTATTAGTTAACTTTGACCTGTTCATATTGTGCATAATTGACTCGCGCGATCATTGATTGAAACGATTATACATATGGTGTGAATGTATATATGAATGTTGGTAATGGTCCACTAGGGTGCTTTTTACCTATGTGGTTGCACCACAGGATTGAGTTGTACTATTCAGATTGTAGCGTTAAAGCCTATACGTTGTCTAACTTTCCTGTTAAACGGGATTGAGCTTTACTGTTTGGGTTTGTGACATTAAAAGTATGGATGGTGTCTGGTTCTCCTGTAAACTAATGTAAAATTACTCTGGCCCACAAGGGTATATTATATAACTTATATATATAGCTATATCCTAACTATTAAACAACACTTTTTCATATTGTAACTAACTTACCTTACACATTGATGGCATATTCCGAATAAATCCATCCACTGGACACTGAGATGTATTGTCTAACATTCCGTGTAATTCTGGCCAACTGTATAGAAAATACAAATTGAAACTTCACATTTGAAAGATGTAAGAAGTACACTTATCATTTAATTAGGGAACAGTATTAGAAAAGAAAGAAAAATGTGTTTATTATTTTGTTAATCAATAAAGTACTTGAGTTTTCTTTTGTAAAAGTACAAACAATTTCATATTTTCAAAAAAGGGGGGTTTTGGAGATTGTAGTAATTTTAATGGATGAATTCATGAATTGATCTAACTTAGACCACCATGAAAAACATAGAAACATTGAACGGCTATTTCGTGTTATTGTGACACTCTTCAGCAATGTGTATCAATTCTGATAATAATCATCATATGCTCACTAGTGACTGGCTTCAAGAGGTAGTTCCTAGAGTTCTATTGAGAAGCAGTGACCTGTTAAGTTCAACCGGGTTTTTTGTGAGATAATGAACGGTGGCTCAATTTCATGAATTGTTTGAAGTTAGACATTAACATTGTTGGATACCGGCTCAGTAATCTACAGGTTAAGCGTTCATGCATGAGACCAATAGATCCCAGATTCGAATCTCTTGAGTCAGGATCGTGGATGAGCACTACTGAAGAGTCCCATATTAAGACGAAGCAGCCGTCCAGTGCTTTCTTGTTTCCAATGGTGATGTAGCTTGAATCGATTTATGAATTCAACCATTAAATTACTTATATTACCCATAAACCTTCATTCTGATCAATAGTTTATTATAAAATAATTCACTAACCGTGAATGTGTAACAATAGCTTTCATTGTTTCATAATTTCTACGTTGTAAAGCATATGTAACAAAGTATATACCATCTTTATCAGGTAGAATTTTCGCTTTTGATGTTAGTAAATAATCTAATACTTCGGCATTGTTCTCTTTGGCAGCATAATGTAATGCAGTCATCTAATTAAATTTACAAAAAAAAAAAGAACGATTACGTAATCTCAGGTTAGAATATGAATTATTCGATTTTTTTTAGGAAGAAAGAATTCTAAATGGAATATAATTTGATCTGTGAAGTCATTATACAAACAAACGGCGAGACTCTAATTTAAGGACGAGCCAATCAGAAGCGTTTGAGCGATTTCAAGGTCACGGAGCCAAGTTTAACACCTGATGCTCACATATGATCGATTTACAGCGTATTTTAGAGAAGAGGTTATTATTGAGAGGCTACAAGATATGGGACTACTAAAAAGTTCTTGTACGTGTGACTGCGGTTATCAAATGACCGCAGTAAAGTGTGCAGACCATCGTGGTGAGATTATATTTCGTTGCTTTTCATGTTGGAGGAAAACGTCTGCTCGAACGGAGACTTTCTTCGCTCGATCGCGACTGAAACTGAGGCAGATTATGATAATAGTTGCAAATTGGGTAATAAAGACACCAGTTACACTGGCTGCGGCGTTTGCAGTTGTTGCTGAAACTTCAGCAGTCCAGTGGTATGAGTACTGCCGTGATATATGTGCAACTAAAATAACACGTATACACCAATCATTCGGAGCAGTAGGATGTATCGTGCAGATAGATGAAACGGTAGTGAAAAAGCGAAAATACAACAGGGGACGTAGTATAAAGGAGGATTGGGTAAGTATCATTCCCGTAAATATACTCGACAGGTACTTGGAATTTATGACTTTTTATACCGTATGCAATATGATTTCAAAACATCTGAAACTTTATCAAACCTTGATAAGTTTTTAAATCACATGAAATAAGTATATTCACTGTAATCCATTAGTTTCTTCTAATATATTTTTACTTTATACTAGCTGTCTTCTGATTGGCTAATATTCTCAAGGTCACTTAAAATTCGTTCAAAGGTCGTCCCTAAATTAGAGTCTCGCCGAAAGGAAGATCCAGGACAGAGTGTGTTGGAGAATGCTGGTCAGCGGCCTATGTTTCATTCGGAGTAACAGGTGTAAGTAAGTGTGTATGTATGTGTGTATGTATGTATGTATGTATGTATGCTGGTAAGTATGTAAGTAAGTGTATATCTTGTCAAGAACTGGTCAGCGGTACTCAATTCCAGGTAGATTCCTTCTTAAGAAAACTAACATATTGCTTTATAAACATGTTATTCTATGAGAATAAACTAATTTAGATATGAATTAATCCATTTATTCAATATTATATTATCATTTATCGATTTCTCATTTTCGCACCGAAAGCGCCCATTTTTACCTCCAGATTGTATTTCCCACTTGGAAGGTCCCTGAATGTTGTTGGTTCGTTGTCTCTTTTAACATTCTATTTTGTGGCGTTTCATAAGGATATTTTTATGCTGTTGTTGTTCATGCTTCTGGTTGCTTTTACAATATACTTACCCTCTTCTGAACCTTGATTAGCGGGGCTGGGATGCATTGGAATAGTTAGTTTATCTTGTCATTGTGTCGTTGAGTCCTAGTTCTATTCGCCGATTTCGGTGATCTTGTATTCTTTTCAAACATAGCAATACTTATATAAAATTATTCATTGTCATATTCACAAATTCTCAATACTTTGTTAATTTAAGGTTGAATTAGCTTATAAACTGAGTTGATACAAAAAGTATTCTATTCCAAGTCTATCTAAACCTGAACTTATAAATTTATGGTGGTGTATGCTACTGATATCGACGGATATAAGTAGTATGTATTACCAATCGGAAGTGAAATACCTGGCGGTAAAAAGTTAAGATTTTTCCCACTTTCCCATTAGCGTTACTTTTTAGTTTAAAGAATGGAACTGACTTAAAAGTGTAGTATTTTCAAGAGTATGAATGTAAGACCTGAATCCTTATTTTTACATTGATGTATGATTTGTTCATTTAATTGTTTTATAACTTATGACAAACTTAGACAAATAAACCATTGAGTCCCAGTTCAAATGGCTGACGTCCCTGGGTTTGAATCCTCCCTGTAGGGTCGTGATTACACACTCATACTGTCACGGGAAAGCTGTCTAATATTTCCTGGTTTGCAATTGTTCTTCAACACAACTCGGTTCATGATCTTGATAACATTTAACAATCCCCAAAGTTCTATCTAAATGATTACAGTTAACGATTTACACATATATATATATATTGACCTGAAATAATGTCACATTGTAATCTTTTTAAGCAAAGATGGATAGTGGCTAGCAGTGGAAACTTCACTCCATTACACAAGCAGGTGGCCAATAGCAAAGTAAATAATGTGATAGTGTCTGAAGCGAACGGTACTGGGTTTGAGTCCCAGAGTGATCATCAACTCTGAGATGAGGGTACATCCAGTTGACGAGTCCAAGATACGTCAAAACTTGTGTTCTGAATTCCACTGCTAGCCACCACCATTCATCTTTACTTATAAAAGCTTGTGAGTAAAGACAGTATCAAGGTAGTCCACACAGGATGCACATATGCGAACATGAGACCAATCAATTGCATTTCTAAATAACAATGGGAAGATGAAAGTAAAGCAACACCAAGTGAATCAATATCGTAATGACTAAAATCGATTAACTGGAAGTAAAACCATCATATTACGAATCAAAACTTGTCGATATGATGTGTTACACAATGTTACAGAAAACTTGTAAACTTAACTTCTTATCCCAATACTTCATAGAAACTTACTCCATGAAAATTCGTTTGATTCAATAAAGATGGACTTGATTGTAATAATAATTTGCATATTTTTATACAACCACCAATTGAGACATAATGTAATGGTGTATTACCTAAATGGCATCTATGATAGAGATATCAAAACAAAAAAAGATATATATATATATCTTGTTAGTAGTCAAGTGAAAACTTTGTAACTATGACTAGTTACCATATAGAACTTTGTCTTGTCTTTTTAGTCTACATGCTTAGTTGATTACTTGTTTGATTTAATCATCTGTAGTTTAGATCTGTACCCGGATCTACTTACGATGGTTTTGTCAGACAGATAATAAATAATTTTTTTACATTCCTTACTATTTATTTACTGGGAGGTGGGAGGTTTCTTTCAAGACAGTCCTACTATACGGAGCTGAAACGTGGAGGACTACAACAATCATCATAAAGAAGATACAAACATTTATAAACAATATCATCAGCAACAACCTACTGTTGGAGAGAACAAAACTAGTTTGCAGCTAAAGAGGAAATTAGGAAAAGATGGTGTAAGTGAAGTGGACACATATTGAGGAAATCATCAAATTGCATCACGAAGCAAATGTTAACTTTGAATCCTGAAGGGAAACGGAAAAGAGGAAGGTTAAAAAATACACTTCTTCAGGAATCAGAAACAGACATGAAAAGGATGAATAGCAATTAGAAAGGATTGTCCAGGATAGAGTTGAATGGATATAGATGGCTAGTGGGCGGCCAATGCTCCTCCATGAGGTGTAAAAGGTGTAAGTATGTAGGGAGGTTTCTTACTATAGCAAAGAGGCACAAAAGAGTTTTGATAGATATGAAATATATTTCTATTCTGCTTAGTATGCTATAGATGTCTGATTGTAAACAGACTTTAAAATCAAAGTATCAGTATTGTAAAAAGAAATAACAGAGGATTCAGGGATGAGTTCATCCGATGACACTGAGATTTATTCCCATAATATTCAGTGGAGTTAAGTGATAACCCTATGACGTTTGAAGCAAACGGTACTGGGTTCGAGTCCCGTGGTGAACATCAACTCTGAGATTCAGGTACATACAGATGATGAGTCCAAAATAGGACGAAACGTGCGTCCTGGATTCCACTACTAGTTACTATCCATCTTTGCTTAGAATGCTTGTTACTGAAGACAATATTGAGGCAATCCGTACAGGATGCACATATGGCAACAAGAGGTTATATATATATATAGGTTATAATTTGTAAGAAGTTTCTGTCATATCCAACATTATCAACCACAGTTAACAACTAATTACCGCAATCCATATGAACGAAATAACAAATCAAATATCAAAATCTTACTTTCGAAATAGACAACCTCGATCAATAAACATTTTCACAATTTCTATATGTCCATGTTCAACTGCAACATGAAGTGGTAAACGTCCAACAGCATCTGGACAATTCATTGCTCTCATACCATGTGATGTAGCTAATAATTTTTCACATGTATGTAAACGACCATAATATGCTGCTGTATGTAATGATGTATTACGTTCATTATCACGTTCTAATGCAGAAGCACCACGTAGTACAAATGCAATTGTAGCACCTAAATTACCCATTTTTGTTGAATAATGTAATGGTGTTGTACCATATTTATCTTTTTCATTGACTAATCGTTTAAATAATTCCTCCTATTAAATAATAAACAAGGGCATAGAGTTAAATAGGAATTCTATTTAATACTGAGGTATCCACTTTCATGTTATCTAAGATATTAACCCTTTCATTATTACGTAATTCAGTTCGTATTGAAGTGAATGAAACTCTTCAATTTGATCGTTCCAACCTTCTGTTGACAGGTATTTCACTTCTAATTGGTGTTACATACTACTTATGCCTGTCGACATAAGTAGAATGCACTACACTGGTCTTCCCCTTTAAATGGTCGTTCTTGTGGTTGTTCTGTTCGCCGTACCACACTCCCTATGAAAATGTCGAGTCCAACCACAAACTGACTTCCGTAACAATGTCAACTTGCCGAGCTATCTACATTGGATATCCTCCCAGCAGCTGCACGTCTCCTTACACCTCTTCATCGACAGCAGCTATCACAACAACATCCAACCCGCTAGAACACTCTACCCGACATAAACAACATACACTACATAGTAAGTAATAAAAGCTGCCAAACTTCAGAAGCTATTTTATCGCAGTTTAAGACTGATTAAAAGTATACAACCAAAAATCTTAATGATGGTTAATAAGCGAGGCTGAAGGTCGTGGGTTTGAATCGCGTGAGCGGGGTCGTTGATATACATTGCTCACGAGTCCCATATTAGGAAAAAACAACCGTCCTGTGATTCCAGATTTTCCATGGTGGTCTAGCTTTAATGAACTCACGAATTCAATTATAAAATTGCATATATTTTTTTATATATGATCATTAACTTACATCATTCACCTCTGGTAGGACTGTCCTGATTCCTGGACCTTGAAATAACATCAATAAATGAACTAAATTACGATTACTAGAATCATGTGCATTTGGATTTGCTCCAAGACGAAGTAATTGAATACATGTTTGAAAAGCTCCTTTCATAGCAGCTAATAATAATGGTGTCCATCCATTTGTTTCAGTCATTTCTAAAGGTGAACCCTTTTTTATCATAAAAATGTAACAGAATAAAGAAGTAAAGTTTAGAGTAAAAAAGAATCAATTTTGATCTCTTGGTGAAATGACAATACCTTTTCAAAATATGATAATTCAATATCAAGATTGATTAGAACATTTTGAAGTTGTACTATTTCAAAGAAGAAATACAAATTAAATCGTTGAACTTATGGATCAATTGAAGCTAGATCATCATTGAAAATCTGGAAGCACTGGACGACCATTTCATCCTAGTATTGAACTCCTCAGCAGTGAAAATTTATGGTTCTGACTCGTGAGATGAGAACCCAAATTAGACAAATTAAACAATCAAATAGAATGTGGTATACTTTACTATCAGATTCCGGAACCATCTACCATGAATTTTTAAAATCAAAGGCCATACTGACACATTTTATAAAAGTCCAAGTCGTCAATAAGATTTAGATTTGTTCTTTGAGGACAGATATATAGAGTTGTGTATTCATCTTTTACAACAATACGTCAATGTGTGTTTAGTATTCTTTTGATTGAGTGAGTAAACGCTTAGACACTAAGGTGAGACTATAATTGATAGACAACCTTTAAGCGACTCTGCAGTGATCTTGAGAATGTTCACCTACTCACTACGATCAAATGAGGGTTATAAACCAGGATGAGGGAATAGAATTAGGATTTATAGTTGATGGTTATTGTTAAGATTTAGATTTATGGGTTTGATCAATAATTGACATCATTTAAAAATGCCAAAACGCTATTTAGCCATATGGGTAAATGAATTTCATGCCAGAATCCAAGACTCGTTACCTTATATCTGATTGGTTAATCCATAATTTATAGTCACACCGACAGTAATTTTTTCAGTATTCATTTTTAAAAATAGATTAATCAGCTTGAAAATTGTCACTTTAAACATATGAACTCATGATCTATACCCTCTGTATTATTCTGATCTATGTGGTCTCCGTGGATAATCTTTCGATTTAATTGGCATATCATAAAAGAAAGTCATAAGGATGTCGATATTTGTCACGTATTATGAAGTGGCAGTAAGTATCATTGTTGGAGAGGTTAGATTCTCAGAACTCACTTGGAAAGCTTCTAATTTTTTAATTTTATTTTGAAAATTTGAATTTCTTTGTTTTCGCACCAAAAGCGCTCTTTTCACCTTCATGTCGTATTTCCCACTTGGGAGAATCTTAAATCCTCTTGGTTCGTTGTATCTTTTAGTATGCTATTTTGTAACGCTTCCCAAGGACATTTCTATGCTATATATATATATATATATATATATATATATATATATATATATATATATATATATATATATATATATATATATACGTTTTGATTCGTGTTCGTTGTTATCGCTTGTACTTCTGGCTTTTTGCGGAATATACTTCCCCGTTCGGACTTAGACTTCTCTCTCTAGTTAGCGGGGTTGAGAGCCATCGGAATAGCTAGTTTATTGGTTTTTGGTCACGAGTTTTTGTTGCGTTCTCAGACTAAATGAACTCATAATCGCTTCAAACCCAGCAATCATTATCATAATCTCTTGGTTAAAACATGAATTATGCTCTCATTTGGAAACTTATGGCAACAAATATCTGTGTGAAACTATATTCTGATTTACTATTTCATTTAGATATGGGAGATGAAAGTTATTGCAAATTGATACTGATAATCCGAAACCCGAAAGGAAGTATGTCATTTAGTGTAGTTTGGTACAAGAAATCTACGGTTGGAGAACGAATGAGGGAGGGGAAATTTTTATATCCATGATAAAGTATTTCACTATATTGAATGATACTAATTATTCCATAATGACGAGTAAAACATATATAAATTATTTACTTTTCATAGATAGTTAAATTCATGAGTCAACCTAAGCTAGACCATCATTGAAAATCTATAAGCACTGGATGGCCAATTCATGCTAGTAGAAGAGTCCTCATCGGTGCGTATCCATGATCCCGAATTCGGGACTCAATTTCAGGACAATCGATTTCACGAACGAATGTACAACCTCTAGACTACTGAGCTAGCATCCAACGATTTCAACGTCTGACTTCAATCAATCCATAATCATGCTCAACAATTTATCTATTGTCTGAAGTGAATACCTGTCTCCACTAGAAACAGATTGGATTCAACTGGTTACGGCTTCTCACTAGAACTCCAGAAAATCATTCCTGTAGTCATATGAATGTTATCAGAAATAAGGATCGTGGATGCGCGTTGCTCAGGAGTTTCATATTAGGATGAAACGGCCATCCATTGCTTCTAGGTTATCCATGGTGATCTAACTTAGATCGACTCATGAATTCACCCATTAAAATTACTACAATCACCACAAAACCCCTTCTGATAATAAACATCATATGCTCACTAGTGAAGGTCTCTAAAATGTATTTCCTGGAGTTCTAGTAAGAAGCAGTGACCAGTACAGTTCAACCGATTTTGTTGTAAGATAGTAACTCACTAAAAACAATGGTGGACGGTGGTTCAATTTCGTGGATTGGTTGAAGATAGATATTAACACCGTTAGATGCCGGCCAGCCTAATGGTCTAAATGTTAAACATTCGCATGTGAAACTGATATATCCTGGGTTCGAATCTCTCAGGATATGATCGTGGATGAATCCCATATTAGGATAAAACGATCGTTCACTGCTTCTAGGTTTCCAATGATGGTCTAGCTTAGATTAACTCAACTCTCCATTTTTTTTATTACAAATAACATACCTGTTCAACTAAATATGTAACAAGTTTTTCATGATTATAAACAGCAGCTAAATGTAATGGTGTATAACCATTTTTATCTTGCATTTGAAGAACAATTGATTTAATGGATGGATCAGCTTCAAACATTAATTGAACACATTCTAAATCATCTTTCATACATGCATAATGTACCGGTGTTGAATCATCATTTTGTTTAGCTAATATAAATGCATTGTGCTCTAAACAAAACTAATAATAATTTGAAAAAGAAACAGAAACAAATTTATCAATCTACCCCTCTCCCACTGAAAAGAAACAAACAAGAAGAACAAGAAGTTCTCACAAACAGAAGGCAACTAGTTTACTTACTTACTTACTTACTTACTTACGCCTGTTATTCCCAGTAAAGTATAGGCCACCTATCAGCATTCTCCAACTCACTCAAGACATCAATTGTTAGAAAATTCAATAGGTGAATCCATGAATCAATTAAAAATAGACCAACATGGAAATTCTGGAAGTACTACTATTTAGCGTATACAGTAATTAAGTTTGATAAGTTTATATTAAGTCAGCTATAAACAGGGAATATACATAAGAACAATTCTCTTTAATTGCTTTAATCGTATTACAGTGACTGGCACTATGTCAAGCCCATATAGCTTGTTCTAGTTTCTGGAGTGATCAATCTACTCATTCTTCTAAAGCCACATTTTTACCCTATGACTTATTCACTTATTAACCTTGACTGCCTTTATGTAAGCGTATGTATGTGTATTTCTTCTCTAACTCATCACATGTATGTAACTTATCTTTGACTGTACATATTGTTTCACTCTTGATTAAATGGAGTTCGTTAACATTCCTTCTTCACCACAGATCATTTCACTTCACTCTTTTCTCTTCACTTTCTTCACTACGATTCTTTGACCATTCGTCTGAATCAACGATTGGATAAAATATACGTATTCAAATATCCATTCTCATAGATGACAGTAGCTAAGCTGATATGTTACCATAGTAACCATTTATAAAAGCCAATGAGAGTGAGATATTTCAAGGTCACATAAATCACTCAATTAGTCAATATTTTTTTTTGAAAAAAAAAGCTTACTTTAACCATATCGGAATTCCCTGATGTAACTGCTGCATGTAATGGAGTTTCACCTTCACAATCAGTTAAATGAATTAAACAATTCTCTTTAAAATGATTCTTTTGTTGATTTCTTTGATAATCAAATTGATTTAAATCGATTGATTTCTTTTTTATATCAGATGAATTGAATTGAATTTGATTTTCTAAATCATATTTCATTATACTACTATTATGACGTAATACATGGGGATGTTGTGTTGCCATGGTGATTGACGATTTCATTTCACGGGATTCTATTGATCGATTTAAATGATTCCCTTGTAAATAGGCTTCCATTTTAAATAATAAATTTAAACATTTACGACTAACATTAGCTATAGCAACATGTACCGGATAGGTATGCTCTAAATCATATGAAAATATATTAGCTCCTTTATTCAACTATAAATAATAATAATAATAATAATAATAATAAAGAATAATAATGAATATGATAACATGCAGTTTTATTGAAAGAATCCTAAAGATAACCTATTAAAAGTTGTATCTCATCAATATTTATTTCTTGATTTCAAAACATTGATCCTAAGAGGGTTGTGTATGCTACTGATATCGATCGATATAAGTAGTATATATTATCTATTGAAATTAAAATACCTGGCAACAAAGTAAAGAATGGAAATAGAGAAATCAATCAAGTCTGAGATGATTGATTGACATCTTGCAAATAAATTACTAACTATTCTATATTATTGTATTGAAATACATTCGATTATCCCTATTTGTGTGTTCTCATTTATTAAAGTAAATGTATAAGAACTGAATTGAATATGTTACATTATAGTGAAAATAATATGAGAGTAGTATAATGACAAGTTGTGTATTTTTTTTCAAGCTAAAAAATTATTAGTAATAAACGTTTTAATCGTGTATTACATAGTGAACACATTGATGACGGATTCAATACTCATTTTCGATTAGATCCTCATCCGGTTTCAATTTAATATACAGTAATATTCATATGTCTATCGTATTCAACATAATCTATGGTGATTTCTTAACTAATTGATAAGTTACCTGGTTTTTTTTATATTACTGTGTATCTATGAATTCAGTTTCTTTTGTAGAAAAAGCTGTATTAGGCCCAAATGCCCTGGTACGGCCGAGAGTGGGGAGAGTCCGCTCTCCCTCTCGAAATGCTCTCACATGGCCACGCGTACATAGCCCCTGCTAGGGAAGTCCTACTCACTGCCTTCACGTGGCGGGGGTGTTGTTTACTAAAATGAGAGGACGAAAAGCGAATGTCCGGCGCTTTAACCGGATTCCAAACCAATGGTGCACATGGGCTGGCTCCAGTATCCTGAAGAAACAAATGGCGTATGAACCAATCGTTGGTCACCGGCTACCATGGGACTGCATCTCCTCACGATGCTCCACCGCCTTGTGGATCAGACGTTCAGGTCAAAGGCTCGGGGTGTGGCCCCCTAAGAAAACCACCTGCTTCGGTTTGGGCACCCGAGCAGTTTCACAGCCTTCACACAAATCAATCGAGATTCGTGTGGCGCATATGTATTTGGTGCCTCCTTGTACCAATATCTATGTGTTAAAATAAATAAATAAAAACTGGACAATTGAATCAAAGAGTTAATGAACACCTCCCTTCGTGGTTAAGAAAAGGTAATGTGAAAACAATACCCATCTCAGTTCTATCACACTTGATCAATGGAGGTCATGTAGTAGATAGAAATAAATCATTTAAAGCTATTTATCATATTTTTACTAGTTTTCCTTATGATATTTCAATCTTGTCTCTTACACATGGTAGAAGCTATATTGAGTTTAAGCCAACAATTCTCAGTCAGCTATAACTGATTTTCAACTATCCAGATTGTCAACCTAATTGATATCAGACTATCGATGGGATTTTATATATTCGTTTTACCTATTGTGAGACAAGTCAACTACACGAATCCGCTTCTTAACATTGATGTTTAACTATCAAACTATTAAAGGACTTAACCCTTTTAAAAATATGCAAATAAAAACACTATTGGATGCCGGTTCAGTGGTCAAGTAGGTTAAGCGTTCACGCGCGAGACTGAATGCCCTGGGTTCGAATCCCGAAAGCGGGATCGTGAATGCGCACTGCTGAGGAGTCCCATACTAGGATGAAACGGCCGTCCAGTGCTTCCAGGTTTCCAACGGTGGTCTAACATCAGCCACTAGCCAGCAAAGGTATACCTGTAATATTGAGAGAACTAATGCTTCAAAGAGGATTACATCCAATTTTATGCAGCTTCACAGTTAGAGATGTTGTTACTGAATTATTCAGGCCACTATCAACCCCCTGTAGGACTGAAATATATTTATAATTGATTGATGTCATGTATATCTGGTCCTTTTTAGCATTCAGTGGTAATGTATCTGATTATGAAGCTGAGTTTTCTGTAGTCTACATACAACCACCACGTCATAGTAATACCAGTAATTGAGCGTTTAGTCGATTGTTATAAATAATAGTAATATTGATTGCACTAGTCTAATCACAATATCCCTGAAACTTTGTTTAAATTCAATCTTATTTACTTTTAACAGGACATTTTGTAAACAAACTAACGGAGTGGCAATGGGATTCCTCTTGTCCTTCATTGTAGTCAACCCGTTTATGACACACATAGGATAGTACTGTAGTTTTACCCTACGTCCCCTTTATGTCAACACAGAACTACGTCTACAAACTAGGTTGTATCGATTGTGATGCTTTCTATATTGAAGAGTCATCTCTCAAAATCTCAACTGTACCCAAAGAACATCTTAGGTACACAAAGAAACCACCTAATAATCCTGTAAAACTGGATAGACTTTAAATTAAATCAGCAATAACAGTTCACATCATTTTCAACAGCTACCAAATCGATATCAAAATCATCAAAATACTACAAAAATGCTTTTCCAACTACTAATAAAGAAGAATAGTTGAAGCGATCCGTATAACGCTTAATCATACCGCCATCATTAGAAAAGAAGGCCTCTTTATTCATCTGATTTGGACTATCTATCCAAGCTTACATGTGTAATTCTATTCACATTTCACACTTTTATCGCACATACAAATTAAACTCGATCCTTTCTCAATACAAAGGTCACACAGTTTTTCATCCCTGACCCTGCGAACATACACACACGCACATAAACGTACATACATGTCACTTGGATTGATTTCGATTTGGTTATTTATTCTCTGAAGAGGTGGCTTACACTGAGTCACCAAACGTCGGAAAATCTACCTTTTTTACTCTTTGGGTTCAAACAAATATTAGTATCCAACACTTCACTCATTTAGTTTCATTGTCAAAACGGTACTATTTTGATTCATTAAGTATTTATGTTGCTCTGAATGATCGGAGTGAATTTGTTTGATAAAACAACAACAACAAGAGGGTCTTGAACTCACAAGTATCTCCATACATTCCACACTGTCATGAATACAACAATAATGTAATGGTGATGCTCCTCGTTCACCTTCTGCATTCACATTAACACTATCTAATTCTAATAATGCCTAGAAAAATAATAACAAATCACCTATTGTTAATAATCTCATTGTTTATCATTACATTATAGTGATGCTATAATTTTATTTATAATCATTTTCTAAAGTAGTATATTGAAAAATGTCAAATTTATTTCATTTCATTAAGTTATTATTCATTTGATTCCAATTGTTTTATCAAAAGTGCTCTGTACTGACTGGTTCTAAGATGATTTCCTGAAGTTCTAGTGAAAAACCGTGACTAGTAGAGTTCAATCCATGTCGAATTCAGATAGGTATCTACCTCAGATAATGGATGAATGATTGCGCAACCATTCATGGATCGATTGAAATTAGATAGTAACACCGTTGATATAGAATTAAGCGTTGGCGCGTGAGACTGAAGGTCCTGAGTATGAATCCTAAATGCCGAATCGTCAATGTGCACTTCTAAGGAGTCCTATACTAGGACAAGACTGTCGTCCAGCGTATCCAGGTTTTCAATAGTGGTGGAATATCAATCGATTCATGATCTCATATGAATGATTTCAACATAAATAATAGTGCAGTGGACGTATACTCAGATACGTTAAACCAATAAACTATTCAATGCAGAAATTACACAGTGACTTTGTAAAATATTTTCCTTGTGTTAACCTTTACACATTTCATCATTCTTCTAATTCTGTAGTTGTTGTTCTGATTTTTGTCTGTTTTTCTCCCTCTTCTGTTTATTTCAATGTTCTGCTGGTAATCATTCTACTTCCAATTCCTAATACGCACTACTTATATCTTTGCGCATAAGTAGCATACATGACAATAGTTTGGAAAACTGTCGTTGTAAAATTAACCAAAATCAATGGTAATTACTCATTTTAAGGCATAAGAATACAATGAAAACAACAACCGATGTGTAAATTCTGTGATTTTAAAGGCTTATGTTCAGACAAAGTCATCTTTCTGTAATTTTATAGTTGAATTCACAGGTCAATTAAGGCTAGACCACCATAGAAAACCTGGAGGCACTAAACATCCGTTTCGTCCTAGTATGGGACTGTTCAGCACTACGCATTCACGATATCGCTCACGGGATTCAAGCCGTAGGACCTGTCGGTCTTGCATGCGGACGTATAAACTCTAGACAACTGAGAAGTCCCGTACTAAGACGAAACGGACGTCCAATGCTTCCAGGTTTTCTATGATCTAGCCTTAATTCTTTTAAGTAATCTCACCGATCTTCTACAAATCGATCACAAGATTTCAAAGAGTTCAAGGATATTTCCCAAGAACCATTAATTGAATATCCCATGATCATCCCATCTCAAATCTAACTTATATCGCTTTCATTTCTTTATCAGTTATTTATTTCTCCTACTTGTGAACTCCATCAAGGTTAGTTCTATACTGAACAACCGCCCTTTCGATTTATTGATCAGTTTAGTAATTACTCCAAAAACATTTGTAATGGCATTAGACCTTAACCATACAATCCTCGATGTTAAACACGAGGCAACTGAAAATAATAGATATACAACATTTAGCGCGGAGAAAAATTCAACAATGGTGAAAGTGGGAAGACTTAATTCAATCGGATAGCATGGCTCACCCTTACAGGTGTGGTCATTCTGTATAACCAGTTTTTACTTATATTAATTATATTGTATTATCTCCAGTCTGAATGTGTTCTCCATCATATATACATATTGGTCATTGTTACGATACGATGAGTTAGTTTAAACAATAATGTGACTTCCACGTAAGATCTTATAGATTAGCCAGTTACAACATGACAAATCTATAATGTTAGGATTTGGTATGTTATTAGAGCAGTACTAATAATAATGAAGGAGACCATAATTGTATACATTTCCTTCTTTGTATTCTGATTGTGAACAGAGCTTATAACCAAATTAGTTGTTTGTTTTCATTATTCATTAGGCTTCATTTTCATTTCTGAATCATTTTGGATATTCTTCTCGGATAATTGATCACAAACAATGCTATCAGAATAAAATGATTCAACACTTTTGTAACATTTAAGAACCTTATATCTACACTGAAGTAGATACAGATGATGTTATTCAGAAAGATAATGAATGCTGAAGAGTCCCACAATAGGACGAAACGGCCGTCCAGTGCTTTCAGCTTTTCAATGGTAGTCTAACATCAACCGGTTCATGATCTCAATCAAAAACTTGACAATCTTCACAGCACCTAAATTGATAATTACAATGTGCTCACTAGTGACTATCTTCGTGAGAAAATTCTCGGAGTTCTAGTGAGAAGTCGTGACCAGTGGAGCTAATCCTTGTCGGGTAGAAACAGGTGTCTACCTCATTACAATGGAAGATGGTCGCGCAACTTCGTGGATTAGTTGAGGTCAGACATTAACACCGTTGGATGCCGTTACAGTGGTCGAGTAGGTTAAGCGTTCGCGCGCGAGACTGGAGGCCCTGGGCTCGAGTGCCGCGAGTTGGATCGTGGGTGCGCACGAGTCCGCAATAAATGCGAAACGGCCGTCCAGTGCTTCCAGCTTTTCACTGGTGGTCTTACAATTAAACTGTTTAGTATAGAAAACATTAAGTTTATAACTTCTCATTCAGGTATCTCATTGTTTGGGATGATAGATCCCCAAAAACCCATAGTTTGTAATTTTATCTTGTGGAGCTTGTATGCAGATGTATGTGTGGGCATTTCTTACCACCCGCGCACATAATCGGTTGACGAACTTATCGATTCAATGTTTAATAGCTCCATGACAATATCGATTATATATATTTGTATATATATATATACGTTTTAAATTGTGTTTGTTATGATCGCTCGTTTTCTGGCTGTTGCAGAATATACTTCTCATTCTAAGCTTGAACTTCTCCCTCTTGATAGCGGGGCTGGGACGCATCAATAGTTAGCTTACTGGTCTTTGGTCACCAAGCCTTGTTTCTCGTTCGCAGATTAATTGAACTCGTGATAACTTCAAAACCTAGCACTCATGACTCTCACTGATGAGTTGAATGACCAATGTCATTCAAACATAATGATTGACAAAATAATTCACATGAACATCATGATTCTAGAATGAATCTACATTTGAAGTTCTAACGAAACCTATGAGTTATATATTCCTCCGGTAAATAATTCAGGAAGTAAGTTGATTTGGTTAGAACATTCCAAATTATGATAGGTAAGTGAAGCTAAGTAAAAATGTAACGCCAATTATCAACCCGCCCCCCTCACACACACATACATACATACCAATACATTCTGAACAATTTACCTTTAATATACCGAAATAATTTTTTTCACATGCTATATGTATTGGTAATAGACCATCTTTATTCGGTTTATTTGGATCAGCATTAATACTTAATAGATAACGAACTACAAGTAAATGTCCTTCTTTAACAGCTAAATGTATTGGAAGATTACCATATTGATCTGGTTCATTAATCTCTATTTAAATAAAAGAATAGAAAAATACAGAGAGTAACTATTGAAAAATGGATAAAATAACTGTGATAAGTAGTTCATACGGACCTGTTGTAAGATAGTAATTCACTGAAGACAATGGTGGATATGTCACTCAATTTCGTAGATTAGTTAAAGTTAAAGATTAACACCATTGGATACCGGCCAGCTCAGTGGTTTAGAAGTTAAGTGTTCTTCAGCGAGACCGGTAGCTCCTTGGTTTGAATCCTGCGAAGAGGGATCATGGATGCGCACTGCCACTGAGGAATCCCATAATAGGACGAAATGGCTGTTCAGTGCTTCCAAATTTTTCATGGTTGTCTAGCTTCGATTGACTCATGATCTCAATTATTGAAATAAGTAATTCACTTGGTATTATTTGATTACATCTTCCCATTGTTTTTTGGGGACTGCAATTGATCAATCTCTTATTGGCATATGTGCATCCTGTGCGTATTGCCTCAATATTGTCTTTAGTAAAAAGCATTATAAGCAAAGATGTATAGTTCCTAGCAGGACGTGCATTTAGTCTTATTTTAGGACTCGTCAGCCAGATGTACCTACATCTCACAGGTGACATTCACTCTATGACTTCAATCCAATATCGTTCTCTTCAAACGCCATCACGTTATCCATTTACCCACTGAGTCCTTGATATCGACTTGCTTGTGTAATGGGTTAAAATTTAATTTATTTTTGTATTGATTGTTTATAATATTGAGGCAATCCGAACAGGATTTACATATGCCAATAAGAGATTGATCAATTCAATGACAGTTTTAAACTTCAATATGAAGTATCAAATAACCAACACAAAAATGAAGTAATACCAATTATTTGTACCGACCGATAACATTATTCTTTACAGAGTATTTGCCTTTAGAAGAAATCATAAAACTTGTAATAGATTGGATAAAAGACAATACTCTGACGACTACAACCATAGTCGTTGATGACGTTTACAAGTACAATGATATCAGCACTGCATATATACACTACCTAAATATTGAATATGATTTGAATATGTCAGCCAATAATAAAAGGTCAATTCTAAACAGGAATATTATCGTAAACATCAAGAAGATAGAAATTTCATGACTGAAATGAATGCTGAAGTCCTCAAGTCTCTATCTAACATAAAGAAACTAATAAGAGTTTAAAAAGTTAGGGAAATCCTTAAAAAAATGTTTTGACATTCCACTAATAAACTTTAACTTAGATCCGACTACATATTCATAGGTTCATAGGTTACACACATATATATAATATACCCTTGTGGGCCAGGGCTATTTTACATTGGTCTTCAAGAGAACCGGACACTATCCAGAATTTCACCTGAAAACCCAAACAGTAAAGCTCAATCCCATTTAACAGGAGAGCCAGACACCGTCCAGGCTTAAAACTGACGGTTTAAATAGTACGGCTCAATCCCGTTTACAGAAGAAGTAGATACCATACAGGCTTAAACTATATTACTCGCGCAGTACAGCTCAATCCCGTTTAACAGGAGAACCGGACACCGTATAGGTTTAACGCTACATTCTGAATAGTACAACTCAATCCTGTGGTGCAACCACATAGGTAAAAAGCACCCTGATGGACCATTACCAACATTCATATATACATTCACACCATATGTATAATCGTTTCAATCAATGATCGCGCGAGTCAATTATGCCCAATATGAACAGGTCAAAGTTAACTAATACCGCTTACACGACAGTCAAACTCATTAATGTTAGCAATGGTGACATGTCTTACAATGTCCCAATGACAATGGCCCTTGAGAACACTGAAAAGCAACCACCAGTATGGATGAAATCGGTTAACCAGCCAACCAATGTTGTGCACGAACAGTCAGCAAAACTTATCAAAGTAATGCCGAACCATCTACAATATCAATGGCGAACCTCCTATCTCATATAAGACCTTCAGCTTCATAGGGGTCAAATTCAAATTGATTACAAGAGATTCTCATAAATCGTATGACTGTATGTTTCTATTATTATCAGTACAGCCATAATGCTATTCTCACCAAAATTTGACTTTCATATATCTATTACCAGTTGAATTATATTGCTTACAGTCGGATTACTTTAAGTTTTAATAAAGATCACTAAAACGTAGTTTTAGAGTTTACCTTGATAGTAACCGATTAACGGCTGTTATTGTTTGAAGATCACTAACAGACAACGGTTTTTTTGTTATCTGTAAGTTGTCCAGGCAAGACTATGGTTTATGGGAGAACCATTCAGATTTAAGTTAATATGTCTTGGATTTCGGAGCGAAATTCATTCTTCCATTTGTCTAAGTAGCTTCTTGGAATCATAGTTGATGGCAGTTCGTGATGAAAACCCTAAATATAATTCCTAAGCCTAACCATCAACTGTAAATCACAATCTTTATCATTCACACTGGTTTATAATCCTCAATTAGCCCTAGTCAGTTGGTGGGCATTCTCAAAGTCGCTTTACCGTCACTCAAAGGTCGTCCGTGAACGATGGTCTCACTGTTGTTCAAATCGTACTTGTGTAAGGAAATGTATTACATAATCATTTCACTTACTCGCTTTATGTGCAACTAAAACACTTGCACAATCCAAATAACCTTTCATTGCAGCATAATGAAGTAATGTACGTTGATTGGAGTCACATTGATTTATTATTAATGGATTGTAAGCTAAGATTTCAGCGAGTCTTTCTGTTTCATTTGCTTTAACATACTTGATTAAAAAAAGAAAGAAGAAAATAGGAAGTATAATTAAAATATAATTAAATTTAAACAATATCATACATATATTAATACATATTTATATAGAGTGTGGTGTATGCTACTGATATTGACAGATATAAGTAGTATGTATCATCAATTGAAAGTAAAATGCCTGGAGATAGAAAGTTAAGAAGATCACAGAAGAGAGAATGAGATCGAAGAATGATTGGTGTGGAAATGAAGGAACAATCAAATCTGAGACGATTGATTAACATTTTGCAAATGAAGTATTTACTGTATGATTCGCAGATTTCATTAAGATGTTCTGGAATTGTGTGTTCAAATACAGTCGATTGGTTGCACTTATGTGTTCACGTTCACTATAAGAGTATTTGTTACAGTCTTTCTAAGCTAGAACATCATTAAGAACCTGATAGCACTTTCAACCGTTGCTGCTACCTTGACGTGGTGGTCTGGTTTGCCTATCGTGATGAACCAACCGAGCTACATTAGCGCTGGAACAATTGTTCCTCAAGGTTCTAACATGTCAGACGGGTCGATTGAAGAACGGTAAGACCAAAAGCAGTAGACCAAAGGTCCGAGGGCAAAGTCGTACTTCTGACTGTTAAGAGGTGTGACGGTAGTATGATGTTTCTATCGGACAATCAGCATAACAGCTATCCCGCCTTCTCACAAAGAAAGGGTTGGTTTAGAAAAGGTCGACCCTAAAAATGCACATCTTACCTTATCCCACGGATATCCGTCTCCGACGTTAAGGTCTCAACACGAAAATTACTCACAAAAAGATGGTGTGTAACCGACCTCAAGCAGTTGTTCCTTGGGCACTGCAGTTACGCTGTCAGATCACTAAGATCACCCCTAACGCAATTTCCTTCTCAGGTACCTCCAGAAGAAAACTTCCGCGGTGTAGGCAACCGGGAAGTGATAATTGCTCTTATACCTCTGATAGCACTCAAGATTACAGCTTCCAATGAGTACTATTTATGTAATCCAAACGTTCAGTCAAGAATTTAATGCCAAATCTACTGAATGAATGATTTTTTTTTCAGATTTAAGTATAGTTTTCATTACGATCTGATTTCAGCTAGTGAAATTCTTAAAGTCAGAAAGCATTAAATATCAGTTTTATCATGTCTTGAGATTCTTCAATCGTGTTTATTCATAACTGTTCAAGAGATCAAATCCAAAGTCACATTGTGAAGAAATCTCATTAGGAATATCATTTATCGACGACCTTTAAGCGACACTAGACTGACCTTGAGAGTGCCCACTTAATCACCAAGATCAAATATGTATTATAAACCAGCGTGATGAATGAGAATTATGATTTATAGTTGATGGTTAAGGTTAGGAATTAGATTGAGGGTTTTCATCACGAATTGACATCAGTTATAATGCTAAGACTCGATCTATCCAAATGTATGATTGAGTTTCCCACCAAAATCCGAGATCCGTTATCCTTAATCTGATTGGTTCATCCATAAATTATAATCTTGCCAAAATCTCAAGCTAAGATCGAAACATTAGTTCAATGCAAATTGATAATATACACTTTTAGTTTGTATAAGGGAATTTTCAAGTATCATAAGTAACTTTTTAAACATTACATGTCGATGGTGCTATTGTTATAACTAGTGGCCTTGTGCTCCTATGAATATATAACGTAATGATACCGCCAATTAGAGAACAGTGACTTATCAACCGAATCAATAACGTGTAAACCTATACGAGCAGTCTAGATACCTCATCGGCCTTTCTTCCTGCTTAGCCCTGACAGTTGAATCCAAAATACCAATCTCAGCCTCCGAAAGATGAATCATATATTGTACAATAAAATAAAAAATTACATTTGTACAAGAATTAGTTAAATGTGGTTGTGAATGTGGGGGGGGGCGGGGTAGTAATCGACAGATCGGGTATAACTCAAGAATGGTAAATCGTATAATAATAGTTCATAGATCAAAATAAAGCTTATAATAAGGGAAACATGAATATGCATAGTTTAGCTACTTAATAATTATACAATAAAATCATATGTATAGTATTAGTCCTGAAATAGATCCCACCAGTTACCATTCATTATTATCATTGGGATATAACAGTTATAAACATAAAAGCAATTTAAATGGTAAATTTTCATTCAGTTATCATTCATAATCCGGTCATTGACTGGCCAATCGTTTAAAGCATACTGAATCCTATCGAATATTAACATTTTATCCCAAAGTAACACAGGTACGTTCAGCTGACGAGTCTTAAATAGGACGAAACCCACATCCTCGATTCCACTACCAATCACTATATATCTCAGCTTATAATGTTTATGAACTAAGGCAATATTGAGGCAATTCACATATTATGCACATATGCCAATAAAAGACTAATCAATTAACAGTCCTAAACATCAATGGAACGAATCAAGTAAACAATAATATTTTGTGCTTCCTTCAGTAATCAACATATAATAATGTCTGAATTAAGTAGAAGGCTTATCATTGTTTCATTCCATGAGGAAGACTCTGTTATAACTTGTGGCTTGACTGTCCTGTTAATGTATGATGTAATGATACCGCCAATGAGAGAACAGTGAATTATCAATCGAACCAATGACTCATAAAACGAGCACGAGCAAGCTAGATTCCTCATCGGTCCTACTTCCGGTCTAGCCCAGCCTCTTAAGTCTAAAACACCAATCTTAGCCTGTGCGATATGAATCATTATATCCCAAACATACTCGATTTATATATCAACCATACAGACCGCAACGTACTATAAAATATGAAACAACATTTGTACAAGAATTAGCCACATGTGGCTATGAATATGGGAGGTAGTAAGTGATAAACAGGGCATAACTCCAGAATGGTAAATCATATAATAATAGTTCATAGGTCAAAATAAAGCTTATGATGAGAGAGAGAGACGAATATGAAGATAGTTTAGTTATTTAACAATTATACGATAAAAATATACGTATAGTATTGATCCATAATTGGATCCCAAAAGTTACCATTCATTATGCTTATCGGGACATAAAAGATCCACTGGTAAATTTCAGAAAGTTCTAAGAAGCTTAGAAAAAGTCAAAAACACTCTATTCAATCATTTGTTAAAAGAATATTCCAAAATCATTACATGTAGCTTCTTTGCTGGACAAATGATTAAAACTATCTATCTTTAACTCTTTCTAACCTTCTTAGTGCTTCCTCAAATTGATCTATGATCCATCTTTATATTTTTATTTATATATTTAAACACATAAATATTGATACAACGAGGCACCAAATATATATGCGCCACAAAAAAATTTTATTTGTGTGTGTGGGCTGTGATACTGCTCGGGTGCCCAAACTGAAGCAGATGGTTTTCTTAAGGGGCTACGTCCGGAGCCTTCAACCTAAAGGTCTGATCCACAAGGCAGTGGAGCAACGTAAGGAGATTCAGTCTCATGGTAGCCAGTGACCAACGATTGGTTCATACTCCATTTGTTCCCTCAGGATACTGGAGCCAGCCCATGTGCACTATTGGTTTGGGATCCAGTTAAAGCGCTGGATATTCGCTTTTCGTTCTCTCATTTTCCTAAACAACACCCGTGGTGTGAGAAGGCAGTGAATAGGACTTTCCTGGCAGAGGCTGTATACGCATGGCCATGTGAGAGCATTTAGAAAGGGAGGGCGAGCCCACTCCACTCTTGGCCATACCAGGACATTTGGGGGCCATCTTTATATTTATATATATATTCATGATGACTATATAAAGAATGAACTTACATTAAATATAAGATTTGGATTCTCTAATATTTCACCACGATTTGTTAAATGTATTAAATTCTCTTCTGGATTTATTTTATTATTGATACATTTTCTATAATAATTGTTACCATGGCAACAACAATACATTTTATGTGATTTCATTTTATATTTCATTTGATTTAATTTTTTTAATGTTTCTTCTGTTAATATATGTGCTTCATCAAGACTTATTTGATAATTATTTATATTCTCATTAAATGATAATAATGATTTAGATGATTTACGTGAATTATATAATGGTAATATTGGAGTATTTAAATAATGAATAGGGTTTTGTTCATTTGAATTAGTACATTGGATACTATTACGTTGGATATTGTTTTTATTGATTAGATTTAAATGAGATATTGATTGATGTTCCATTGATTTTGACTTAGTTACATTGATATCAGGTATTGAATTATTATTGTTGTTGCAATGATGTGAGCTATATGAGTGGAGGGGTGAGAGGGGGGAGGGGAAAATGAGGAGAAATTCGAATTAGGAAATAAAAAAATTGTGATGGTTTATGATTGATTTCAATAAATAGTTTTTTTTAATGGTTATGTCATTTGATCATGTTTATTGAATTGTAGTGGGTTGGTTGAGGTTAAACATTAACACCATTGGATGTCGGCTCAGTCGTCCAGTAGGTTAAGCGTTCGCGCGTGGGAGTGAAGGCCCTGGGTTCGAGTCCCGTGGGTGGAATCGTGGATGCGCACTGCTGAGGAGTCCCACAATAGGACGGAAAAGCCGTCCAGTGTCTTCAGGTTTCCAATGGTAGTCTAACATCAATCGGTTCATGATCTCAATAAAAAAACATTAATTATTTATTTATTCAAACATATATATGCGCTCCACATGTCACTTGGTTTGTGGGTGAGGTATGATAGTGCCCGGGTACCCAGAGTGAAGTATGTAGTTTTCTTAGCGAACCTTCAACTTATAAGTCTGAACCATAAGTCAGTGAAGGAAGGTTAAGAGATTCAGTCCCATGGTAGCCGTTGATTAACAATAGGTTTATACGGTATTTGTTCCTTTAGGATCCTGAAGTTCATTTGCACCATTGGTTTGGAAAAAGGGTAGTCCAACTCACATAGGTAGACTCTCTGTGTCCACCAACCCTGTTAGAGCACCAGATATTTGCTTTTCGTTATTCCAATTTCGTAAACAACACCCTTGCCTTAAGTGTGACTCTAATTAATTATTTATTTATTTGAACACATAAATATTGGTATAAAGGAGCACCGAATACATAGGGGCCACACAAGTCACTTCATCTATGTTTGGGTTATGATATTGCCCAGGATTACTCACGTGAACGCTTATCTTCTAGACCACTGCGTCCGAATCCAAAGGTGTTCATGTCCAACTTTAATCTTCGTTAAGCGTTAGCACCCGAGGATGAAGATCCTGGGCTCGATTGCCGTATGTGAGATCGTGGATGAGCATTGCTGACGAGTTCCATATTAGGACGAAATGGTCGTCCATTATTTCTAGGTTTACAATGGTGATCCAGCTTAGATTGACTCATGAAGTTAATCATTAAATTATTATAATCTCCACAAAACCCCTTTTACATAATTTGATATTATTACTTCCCGTAACATTCGTTTGTGTACTCGGAGTTCAACTATGATGAATCTATACGTTTAAATTTGGACGAAACTGATCATAAAATAATCTGAATAAGATTTTTTAAATAATTTAACAGTTTATTATTACGTAATCAGATATTTCAAATGATTACAAAATGGGTGATAATGATACAACTTGAAACAAAGATGGATAGTAGCTAACTGTGGAATCCAATGCTCAAATTTTGTTTTATTTTGGACTAGTCAATCGGTTATATACACACATCTCAGATTTGATGTTCACTTTAGGACTAAAATCTAATACCGTTCTCTTCAAATGCTATCACTTTACCCACATAGCTACTATGTTCAGATGGCCACTAGCTTGTTTATTTTATTTATTTATTTGAACACATAAATATTGATACAACGAGGCACCAAATATATATGCGCCACAAAAAAATTTTATTTGTGTGTATGGGCTGTGATACTGCTCGGGTGCCCAAACCGAAGCAGATGGTTTTCTTAAGGGGCCACACCCGGAGCCTCCAACCTAAAGGTCTGATCCACAAGGCAGTGGAGCAACGTAAGGAGATGCAGTCTCATGGAAGCCGGTGACCAACGATTGGTTCATACGCCATTTGTTCCCTCAGGATACTGGAGCCAGCCCATGTGCATCATTGGTTTGGGATCCAGTTAAAGTGCCGGATATTCGCTTTTCGTTTTCTCATTTTCGTAAACAACACCCGTGGTGTGAGAAGGCAGTGAATAGGACTTTCCTGGCAGAGGCTGTATACGCGTGGCCGTGTGAGAGCATTTCGAGGGAAGGTTGGGCCTACCCCACTCTTGGCCATACCAGGACATTTGGGGGCCATCTTTATATATATATATATATATATATATATATATATATATATATATATATATATATATATATATATATATATATATATTCCTGATGACTATATAAAGAATGGACTTACATTAAATATAAGATTTGGATTCTCTAACATTTCACCACGATTCGGGCATTTTTTTTATTTAAATCCTTTCATTTGTTGTTAACAACTGTAATTGATCAGTCTCTTATTGACATGCATACATTCTGTACAAATTATCCTAATGTTACCTTAAGTCATATACATTGTAAGCAAAGATGGATAATAGCTATTTAGAATTCATCAGCCAGATGTATTTACATCTCAGAGTTGATATTCACTTTGAGTATTGAACTCAGTATCATTCACTTCAAATACCATTATATTATTCACTCAACTACTAAGTCCCTGATAGTCACTTGATTATGTAATAGAATAAAGATTAAATTCATTTGAATCTTTTGTAATTGTTGTTTACAACTATAATTAATCAATGATTAAGATCATGAGTCAGTTGAAGCTAGACCACCATGGAAAACCTGGAAGCACTGGACGGCCGTCTCGTCCTATTATGGGACTCCTCAGCAGTGCTCATCCACAACCTCGCCCCCTGCGAGATCCGAACCCAGGACCTACTGGTTTCGCGCGCGAGCACTTAACCACCAGACCACTAAGCCGGCATCCGACGGTGTTAATGTCTAACTTCAATTAATCCACGAAATTGAGCGACACATCCACCATTTTCTTCAATGAGTTACTATCCCACAACAGATCTGGTTTGAACTCCACTGGTCACTACTTCTCACTAGAACTCCAGGATATACCTCTTGAAGCCAGTCAACTGACTCATGATCTTAATCATTGAAATTACTACAATCTCCACAAAACCCCTTCTGATTATAATTAATCAGTCTATTATTAGTAATATGTATATTTTATATATAAATTACCTTTATAGTATCTTCATAGTCATATACATTGTAATCAATGATAAATAATGATTATCAATGAAATTCTTTGAAGTAATCAATACAAGATATAGTTCTAAACATCAATATAAAGATCCAAGTAACTAATACAAATAGAAATGAATATCCATACAATGATAATCTATATATGAAATAAGGATACTTTAGATATAACTTACTTATACATTATTGTATATCTAAATACTTGAATATCTACATGATAATACTATATTTATATACCTAAACTTAATAAGTAGTATATTGTTTCTTTTGTTTAATCATGAAATTCATTACTCATTATACACAATGATGAGATTTACTTAATTTTCCTTTTTTTTTTCTTCTTTTTTTTTCTATTTAGATTTATTTAGTTATCTTAAGTGTTCATAGGAATGAACAATATATAGATCATTATTCTTTGTATTGTTTCTTTAATTATGAAATGTTTATCAATGAAATCCATCTTAGTCTTACTAATTACTGACAATATATCTACATATACATATACATATAGGCATATCACTTTTAACTCTACATTAATACATTAATAGAATCTACTCTATTGAAAGATGTGACATGATAGCTCTTCTTCTTCTTCTTCCTCGTCTTCTTCTTCTTCCTCGTCCTCTTCTTCTTCCTCGTCTTCTTCTTCTGCTTCTTCTGCTTCTTCTTCTTCTTCTCAATGACTATTACTCATTATACATTCATGTCAAATGATAAAAGTAATCTAAACATCTAATTTAATGATAACAAAATACTAAACACTAATTGAACAGTTAGTTAATTATCATTGAAATAATTAAAAGAAGAAATAATCAAATGTCATGTGTAATTTGTTAATTGACAAGATATTTTATTGAATGATTATATCAAGATATCATTGAATATTTAATAATTGTGATGAATAAAAGATTTTGTGTGTTAAAATTTTAAGTGAAATTTTATACTACTTATAAGTAGGCTAAAACAATAAGGATATCATTATTGAGGTTGTGGAGATTATTAAGTTTTTGATTGAGATCATGAATCGACTGATGTTAGACCACTGTTGGAAACCTCGATTCATGATCTCAATCAAAAACTTAATAATCTCCACAACCTTAATAATGATAATTAACATATGCTCACTAGTGACTAGCTTCATGAGGGAATTCTTGGAGTTCTAGTGAGAAGCCGTGACCAGTGGAGGTAATCCGTGTCGGGTAGAGACAGGTATTTACCTCAGTACAATGGAAGATGGTTGATGTTAGACAGTAACACTGTTGGATGCCGTCTCAGTGGTCGAGTAGGTTAAGCGTTCACGCGCGAGACTGAAGGCCTTGGGTTCCAGGATCCCGCAAGCGGGATCTTGGGTGAGCACCGCTGGGGAGTCCCATACTAGGATGAAACGGTCGTCCAGTGCTTCCAGGTTTCCAACTGTGGTCTAACATCAGCCAATTCATAATCTCAATCAAAAACAATAAGAACAATTTTGTAATGTAGTTAGTAAGGTGACAGAATTATGAGATGTTGGAGAACATTTACAGCTCAGGTGAATGATTTGATGGAGTTTTGTTCTCTAAGTTGAATAATTTGATTGTGAAGCTTTCATCGTTTTCCCTGAACTATATCATCAGTACAAAAGTCAGATAGAAGTACTGATGATGTTGTTGAGAAGAATGTTGAAATTTCCATCAAAAACTGAATAGAAGTAATCATAAGTCAATTATTATTATCTATGAAATTATAAATGAAGAAGTGATAGAGAAGAGATTTTGTTAGGTACTTAATTTATATCATAAGTATTTATATTATAACCAAGTTCAAAGATCAATAGTGGCTAATAGTGGAATCGAGGACACGATTTTAGTCCTGTTTAGAACATATTAGACGAGACTCGTATCCATATTTACTTATAAATCTTGTGACTTAAGGGAATATCAAGTCAATACACAAAGTATATATATATATATATATGCCAATATGAGAGGCTGATCAATTTCAGTCCTAAAAATTAATGGGACAATTCAAGTAAAACAAAATATCCTTACTCAATGATACTATGTTATGAGGATCACTTTAAATGTCTAAATGATACCCGTTTGGATATATATAGATTCATAGATTTCTACTAAATAAGTTTAGTTCACTTGTGTATCCTGAGAGAGTTGTTTTCCACATAGTCATGAACTGATATTGAATTCAACGGTGAAAGCTTCAAATTATGAATTGAGAAAACTAAAAAAAATTTAAAGGTGATGAAACATCTAACGTTATCAAAAATCATTTAATGACAGAGATTAAAAGAATATTTATTACATCAAAACTGAGAATAATATTCACTAATGGGAACTTGTTCTCTATATCCATGATAGATAAGTTTTGATGATGGTTGGAGGTAGTCGACAGGAAACCATGGACCCGGGTTTCGTGCTACTTAGCACTCGTCAGCAAGGTGTACCTGTAATCTTTGAAGGAATTGGTGCTCCCTAGCGGATCCGATCCTGTGTTACCCAGCCTCACAGTCAGAGACGTTACCACTGAGCTAAGATAAGTTTCCTACATGTGCATTTACCAATTCACTTGTTCTTTTGGAGCAAGATACATTTGCCGTAGCCAGCGCTCAATTTTAACTCAGATTTGGGAACATGTCCCAGTTTAGTTTTACCAGTTAAAAGTTCTATATTTACACATCTAATTGACTGTAATCATTCTACTGATCCACAGTTTGATTTTATGGTTGTATATATGATTCATCCAAATCTACCTTGATCTCTTCGTATCCAACTCCTAAAAATAGCCGAAGCTCTTACTATGCATGAGTTCAATCCAGAACTATGCGTACAAAAGAAGTACGTCCTATCGATACTGTTACTCGGCCTTGATTATTATTGTTATTATTACCTCATTTCTCCATTTACTGATGTCTCATATTCTCATTGTTTTATTCATAATTGCTCACCATATCAATTAATATGTTATTTACAGCTCTATAACATTTAATGACCTTTGATTATTGTAAAAAAACATGGAGTTATTGTGGATATTATAGTAATTTTCTCGTCACTATACATCAACTTCATTGATTATGAAAAGGCGTTTGACAGTGTAGTTAGCAGAACATTATGGAAACTTCTTTGACACCATAGAGTTCCTGGGAAGATTGTCAACATTATCTGGAACTCATACGACGGACTACAAGTGTAAAGTAGTGCATGGAGGAACGCTGAAAGATACATTCCAAGTAAGGACCAGAATCAGTCAGTTAGTCTACTCTCTCCCTTCCTCCTTCTTCTAGTAGTCGACTGGATTATGAAAACCTCGACATGTGAGGGAAAACACGGAATACAATGAACAGCTCAGAACCAATTAGACGATTCGGACTTCTGAGATCACTTAACTCTTCTGTCCCATACACACCAACAAATGCATATGAAGACAACTAGTGTAGTAGAAACCTCTGCATCAGAAGGCCTCAACATACACAAAGGAAAACCAAGGTCCTCAAATACAACACGGAGAACAGCAATCCAATCACACTTGATGGTGGAACTCTGCATGATGTAGAATCCATCACATACCTGGTAAGCATCATCGATGAATCAAGAGGTTCAGATGTAGACGTACAGGCGAGGATTGGCAAGGCAAACACAGCATTCCCACAATTGAAGAACATATGGAACTCAAAACAACTTTCAACCAACATCAAAGTCATAATCTTAAATACGAACGTCAAGGCGGTTCGATTGTACGGAGCTGAAACTTAGAGAACTAATACAACCATCATCAAGAAGGTACAAGTATTTATAAATAGTTGTCTACGCAAGATACTCAACATCCATTGGCCGAATACCATCAGCAATAGCCTTCTGTGAAGGAGAAGTATTACTTATTGTTTCCAACTATTCACATTAACTAAGGTTATTCATTCATGAATAAAAATGTTTCTGTTGCGACTTTAAACCCGGCTAATTATCACGTAATTTATTCACCAATCGAAATACGAATTATTCAATCTCAGTACCAACCAATGAAGTTTGACCGGTTTGAGCATCCTAGCATCCATTTTAGTTCTTTTTTCGCTTAGCCCATTCAGTTGAATCCAGAATGCCAATAACAGCTTCCATTATGTGAATCATTCATTTCAAACATACTTGGTTTAGATGCCAGCCCAAACAGATCACATCACCCCATAAAATAAGTAATAACATTTATATAAGATCAAGCCAAAACAGTGGCTGTCATTATGGGATACTCTAATTAGTAAACTAAGCATAACACAAGAATGATAAATCGTATAATAGTAGTCCATAGATCAAATGGACGAACCAATCCGATATAAGATAACAGATATCGGATTTTGGCGCGAAATTCATTCAACCATTTGAATAAATAAGCTTTTGATATTTCAGCTAATATCAGTTCATGATGAAAATCTTAAATCTAATTCCTAACCTTAACCATCAACTGTAAATCATAATCCTCATTTGATCCTATTCAATAGGTGAACACTCTCAAGGTCACGTTAGCGTCACTCAAAGGTCATCCATAGATTATAGTCTCACTATGGAATATACATATAGATTATCTAGTCACTGAATACTTATACAATTGGAAGTTACCCATAATTTAATCTTCACTAAGATATAAGAGCTTTCATGTACTATTGAATATGATAAGTATGGAAACAATCTTTGTATGAACCAATTCAATGTATTATATTAGTTTAAATAGAACTTTAGAATTATTCTGTTTACATTATGATATCATAATAAATGATAAGCCAGTTATTTGTAGACTTCTAATCAATACTCAACTAAGTCAATTAGGTTTGATATAACCTAATAGAATCGATAAACTAACTCAGTGATTTAGAGGTTAAGTGATCGCGCGTGTTGATCGATATATTCAAGGTTAGAATCTTGCAGAGCAAGATCATAGCTTGGTACTACTTATAAGTCTCATATTAGGATGAAATGACAGTTTAATACTTTCAAGTTTTCTTTAGTGGTCTATCTTGAATTGATTTATGATCATTGTCTCAATGTAGAAAGAAATACAAAAAAAAGGAAGTTGGAAGAAATTTCACAAATATCAATTATGTTAAATCTAGTTGAGATTCAACTTTTATATATTAGTAATAGAGTACTGTACATAATGTCAGTTATAACTTGTCACCACCTATTCATGTATAACGTAATGATACCGCCGATTAGAGAACAGTGAATTATCGATCGAACCAATGACGCATAAAACCTGTACGAGCAGTCTAGAGTTGTTATCGGTCCTGCCTAGCCCAGTCTGTTAAGTCCAGAACACCAATCTCAGTCTCCACGATATGAACCATTTATTTCGAACATACTGAGTTGATATACCAATCAAACAGACCACATAGTACTAATAAAATAGAAAACAACATTTATACAAGATTAAGCCGAAAGTGCCTATGAATGTGGGAGACTGGGTGTAACTAAGCAATGATGAGTGGTACAATAATAGTTCATAGGTCGAAATAAAGCTTATAATAAGAGGGACATGAATATGCAGATAGTTTAGTTATTTAACAATTATATGTATAGTATTGGTCCCCAAAGTTACCATTCATTGTTCTCATCGGGATATAACAATGTCAATCAACTTTAATTTAATCATAGAAGATCTAGTTTTTCTTCAGCAGAATGAAGTTCCTTAAACATTTTCAATGGACTTGAGATTCAAATGATGAGTTATTCAGACTTTAGATTTGTTATGTAACATTGTAAATTAACAACATAGAGAGAAGTCTCTTTTGAATAAGAAGTAATTTCCCAAAGGCTTATGTGTTTACTTATTTGAACACATAAATATTGGTACTTAGGGGTACCAAATGCATATACACACAAGTCACTTGATTTGAGTGTGTGAGCTGTGTTACTACATGGTTGCTCAGACCAAAGCAGTTAGTATTTCTACGGGTGGACTCTCCTTGTCCACCAACCTGGTTAAAGCGACGGACATTCGCTTTTCATTCTCTCAATTTCATAAACAACACCCTTGTCACAAGAAAGTAGTGAGTAGTACTCTCCTGATAGTGGATGTATACGCGTGGTCATGTGTGAGCATTTCGAGAGAGCGAGCTGACTCTTCACAACCTCGACCGTACCAGGGCATTGGTGGACTTATCTGATCCTTCTTTGGTTTATTGCTTAAAACATAATACTTATCGAAAGATGAAGGTGTTTAACGCAACTATCGAGTGATAATATTTATCTATTCAACTATTACAAGAATTCTCACATGAAATCTACCTAGAGAAATAGACACTTCATCATCGAAATAGATTAATCCAGTCTTCATTCTATGTGCTTCTATTCTGATCTACGTTACAACATCCTGGATCTACGCAATAAAATAAACAAGTCACCCTTCATTGTTCAACTCAACAACAATCCTTTCCATCTATACAATTTGGAGAATTTAGAAGAAAACTTAATTCAGAAAGTAATACTTTATTGATTATATAAATAAAATAAAACAAAAAAGAAGAATAAGTAGAATGAACCATGAATCATGAGTGTAATTGTCATGGTAACATGAGTATCGATTCACGATAGACAATGATCATATCAACTTGATTAATTAGTTTGTATACAATTGAGATCATGAGAGAAAGCTGGTTTCAATGGATAACAAGTTGCAAAAATGAAAATGATGTAAAGTATAAAAATGAAACAAAAATCAAATCCCATTGAATAGACCATAGTAACAAGTCACCACCATGATCATCATCATCATCATCATCATCATCACATATAGAAGAATATGAATTCAATTTGACCAGATCAAGCACTCGAAATCAATTGAAGAGAATAGAAAGTACCATTGTGAAATAAAAAATGATTAGAACATACCACATATATATATGGATTTATTGATTTATATATGATAGAGATTGTGTTTACAAAGGTGATCATGATTCACACATGCGCACACACACACACACATTGTGGAATCCAATGACATCACCTTATTATTGCACATTACGCCTTCAATAATAATAATAATAACAATAGTAATAATAATAATAATAATAATAATATAATAATAATAATAGTGGAATAGATCAGTTAAGATTATTCATTCACAAATGATCCAATGGTTTGTATGAATCCTCAATCGTCAATTTGGATGAATGCCATTTCATTCATTATTCATCATCATTCATTATGATCCATTCTTTAAGAGAAGCCAACTTGTGAATATATTTCACCATACTGAACATCACATCGAGTGATGTTTATCATCTTCCTCATTTGGGCATTGACCAAATTGATTGTTTAAATAAACTTGGACAATAATCAATAATATTACCTTGTAGAATATAAATCAATCTGATTGGTCTATTCTTTCTTCTATCTTTCATAGAACCTACATGGAATAGAACTAGGGAGAAGGGGGGGGAGAATAGAAAGAAAAATCTAATTGGGAATATTGAATAATGTGAATAGGATTATAATTGGTCTAAAATAGTAGGAAATAAATAGAAGCAATTTTGTATAATACAATGACCGATACAATGGGAATGGCCTAGTGTTACCCTGTGAGTGTGTGTAGTGTGTGTGTGTGTGTGTGTATGAAAAGAATTTAGCATTAAGGTCAATTGAATGACTCACATTATATACCAGTTACCATAATTATCGATAGATAAATTCATTTTGCCTTTGTTTTTTTTTCCCAGTTTTCCTCAGCCTTCAAGTGTGATTTCTTATATATTTTTTTAAAAGAAAATATTCGATGGGATGTTGGTGGAGATGGATGATTTGCTTGTGGAGCTTTCATCGTTCTTGTGAACGACATCACCAGCATAAACTTCTACTGCATCAAAATTATCCACCTGAGCTATGCATCTTCTTTACCATGTCGATGGGATTCGGTAGTAGTCATTTTCACACCTTAATGTTGATATATGAAGTATTGGTTAAGATGTTTGTAGTATCTTCCCATTGTTGTTGAAGACTACAATTGATCAGTCTCTTATTAGCATATGGGCGTCCTGTTCGGATCGTCTCAATATTACCTTCAGTCACAACGTATTATAAACAAAGATGGATGATGGCTAGTAGTGGAATCGAGGATGCGCGTTTCGTCCTATTTGGGACTCGTCGGCTGGATGTACCTGCATCTCAGGGTTGATGTTCACTCTAGGACTGGAACCCATTACCGTTCGCTTCATAAGCCATCGCGGTATCCACTTAGCTACCGCATCATGATGTTTTCTTATTTTTAAGTAGTAAAAATATGAGCTAACTGTACATCGTTTGATTCATTTAGGTTGTGTTAGGATTTACCGAAGTTTGAGGGCCATCATGTATCAATTTATATTCATGGGACATTACTTTCTTGAACGGTATTAGGCTCTGTCAAAGTCATTCTTGTGTTTAGTTCTAGTCAATTGTAATCAAATGACACATAATATCAAGCGAAGTAATGTAAACTGAAGATCCAGAAATATGTCGGACAAATCATTAGCATTCCTTCATCCCGGAAATTAGATATACTTCTTTAATAGTATGACAAAATAATTAATCCAGTCAGTTATGGAAATTCATTTTCTGTATGTTGTTCTTGTGGTACACCAACTATGAATCTTACCAATGTTCAAGGTAAAGTATCATTTAGAGTATATGTTGAATATATGTTCAACCAGCCTACTAATTTGAATGCATTATGAGCTCTGACTGAGATTATGAAATGATTGATGTTAGACTGCGATTGGAAACCTGGACGGCTGTTTCGTCTCAGTATGGGACGTCTGAACAGTGTGCATCCACGATCCCGCATGTGGGACACAAACCTACATTTAACTTTTAGACCACTGATTTGGCATCCAACGGTGTTAATTTCTAACTTCCATCGACCCATGAATGGATGCGCAACCATTCATCCATTGTCTGAGGTAGATACCTGTTTCTACTGGACACAAATTGAGCTCCACTAGTTACGGCTTCTCATTAGAACTTCAGGAAATCATCATGGAGCCAGTCACTAGTGAGCACATGATGATCATTATCAGTGAACGGTTGTGAAGATTGTTAAGCTTTTGATTGAGATCATGTAACGATTGATGTTAGACCACCATTATGTTTCATAAGCTTAAACAGTGTTTACATCCAACACTTGCTTTCATTTTTAGTGGATGGGTCCTAAATACAGGAGTGAAGTTTTCAACAAAGATTTCATTTAAGGCATATGAAGTTATCTGGGGCTGAGTGCTATGAACATAATATTCTTGTGTTATTCCTTTGTTCTATCTGAACTTGTATTAATTTTGATTTGGCAAAGAAAGGACAGAATTCCTTCAATTAAAGAACATATGGAACTCAAAACAACTGTCTGTCAACCAATATCAAATTCACAGTCTTCAATACGATTGTCAAGGCGGTTCGGTTCTACGGAGCTGAAACTTGGAGAACTAATACAAACATCATCAAGAAGGTACAAGTATTTATAAATAGTTGTCTACGCAAGATACTCAACATCCATTGGCCGGATACCATCAGCAATAGCCTTCTGTGTGGGAGAACAAACCAGCTTCTAGCTGAAGAGGAAATTAGGAAAAGACGATGGAAATGGATAGGACACACATTGAGGAAATCATCAAACTGCATTACGAGACAAGCGCTAACTTGGAATCCTAAAGGTAGGAGGAAAAGTGGAAGGCCAAAGAACACATTACGTCGGGAAATAGAAGCGGATATGAAAGGGATGAATAAGAACTGGAAAGAGCTGGAAAGGATCGCCCAGGACAGGGTTGGATGAAGAATGCTGGTAAGCGGCTTATGCTCATTCACGAGGAGTAACAGGCGAAAGTAAGTAAGTAACTGTGTGTGTGTGTGTGTATGTATGTATGTATGTATGCATATATGTATGTGTATGACTATCATTTAGCTTTAAGGTCAATTCAATGACTCACATTACTTATTAATTGGTTAAAATCATAGTAACAGAAGTAATAATTACTATGGTTTGTACAAAACATAACCGTAAGGCATTATCACAGTTACGTTATTACATGGGCTTAATATGTCTTTGTTTAGTCATTCTTTTTGGGGTAGATTAAAACAAAGATGATACCGGTCTGATAAGAAAGGAAATACATTGGTTTTATTAGAACTTTACAAACATTCGAAAATGGATGACTTTTAATGGAAATAAAGTAGTGGTATACAGTTCAGTGATAATTCTCATAGCCTTCTTGCTAACGCAGGGATGTTGCTTAAGAAATTGACAGGACAAAAAGCAAATATTCGGAGCTTTAACCGGGTTGGTGGACACAGTGATTCCATCTAGAGGTGTTGGAAAACACTGATTCCAATCCAATAGTACAAATGGGTTTCAAAATCCAGAGCGAACAAATGACGTATGAATCAATCGTTAGTCACTGTCTACCATGGGACTGCATCTCCTGGCATTACTCTGAAACGACTAGATAAAACCGTTGTTATAAGATAAATAAAACAATAAATATATTCACACAAGTGAAATGACGTACAGTTACTGTGAGAATACCCCTCCACACTAGAGTAGGTCTATCAATTATTGATTAAAGCAAATTTTACTTACTTACACCTGTTATCCCCAGTGGAGCAAAAGGCCACCGACCAGCATTCTCCAACCCACGCTGTCCTGGGCCTTCCTTTCCAGTTCTATTCAATTGTTATTCATTCTTTTCATGTATGTTACCATTTCTCCGTGTAATGTGTTCTTTGGTCTTCCTCTTCTCCTTTGGCTTTAAGGTTTCCAAGTGAGGGGAATTTAAAAGAGATAAAATGATGTAGTTTACCCTGTATTTAGCTTATCAATAACATATAGAAACGTTTATTACCAATATATATCACTAACATCGGCTAGAAAAGTATGGAAGACTTTTCCACGACATGAATTCTCGATCATCTACAGAGTCAAAAAGAACAATTCATTAAACCTCTTATTCCTGATACGATTGATTTTCTATTTTTCATTATTACCGTAAATATAAAATGTTAAAAGACCAAGAAACTGATCGTTTTTGAATAATTAATTACAAGTTACGGTAAAACATCAGCCTCTGCATCAGTAGGCCTCAGTATACATAAAGGAAAAGGCAAGATCCTCAAATACAACACGGTGAACAACAACCCAATCACACTGGATGAAGAAACTCTGAAGGTTGTGGAATCTTTCACGTACCTGGGAAGCATCATCGATCAACAAGGAAGATCTAATGCATATGTCACGGTGAAGATTGGTAAAGCAAGGGCTGGATTACTACAGCTGAATAACATATGAAACTCAAAACAACTGTCATCCAATATCAAATTCACAATCTTCAATACGAACGTCAAAACAGTTAGTTATATTGTAGGGAGCTGAAACGTGGAGAACTACCACAATCATCATCAAAATCGTACAAGTATTTATAAACAGTTGTCTAAGCAAGATATTTAATATCCGATGACCGGATGCCATCGAAGACATACTGTGGGGCAGAAAAAGCCAGATACAAGCTAACGAGGAGACCAAGAAAAGACGTTTGAAGTAGATAGGATATACACTGCGGAAATCAAACTTGAAATCCTTAAGATAAACGGAAAAGGAGAAGGCCAAAGAACACACTCCGTCGTGAATTGGAAACAGACATGAAAAGAATGAATGGCAACTGGAAACAAGTGGAAAGGTTTGTTCAGAACGAAGTTGGATGAAGAATGATGATGGGAGGCTTATACTCCTCCACGAGAGGTAACAGGTGTAAGTAAATAAGTAAAGAATCAGAGTAAAATGTCAGATTAGTACACAAACTCAATTCATGATTAGTGATAATGTTAATTAATTGATCAGAAGTATAATTAGTTTGGAATAAATTTCACTCTTCCAGGAAAACCATCAATTAATCCATTATTCAACAATAATAAAGATCTTGATGGTTAAGATCGTGAGTCAGTTGAAGCTAGACCATCATGGAAAACCTGAACAGCCGTTTCGTCCTATTGTGGAACTCCTCAGCAGTGAGTATCCACGATCCTGCCTCGCGAGTTTCAAACCCAGGATCTATCAGTCTTTTGCACGAGTGTTTAACCACTAGACCACTGAGCTACCATTGATAAGTTCTGGGTTCAATTCTCACAAGTTGGTATTGTGGATGTGAATTGCTGAGGAATCCCATACTACGACGAAACAACCGTCCAATGCTTCTAGGTTTTCTCTAGTGATCTAGCTTCAATTGACTCATAATCTCAACTATTGAATTTCCTATATTATATCCACAAAACCCCTTCTGATATGAATAATAAAGATAATTAAATCCATGGCATATATATTTAGAAAGAAATTCCTTAATTTTAAATATACTACTTATATACAATATATAAGCCAATATTAATAATTAAGATCATTTAAATGAACATACATATTTCAATGAAATACCTCAGAGTATTGATTTAACCTAAAAGTATATTATTCAGTAGTATTCTAATCATTCATTCTTTATTTTCTTTTTTTTCTTTTTCTTTTTCTTCTTCTTCTTTTTCTTCTCAAATAGTCACATGTCTTATATACCTATTGGCAACATTAACTCATAATCAAATCTATATTAGATAATAATGATATGTAATATGTAATAGAAGAAATGGTTATTTCTTCATATCATGTGAGATAATGAATAAGCATATTAGTTATTAGTAAGGTTTATGATTTATCAATAATTGATATTTTAGAAATTCAATAAAGTTTGAACAGTTTTGTATAGATGATATCTTGATATTGAACAGAATCATCTTAGATTGATAACCCCCCTCCCCAAATGCTCTGTTATGGTTAGGAGTGGAGAGAGTTAGCTTTTCATTTAGAAGTACTGTTACATAGTCATGTGTATACAACCACTGATAAGGAAGTCTTACTCACTGACTTCTCGTGGTGGAGATGTTGTTTACGAAATCAAGACGACAAAATGTGAATGTTAAGATAGATCAGTGATAACGTCTTTAACTGTGAAGCTGGGTGACATGGGATCGAATCCGTTAGGGAGTATCAGTTCCCTCATGATTACAGGTACACCTTGCTGATGAGTGCTAAGTAAGACGAAACCTATGTCCGCTGTTTCTTGTTGACCACCTCTAACCAACATCTTATCTAAAGTTATTTCAATATTGATTATATTCCGAAAGATTTATAATATCAATGTTATGTGTACTACAAAGCAGAAAATGAGAAATAGTACTGTTGAAAACATGTTAACCTTTTAATCTGCCCCCAAATGCTCTGGTACGAGCAAGAGTGGGGAGACTCAGCTCTCCCTCTCCAAATGCTCTCCCATGGACACGTGTATACAACCACTAACAGGGAACTCCTATTCACTACCTTCTCGTGGCAGGGGTGTTGTTTACGAAATTGAGAGGACAGAAAGCTAATGTCCCGCACTTGAACCAGGTTGGTCGACATGGAGAGTCTACTTAAGGAAGTTGGAAAACCCTCATCCCAAATCAATGATGTACATGGGCTTCAGTATCCTGAAGGAACAAATGGTTAATGAATCAATCTTTGGTCACCGCCTACCAAGGGACTGCATCTCCTGACATTGCTCCAATATCTTGTGGATCAGACCTTCAGGTCGAACGCTCCGGGTGTGGTCCCCTAAGAAAACCACCTGCTTCGGTTTGGGCACCCGAGCAGTATCACAGCTCTCGCACAAATAAAATGAGATTTGTGTGGCGCATATGCATTTGGTGCCTTCTTGTACCAATATCTATGTGTTCAAATAATAATAATAATAACCTTTTTATCTAAACTGTTATAGAAGGTGCTGTAAGATTCAGCGGATAAGGTTTATCATTATTATCATTACTATCATTATTATTCAAACACATAGATATTAGTACCAAATAGATATGCACCACACAAACCATTCGATTTGTGTGAAGACTGGGATACTATCCGGGTGCTAAAACAGAAACAGGTGGTTTTCTTAAGTGGCCACACTTCGAGCCTTAGACTTAAAGGTCTGATCCACAAGGCAGTGAAGCAACGTCAAGAGACGCAGTCTCATGGTTACTGGTGACCAATAATTGGTTCATACGTCATTTACTTCCTTAGGATCCTGGAACCCATATTCACCACTGGTTTAAAATCACGGTTTTCCAACTCTCCTAGGTGAACTCCCTGTGTCCACCAATACTCTCTTTTTGTCCACTCAATTTCATAAAGAACAGTAATGCTTCGAGAAGACGGCGAGTAGGAATTCTCTAGCAGTGGTTATATGCACGTGACCATATGAGAGCATTTGGAGAGCGAGGGCAAACTCTCTACACCCTCGACCGTACCAAGGCATTATTTTTTCCTGCTTTAATCAAAGTTTTACATTTCATAACTTTTCAATTGAACAATCAAATTGATTCGAGTAACGAATTGTACAGAGTATAGTATGTCATTCACTATCTAACTTAAGTCCAAACTATACCAATCTTTATGTTTTTATTTTACAATGTATTATCATTTATACTTCATTTCAATTCATTCCAGATAACATCTTGTTCTACTTTATGGAAGGGTTTTGTTCGTAGCTTCCATTTCCTGCTTAGTAACATCTTAGAATGAGATTATTATTATTATTATTATTGTTATTGTCATTGTTATTATAACAAGAATTCTCAGATTATTGTTCATGATAAAACAATCATAATGTTCTGATCTCATTGATCACTTGTTACATTATATTCAATCTGATCCATTCATAACCATATTTCACTATAATAATATATACATATGTCAACTAATTCAACAATAGTATTTATCAAGAATTAAGATATGGAATTGCCTTGACTTATTATGTATTGCTTAAATATTATATCAGTAGTTTACAAAAAAAAAAACTGTTTGGTTTCTATGGCTGTTTTCTATTATTATACATTGATAGATACTGGATCAACAGAAATTTATTGAATTTAGATCATGAACTAATCAATCTTAAACCATCATTGGAAACCTGGAAGTACTGGATAACTGTCCTGTCTTACTATGGAATTCAAAAGTGTACATACGCGATTCTCAACTGGGCATTCGTATTCACAACCTTCGGTCTCGAACAGCAATGCTTAACTTCTAGAGCACTGAGTTGACATCCAACGATGTTAGTATCTAACTTCAATCATGTTACATTGTCTTCTGTGGGTAAGTGCTTCACAGACTACACAGTTGAACTTCACTGATCATGGCTTCTTTCTAGAACTCCGAGAATTCCCTTTCAGAGCTAGTCACTAATAGACATATGATAATTGTCAATATAGGGTTTTGACGATTGTTAACTTCTAATTGAGATCATGAACCGATCAGTGTTAGATCATTGGTAGACATCTATTTGGTAGATATCTGCTATTAACTTATTTAATGGTTGAATTTATGAGTCGATTAAAACTAGATCAATATTGAAAACTTGGAATCATTAATCGACCATTTTGATCTAGTATGAGACTCTTTAAAAGTGCTTACCAACCATCCTGTATGTGGGACTCAAAACCCAGAAGCACTGATATCACGTGCCAACACTTAACCTCTAAACCACTGAGTCAGCATCTAACTCTAACTTATCCATGATATTGCGCAACCGTCTATCATTATGTTCATTGAGTAAATGTTTCACCTTATTATTAACAATCATCTTTACTTACTTAAGATTCTATTCATTTAATAGATTAATGTAAAGTAAGAAAAAAAAGACAAAAAAGAAAGAAATTCTTCATTTTATAAATGTATACACAGTTATATTACTTATATATGTATATAAGTCATATGATGCAATTACATTCTTATAAAGTATGAATATTGAAAATAAAATAAGAACTCATATAGAAACAAAATGAACGCATGAATATATGTGTGCGTGTGTGTATGTGAGCGAGAGAGAGAGAGAGGAGGGAAGGCGGAAGCGAGAGGGAGTGGAGGGAAGGAAGGGAGAGGGACGGAGGGAGGTAGACGAGTAAATAGTGAATATAGTAGAACTTAACTCTCTCTCTCTCTCTCCATATATATACATATGCAATTGAGAATAATCAGATGTTTCTGAGACAAAAAAAACAACCGATTGAATTTATTTTCTTGGCTCTGATATTCCACTAGTAGTAAAACATGGTGATGGATCAACACGACCAGCTTTACCTAATCCTTTACCAGTTTCTATATCAAAACGTTCTTTATGTGAACCAGTAAATGTTTTAACATTTGTCAATCTAGATGTTGTTGGATCAGAGCTAATTTTCTAAAGAAAAAAAGAAAAAAAATTCAATAAATAATCAATTTTCTATTGATTGATGTTGTAGTGTATGCTACTTATATTGACAGATATAAGTAGTATATATGTTTGTTTAGAAAAGAACTGAAGATTGAAATGAATAGGATAGAAAAAGATTGAGAATAACAAGAGAATTGAAAGAATCATAAAGAATTCAAGCGATAATTGAAGGAAGATCTTCAAAGGGTGTATTTGATGCATGAATAACACATTAGATTGAATCAATATGTTATGTATATTAAACAACTAAGTAGTTATCCCCCAATCAACTGTTTGTTCACTATAATTATTACCAAGCTGTACAAACGTATATATATATATATATATATATATATATATATATATATATGAGGATCTTTTTGTTCTGTTAAAGTACTAGTTCCGTGAGGAAATATGAACGAGGAATAACCAAGATGATGTGATAGAATTATAACGTGAATGTAGTAAGATGATGAAAATGATTTCGTGGATTGGTTAAAGTTAGATATAGACATCGTTAGATGCTGACTCAGTGGTCTAAGATCTATAGGTTCTGGGTTAGAGGTTTGAATTTCACAAGGTGGAATCGTTGGTGCGCACTGCTGAGGAGTCCCATGCTAGAACGAAACGGCTATCCAGTGCTTCAAGGTTTTCCATGATAGTCTAGCTTCAATTGACTCGTGAACCAAACTATTATAAAATGTTTTTGTTATAATAATTAAAGGTCATAGAATTGTAAGTAATAAATAAAGTGATCTGATGAACAATTATGAATAAAGTAATGAGAATATGAGACATAAGTAAAAGGGGAAATGCAGTAATAATAATAATAATAATTAAGACGGAGGTAACGATATCGATAGGATGTACCTCTTTTATACGCATAGTTCCGGCTTGAGCTCATGGCTGGTAAGACTTTTGGCTATTTTTAGGAGTTGGATATGAAGAGATCAAGGTAGATTTGGATGAATCGTATATAAAACCATAAAATCAAAATGTGGATCAGTGGAATGATTACAGTCAATTAGATGTTCAAGTATAGAACTCCTAACTGTTTTCCTCTTACCCTTGTAGAACTACACTGGGCATGTTCCCAAATCTGAGTTGAAAGCGAGCGCTGGCTACGGTCAATGTATCTTGCTCCACAAAAGCAGATGAATTGGTTGATGCACATGAAGGCGACTAGACAGGTGAACTTATCTTTTATGAATACAGAGAACAAGTTCCTTCCAGTGAACCTTATCTGCCACTATAACGATGTTTGATATCAGTTTAGTTTAATTTAACATCAAGTCATCACTATAACAACTATTTTACTTGATTACTTATTCTGAAAGTGTGTAAATCATTTTAAAAATATAAATAACCAATCACTTTTGTTTGTATTTGTCGAAAAAATTCAGATATTGAGAAAGAAGGCATGGTGGCTAACAGTGAAATCCAGAACACGTTTTTCGTCTTGGTTGAGACTCGTCAGCTGGATGTACCTGTATCACAGATTTGATGTTCACTCCGGGACTCGAACCTAGTACTGTTCGCTGATGAGTCCCATATAGAACGAAACACATCTCCTCGATTCCATTGCTCCCCACCATCCATCTTTGCTTATAATACTTATAACTTAAGACAATATCGATGCAATCTGAACAGGATGGACATATGCCAATAACAGACTGAGTAATTACAGTCCTAAACATCAATGGGAAGTTTCGAACAAACAATACAACATGATTATAATCAGAAAGAGGTTTTTTGGAAGTCCCATACTGTTCAATACTTCCACGTTTTCAATAGTGTTCTAACTTACAACGACTAATGAATTCAACCACTGAGACTTTTTATGACTATACGTATATTAACTATAATTTTTAAGCCATAATATAATAGAATCTATTCAAATTAATTATGAAATATACTTACAGTACCACCATGAATAGCTGGTGATGTTTCAGCTATTTTTCGTTTAAGTTCAATTACTGCTTCCTCATGTTCCATACCATTTGCAGCGGCGTATACTTTTGCTAATCGACCTTCCAGAAAACTTACAAATCCTGGGAAATCAACGTCTCTGAATAGTAAGTAAACAAGAAAAAGAAACGCTTATAGATGTGTTATATAAACAATATTCATCTTTAGTTATTCAGACAGATGCATTATGTTGTAATGGCGAAAACATCGACTTGACTTTATGAGGATGTCAATATAATGAACGACTTCTTAGTGACCTTAAGAATGTCCTCCTAATAACTAAGACTAAATGAGGGTTATAAAGCAATAAGAAGAATTAGAATTATGATTGGCAGTTGATGGTTAGGTTTGGGAATAGAATCTAGAGTTTACATACACGCAACAACAAATCCAGGAGAAGACAACCACTGTAGCGACAGAATTAGCAGCAGTAGGTCTCAATATACACAAAGGGAAAAGCAAGATTCTCCGATACAACATAGCATGCACCAATCCAATCACAATTAATGGAGAAGATTTGGAAGATGTAAAAACCTTTACATATCTGGACAGCATCATTAATGAACAAGGTTGATCTGATGCATATGTGGAGGCGCGGATCGGAAAAGCAAGAGCACCATATTTACAACTGAACAATATCTGGAACTCGAAACAATTCGCAACCAACACCAAGGTCAGAATTTTCGATACAAACGTCAAGACAGTTCTACTGTATGAGGCGGAAACCTGGAGAACTACGAAAGCAATCATCCACAAGATACAAGTGTTTATTAACAGTTGTCTACACAAAATACTTCGGATTCGTTAGCCAGACACTATCAACAACAACCTACTATGGAAAAAAACAAACCGGATCCCGGCGGAGAAGTGCTGGAAGTGGATAAGACAAACATTGAGGAAAGCACACAAATGCGTCACAAGGCAAGCTCTCATTTGGAATTCTCAAGGTCAAAGGAGGAGAGGAAGTCCAAAGAACATATTACACAGAGAAATGGAGACAGACATGAGGAAAATGAACAAAAATTGGATAGAACTGGGAAGGAAGGCCAAGAACAGAATGGGTTGGAGAACACTGGTCGACGACCTATGCTCCATTTAGAGTAACAGGCGTAAGTAAAGTAAGTTTTCATCACGAACTGATATTAGCTAAAATGCAAAAATGTTATCTAGCCAAATGGATGAGTGAATTTCGCGCCAAAATCCAAGACTTGTCTTCATAACTCTGATTGGTTCGTTCATTAATTATAGTCTCGAATTTGTCAGGATTCACTTAGAGACCCTAATCATAATGAACTTACATGTATGTTTTAGTTTTTTGAGTTAACCCTAATTACAAAACATATATGTGAGTAAACTTAAACGTATCCATAGTATTAGATGCAAGAAGATTATGGCTTGTTCACCGAGACACGACAAATGAGGGTCCACTTATGAAACAAGAAACGCTATTGGACAAATTCTTGATTGGTGTGGTAGCCATATTGTGTCTTATCTGTGTTATCATGAGAGATATTCAACCAAGACCCTTGAACAATCTTCATTTCAATTGCTCAGTTCATTAATTATTTCTTACTTTGTTGTTAAAATCTCAGTGATTTTGCTTCTTTGTCCAAATGAACCTTGATTGGATTAAAGTATTAAGAGCATAGTGTACTGATAGGACCTTCTGTCCCTATACTGCTCTGCCGCTCAGCTTTTGTACAGAAGCCTCGATCTGCGATCATTTCAGGCACAAAGACATCAAATAATGAAATCGCATATTAGATGGGTAAAACGACCATCAGTGTGCTGATTTGACTTTTTACAGAAAAATTGAGAAGTGATGGGTATTCAAAATAAGTGTATACCAACTTGAGTCTACAAAATTATGATAAATTACGACTCTCATTTAAATGTAAGTCATGGAATATGGATAGATGATCTCTATCTATCTAAAAATTGATGTGCTTTCAGAAGTTCAGTTTATAATAATATCAAATAATGAGAATTATGATTGAGATCATGAGTAGATTAATGTTAGACTATCAATGAAAACGTGGCATCATCGAACTGCCATTTCATTCTAATGTGGAACTCCTCAGTAGTGTGTACCCAAGATCCCGAACTCGGTATTCCAACCCACGACCTTCCGTCGCGCGCCAACGCTTAGACTCTAGACCATTGAGTCGACGTTCAACGATGTTAATGTCTAACTTTAAACAATCCACAATATTGCACGACCATTTTCCATTGTCTGAGGTAGATACCTGTTTCTTCCCGACGTGGATTACGTCCATGAATTTTACAGCTCATTTCCATGGTAAGACATAATTCACGCGTTTAAAATGGCATTTTGTTTGTAGAGGAATTCTAGCGAGATGTATGGTAGGGGTAGATAATTTCTGTGAAAACTTTTTAATTTAACAGTTAGACATTAATACCATTAGATGCCTGCTCAGTAGTCAAATGGTTAAGCGCCCTGGGTTTGAACCTCGTGAGGCGGGATCGTGGATTCACACTGCTGAGGAGTCCCACAGTAGAACGAAACGGCCATTCAATGCTTCCAGGTTTCTCGTGATGGTCTAGCTTCAATTGACTCATGATCTCAACCATTAAAAATTAATTAACTGTTCAATTCTATCTGTCGTTGTCTGATGAGGAATTGCAAAACCGTTATGTACTTTACACGACTGATTGATCAATGAGATCGTTTAACTCCTAGTCTGAAACTTGCAAAATAACGATAGAAATAGGACTATTTAACAAAACATTCAACAATTTAACTTGGCTTCACTTATTGGAGAGATTTATTTGCATCGTCGATAAGGTTCCTTCCTACTGTAGACATTCAAGGATTAAAGCGCTAACACGTAGATAGCCAGTATGGACTGTAAATATATTCTGAAGAATTCTTACCATTAAAATAAAGTGAGAAGAACAAGATATTTCACAAGCCATGTTCCTCTCACTTTATTTAAATTTTAATAGTTGAATTCATAGGTCACCGTAAGCTAGATCACCAATTGAAAACCTGAAAGCATTGAACTGGCTTCCAGATTGATTTCCTGGGGTTCGTACATATACAAACCACAGAGGGGTTTTGTGGATATTATAGTAATTTTAATAGTTGAAATCATGAGCCAATTATAGTTAGAACACCGTTGAAAACCTGGAAACTCTGGACGGCCGTTTCATGCTAATTTAGAACTCCTCAGCAGTGCGCATCCACGATTCAGCCTCGCAAGATTCGAACTCAGCACCTGTCAGTCTCGTGTGCGAACACTTAATCTCTAGACCATCCAACGATGTTAATGTCCACAAAATTTCACCACTGTCCATCATTGTCATCAATAAGTTACAATCTCGCAAAAGACACGCTTCGACTCCTCTGGTCACGGCTGCTCACTAGAACTCCAGTGAGCATATGATGATTATAATGAGAGGGAGAGAGGGTTTGTGTGGATGTTGTAGTAATTTAATAGTTAAATTCATGAGCGAATTGAAGCTAGACTACCATAGTACTTATGGAATCACTAGACGGTACACGTCAGTAGTACGCATTCACGATTCCGCCTCTGGAGATTACAACTCACAACCTGTTGGTCTTGTGCTTGAACGCTAAACATCTAAACCATTGAGCTGACCGGTATCCAACCGTGTTCATGTGTAACTTCAATTAATTCACAAAATTTCACCACCGCCCACTATTCTCTTCAGTCAGCTACCATTTCATAACAGACCCAAGTAAACTCCATTGGTTATTATTTCTCATTAGAACTTCAAAATGTATCATTTGAATACCAGTCATCATCATCATCATCATCCAAAACATCATCATCATCATCCAAAACATCATCATCATCCAAAACATCATCATCATCATCTTCATCATCATCATCATCATCATCATCATCATCATCATCATCATCATCATCATCATCATCATCATCATCATCATCATCATCATCATCATCATCATCATCATCATCATCATCATCATCATCATCATCATCATCATCATCATCATCATCATCATCATCATCATCATCATCATCATCATCATCGTCATCATCCAAAACATCATCATCATCCAAAACATCACCATCATCATCCAAAACATCATCATCATCATCATCCAAAGCATCATCATCATCATTATTATTATCATAGAGATAACATCATAGAATAATCAATAGAATCATTGAATTACCTTTTAGTACTTCCAATATGTGCACGAAATTCAATATCAATACGATTAGTATCTAAATTTTTTGAATAAATATGACAATCTGTACATAATTTTTTAATTGTTTTATCCGTTGCTGTATTAGAACCTTTTTTAACAAAATTACAAAATGATAAAAATGATTGTTTTAATTCATTTGATGATGACATTTTTATAAAAATATTTTATGAAATAGATAAATCAATCAATCAATCAATCGATCGATCAATAAATCAATAATTGATTAATTTTAATAAGGTCTTATTCAACGTTAATGTTTAAATTGTATTCTTTATGTTCAATGTTTGTTTATGTTCAATGTCTACTGATCATGGACATATATCACTAATGTCATTCATTCATTCATTATTATTATTATTATTATAATAAAGAATCATTTGATTGGTCTATTTTTCTTTTCACTCAATGAATAGGATTCTGCTATCACTGATTATCACCAATCGTTTTGATTAGTTTATATGTTGGCAGTTAATTTCAATTCTGATAAACCATTGAATAAACAAGTTCGGTCTTTAAATTGACTGTCGTTATAGAATAAGTTATCATAATAAAGCGAAAGAAAAAACAATATTCTAGTCAACCAATCATAATGTTCAATATAGAAGTTTATATTATGCAATGTAGATAGGCAGATAGGCGAATGAATCTAACACACACACACACACACTCACTCACTCACACACATTCACATACACGTAGAAACATAGGATATCGATAGATAAATTAAAATATTATTGGAATGAAGATTGGTAGAGATTGTAGTAGTTTTAATAGTTGAATTCATGAGTCAATGTACATTGGATCACCATGAAAATTCTGGAAGCATTGGAAGACTGTTTCATTCTCAAAAGTGCATATCGACGATCACATACACAGGATTCGAACCTAGGAACTTCAGTCGCGTGTATGAACGTTTAATCTGTAGTTCACTGAGCTTATATCGAATGGTGTTAATGTTTAGCTTATATTGAATAGCTGCGCAATCAATCATTCATTGTCTGAGATAGATACCTGTCTACACTCAACATGTATTGGATTCACAAAATTAACTATTCAAATTAGAATATTATCATCTTTTATTGTTAAATTGATATGTATCCATAGTTATCACGTTTTCATTGAGATTTACTTCTTAAATAAAACTCTTCCACCAATCAAAGACAATGTAAGATGGTCGCGCAATATTGCGGATTGCTTGGAGTAAAACATTAATACCGTTTGACGCCGGCTTTATGGTCTAGAAGTTCAAACACGAGGCGCGTGATCGTGGATACACACTGCTGAGTAGTACCACAGCAGAATGAATCATTCGTCCAGAGCCTTCAGGTTTTCAGTGATAGTCTAAAATTTATCCGTTCATAATCCAACTGTCTTACTAAGTTTATTCATGGGAGAATTATTATGATAAAATAAGCCAATATTAAATTGATGTTTTATGTACAATCAGACAAAATGGAGCTCACTAGTTTTACATTAAATACAGTCTAAATGAAGCAGTATTGCGGATTTCGGAAAAAGAATGTAAAGCCTATTCAGTCCTTCGGTATAATGTGTGCTATCCCACATAACCCCGAATCATGTACAAATTAGAGCTGCAGTTGAAGTCAAGATCACTTCAAACAATCAACGAATTTATTACTGGCAACACAAAACATGCACGACACAAACGATTCCGACTCAAACACCTATGATGGTGTGATCAATGACAAAACAGAAAATAATAAAACGACTCGACACGGAAACACATCAACGTATTCTGTTACATGTCAAGAACAGAAAGTCGAAGAAAGATTTACATACCGAAAACACAAACTACAAGTATTATCGATGCAATAAAATCGATTTATATCTTTCTTTCTACCAACTGATTCTTTCTTCTTGTACTACATCCCTATACACAATCTTTCTTTTATATATTACCATCATTGAAGTAGCTACTTCTGTGAATTTCATGTTCACCTTGCTGTGTGAATCAAGTGTGGCAACTAGAACCGATGCATATATGTGCCTCATCCTATGTTGTAGGTGAGTGACTGATTGATTATGGATGCAATACGAATAGTCAACTCTTAAAATGTAAATGACTAGTTGTCGACACAAAGAATCCGTGTATATGTCTGCATCACCACATTCCAGCTTCAACCCTAACGTCTACAATATCGAACCATTGACGTGACACTTCTTCCAATTAACTCCACAAAGCTATAATTCTTGATCATGTTCAGAGACTGCGACAGATTATTCACATATAACAAACTTCTTGCGAAGCTCAGTGTTTCTCATAATGAATGTTGCAAACTGTGAAGTATATTCCAGTTGTCAAGACCCTTTAGATGAGAACCTCTCTGAAGATAAGCTTAAAATGAAGGGTAAGAGTTTTGTTGTCAGAATTTCTCATAATGACTTCACAGATAATACTGATTATTATGATCATTTTGTTCGCATCGATATATTTCTACAGATGTTGATGCGTTGACAAGTGTTATGATCAACAACAATGAATATCATCTGTAAGATATAACAAAGTCAAACAGATCTCAACTGTGTCATTATAACCCTTGATTCTCCACTAGATCATGTTGAACATCGACAGTATTCCACAATTCAATCAATATGTCATTTGAAATGATGATCTGTTTTAATTCCAATAAACATTCGCAACTGGCACTAATATCAACGTCCATGTGACACACAACAACACGAACAGACCACATTGAGCGTTCATGTTGAATTTCAATGATAATGATAATGCTACAACTGAAATGAGCATGTATACGGTGAGTCGTAATTTCAGTATTCAAGCATTCATGAAAAGTGTTCCAGTACTATTGAGGAACAAGTACATCGACAATATGAGTTCAGTAGTAATGTGAACTATCGATATCTAGTTGATTATCGGGATTCAATATTAGAATTCAATCTGATATTCAGGTTAAGTTGAATGATCAGTCTTAAACAGAACCAAGTGAGTCGCACTGTGCACAACTGTCCATTGTCTCTTGAAACCTCACGAAATTCACTATCTTCCTCAACCACACCCTGTTTGTTTTGTTAGATAATGAAGAAAAATAATGAAATTGGTCGTAAAATATTCTACTACAAATTCAGTTGTTACATTCCTACTCAATAACAAAATCACCAATACACATGCGGATATTACGACAGAGAAGTAACACGCGTTTCGACCAATTTATGACGATGTTTGCAATCACGATCAGATAGATAATGTCAAATTACATAATCACACCTATTAACCGTACTATTCTCACAGCAACAACAAGTGTCCACTGTTTTACGATGATGATGATGAAGTTCATTTCTGTAATCTGTTTTGTTGCTGACAATGACTGACAATGACTGACTGACTGACAGACTGAATGAATGAATGAATGACTGTCTGACACATGAACCAAACCATCTTCATCCCTTTCCTACTCTCTCTCTCTCTCACTCTCTCTCTCAACATGCGTATATTCGTGCATCGTGATCAAGCAGCATCCTGATGATAATCATCAAATAAATAACTGCTCATTTCACTAACACTTCACTGACTAACACCTAAACGTAAATTACACCACACTACACTATACATGACAACTTCTAATAGAAAACGGATGGAATGTTGTAGTAATTGATTAGCTTGTTTATTAATCGAAAATGTCTTAACACAATTTCGTGTGGATTTGTCTATAGATTATGTACACACATGTATGAATGATAGTAGCTAGTGTTGTTCAAACATTGTTCAAATATTGTTCAAATATTGGAGCGTACAAAATCCAACCATCTGGCCACACTGGTATACTCCACAATGGTATCGGGATAACTTGGGTTTGTTACACCTTGTGATACGACACCGAGTACTGGACCTTGAGGGGATGGAAGGAGAGGTCCACCACTGTCACCTGAAGCGGGTAACTGTCCCATATTCTGACCTGCTTTCACACAAATAGGATTCCCACCGGTCTCATGTTTGCATTCTATTACAACTGCTCGACCTGTGTCAAACAAATAACAGAACAGAGCACAATAGAACACACGAGTGAATTTCGAAAATATCAACTGACACAAATTATCCACATTCAAACTATGCACACAACAATTAGTCCACATGCAATCTCACTCACATGTGTAATCTCAAATGTGCACCGTATTCAACAATCAAATCACTGTCCATCTCACCACTCTTCCGACATTGACATGAGACATGCTGACCACGAACTTCATGTAGAACAACACACATCCATCTTTTGCACAGATATGGATCTTCACTCATCTAATCATATCTCATCCAATTCCATTCCGACTCTACAATTACCGAGAGAGAGATGGATTCACTTTGCTAGTTAACTGTCACGGGTAGAAGAAAATATATATATTGAAGCTCTGAACAACAAAACAACCGGATCAGACAGACAGACATATAGACAGACTGAATCATGTTGTTTGTTCACCACCAACTCACCAACTCACTCACCTTTCTTTAAGATTCCACCATTTTTACTTGACGGATCACGATCGTTATTATCGATTCCATAACCAACAATCAAAACACCAGTTCCAGGTGTCGGTATATCTGTTGGTTGTGGTAGGCTGAGCACCTTGATTCCAGTCTGTAAGTTGACCGATTCAGTGAGCACTACAATTGCAATGTCGAATCCACCGACTAACTTTTGGGCTGGTTTCCCCTGTCGTTTCAACATACAAGAGGGCCTGTATCCTGGTGCTACCTTCACTCCAGACGGTTTGTGATGGATGCCTTGTTGGTCACCATTCCTCAGCGTCAGAAATGAAACCTGAAATAGACAAAGTATATCCACATTAGATCCATGCAAAAACCATCTCACACATAAATGCTGTGTAAAATTAATCGATTACATTGAGCAAAATGTTGTTCAGTGTGCTCTCTTACCTGAGAGACTGGCAGCCGTGAGCAAACACAATGACCAGCTGTGAGTACTGCCCTTGTTGACACTAGTGAGCCCGTACACATTATTTTTCCTGTCGTTAGATATGCGATGAATGGGAATTCAGTTCGTTGTTGCACAGCTTCACCACTACGGATCAACCAGGTTGACACACATTCAAATGTTAGAAAATAGATGAACAGTGTTACCACAAGAAACGTCCATCTGTTCAACATGACAATGTAATCACTGCGATCAACCACATACAATCTCGTAACACATTCACCAATTTATATCCGCCAATATTCCCTGACTGTTGAGTACATTTGAGGGATTTTGTATGTGTGTCAGTCGGTGTACTATTATGCACTCCACTTCAGTCATGGATTGTTGTCGTCACGGTTACACTTTGTGATCATGGTCTTGCCACGCCCCAATTATTATTATTATTGTTACTATTATAATTATTATTATTATTATTATTATTATTATTATTATTATTATTATTCGGGAGGTGCACAATTCTCGTGTATTGTCTTGGCAATATTTTGATCTGTAGTGACCTACTTTTGTCAACAGAACGCGATTAGTTCAATGAAAACAATTATTATTATAACCAATTGTACCAGTGACTGTTTTACTGTGCTCGTTTGTTTAACTGTGCTAATGACAGCCATTACACTTACTCTCCCGTTGACTTTTAACTTGTACGAATCCGGTTACGCTCAGTAACCACGCTTGTACTCCTTTGGCACGATCTCGGTATTCTTTCGATACCACGAGATCGCCAACAAATACATCTCGACTACAGCCATCATCTGCCTTCTGATTTTTGGCCTGCCGGAATCTTATTGGTCTATTGGCACGTAGTCTTGTAGCGGTGTTCATAGTCAAGCTCAACTCGACACCACGCTACATTTGGTGAGCCAAATATTGGAACACGCCTCAACTTCGGTCGAAACTTCCACATCTGGTGAACCTACATCTACGAACACTTGGCAATCGCAACCAAATCTTTCAAAGAAGGCAATTCGGTGAGTCTATTATTTTATCTATCCACGTCTGTCGTATATTTTCATAATTATTTTTCATATATAATATACTCGACATGACGGATAACGATAAGAATAGTATTAATATAACAGACTCCGATGTACGCGTACCGAATCCTCGGCAATTTTTATTCGCGTGACGATAAATTCCACGCTTTATTCGAGAAATTCCCCAGATTAACTAAACCACTCGAGGAGATTTCATCGGTGACCAATCGTGTGGTACACCACATAGTCACCCGCGGACCACCAGTCACGGCAAGACCACGCCGACTGGCACCGGACAAATTAGCTTTCGCTAAACGTGAGTTTGACAATTTACTATCTACTGGTATTATTCGTCCTTCTCACAGTCCTTGGGCCTCTCCTTTACACATGGTGCGCAAAAAGGATGGGGTTAGTTGGAGACCATGCGGCGACTACCGAGCATTAAACGTAGTTACGCGCTTTGATAGCTACCCCATCCCCCACATACACGACATCACGGCATCGCTCAAGGGCACGGCTATCTTTTCTAAAATCGATCTGGTACGAGCATATCACCAGATTCCAGTCGCTCTTGAAGACATCGAAAAAAACTGCTATCACGACTCCGTTCGGTCTGTTTGAGTTCCTACGAATGCCATTTGGATTACACAATGCTGCTCACACTTTCCAAAGTTTCATCGATAGCATAGTGCGAGACTTGGGTTTTATTCACGTCTATATTGATGACCTGCTGATCGCATCATCAAACGTAGATGAACATTATCAACACTTTACGCTATTATTCCAACGTCTTTCGGATAATGGAATAGTAGTCAACCCAGAGAAATGTGAATTGGGTAAATCAGAAATAATATTTCTGGGTCACATCATCAGACAAGAGGGTATTCTGCCTTGCGAGGACAAAATTCGAGCAATCAAGGAGTACAACGTGCCGTCCTCAATCAAGGAACTGAAGGCTTTTCTCGGTTTGGTTAACCTTCTACCGACGTTTTATCCCTCACGCGGCAGAACGGTTACGACCATTAACCGATTTACTACGCGGTAATCCACGCAAATTAGAATTGAACGATACCGCACGTAATGCATTCTCAGAGATCAAAACGGCTCTCGCTGAAGTTACACTTCTCGCTCATCCTGACCCATCAGCCACGCTTAGTATAGCGGTCGATGCATCAGATTTTGCTATAGGAGCCGTTATGCAACAGAATATCTCCAGTAGTTGGCAACCGCTTGAATTTTTATCACGACGCCTTACTCCCACGGAGACGAGATATAGCGCTTTTGGTCGCGAGCTGCTTGCAGCCTACTGCGCCATCAAACATTTCCGGAACGCAGTAGAAGGACGCCAATTCATCTTATTCACCGACCATAAGCCCTTAACGTATGCCCTGCATACCAAGTCTGACCGCTACTCACCACGAGAGTGTAGACATTTGGACAATATCTCCCAGTTCACGACAGACCTTCGTCACATTAAAGGCGAGTCGAACTATGTTGCCGATGCTCTATCACGTATCCAGATGAATGCAGTTACCTTACCGGTGCTCGATCTTCCTGCTATGGCCGCTGCGCAAGCAAACGATCCTATCTGTGCAGAAGCACCACAATCTTCGTCCCTTCAGTGTCAGGAAGTACCCCTAGCTACTAGCTCAGGTACTATCCTATGTGATATTTCTACCGGTCTTCCTCGACCCATCGTACACTCTGCCTATCGCCGTCTCGTCTTCGATGCCCTTCATGGATTGTCTCATCCAGGTATCGCAGCCACATTACGTCTCATCGCTGCACGATACGTCTGGCCGTCCATGAATAAAGATGTTCGTATGTGGGCAAAGCAATGCTTACAGTGTCAACGATCAAAAGTGCACAGGCACGTAGCTGCCCCCATTGGTACGTTCGCTACGCCTGATGCTCGCTTTGATCACGTTCATGTAGACATTGTAGGACCACTGCCACCATCGCATGGGTATGATCACATACTCACGTGCATTGACCGTTTTACAAGATGGTCCGAAGCTATTCCCATCACGTCTATCACGGCGGAGACAGTTGCTCACCGCTTCGTAGAACGATAGATAGCATTGTACGGTTGTCCCTCGACTGTCACGACTGACCGAGGACAACAATTTGAGTCCGCATTATTCTCCTCACTGACGCGGCTGCTTGGTGCGGAACGCACACACACTACCACCTACCATCCAGCATCGAATGGTTTAGTCGAACGGTTTCATCGCCAACTTAAAAGTGCTCTTTGAGCACACAAAAACGACAATTGGTACGAAACCTTACCGCTCGTTCTCTTAGGTATCAGAACGAGTTTGGAGGCAGATATCCAATGTTCCATCGCTGAACCTGTATACGGCACGACATTGCGTCTGCCTGGGGAATTCTTCACACCACGGAGCCGCAATGACTTTGGTAAATCAGACTACGTTCATAGACTGTCTGCATTTATGCAAACGCTGTCTCCGGTGTCAACTCGAATTCAACATCAACAGGTCGCTCTCCATCGAGAGTTATCTACCTGTTCACATGTTTTTATACGAGTAGATTTGGTACGCAAGCTATTACAACAGCCTTACGAAGGCCCTTTTCACTTGATCTCTCGTCACGAAAAGACCTTCAAGGTTGATCGACGCGGCCGCGTCAAAATCGTCAGCATTGATCGTCTCAAACCAGCACACGTCGATGACAGTGCCCTACCCGATAACCTGAGACTCAATGCTAGACTTATCAAACCTTCTAGTGGGATCTCTAAATCTACCTCGGATCCCACGCTAGATACATCAGAGACCTCGTTCTCACGTCCCAGTCAACAGCACGCGTCATCTGCACCATCTACGGACGAGACTTCCGTCTCACGTCCAGATCGGCAGACCACGACGCCCTTGACCTTGGATGAGATCGCAGGCTCACGAAGTACGAACGAGACTACCGTCTCACGTTCCGGTCGCCGAGTACGATTACCCGTACGCTTTCGCGACTAACCGTACAGTCAATAACGGATACGGTGTAGGATTATTCCTATACTACACGCATGCTACACTTTTCTTCTTTTTTGATTTTTTTTGTATCCTGAGCTCACGCCTCCGACCATCGCCCGTTCGGTAACGTCGACTTCAGTCAACTTTGGCAAAAGCTGGTTTGGCAACCCACGCTCTGGTCAACGCACTCAGTCGATTATCTGGTCTCGAATTCGCCTGGCATACGCTTAGCCGTTATGGTCGTTTCCGGTTTCTTGGCTCAACGTGGTTTCGTCCTACGTCTGCAGCGTTTCCTGGTTCGCATCCCTACGAACGCAATCATCAGATCCTGGATACAAACCACTCTGGTGTGGTATGCTAATTCGACCAACAAATACAGCACACTTCTCCTAGTACCGTTCTGCGCAAAAGACTTTCGTTGGCAACTCGAGGATCAACGACCACTTCCTGTTCGGCCAATTTCCTCCGTCCTACAACCGCACTTCTGTCGATCAGTCCCACGAATCAAACCGCTAACTATCGAAAGTGTAAACCCTTTCTAGCGGGGGGCTCCTGTAGTGACCTACTTTTGTCAACAGAACGCGATTAGTTCAATGAAAACAATTATTATTATAACCAATTGTACCAGTGACTGTTTTACTGTGCTCGTTTGTTTAACTGTGCTAATGACAGCCATTACACTTACTCTCCCGTTGACTTTTAACTTGTACGAATCCGGTTACGCTCAGTAACCACGCTTGTACTCCTTTGGCACGATCTCGGTATTCTTTCGATACCACGAGATCGCCAACAAATACATCTCGACTACAGCCATCATCTGCCTTCTGATTTTTGGCCTGCCGGAATCTTATTGGTCTATTGGCACGTAGTCTTGTAGCGGTGTTCATAGTCAAGCTCAACTCGACACCACGCTACAGATCTATGACAATGTTGCTCAATTCTTATCGAGAGTATGTTACCATAAGAATGAAACCACATTTCATCAATCGACGAATCGATGTTCGTGGCATTTTCGCTCCCAACATTTCCTTAACGTAACACCTTGAACTTGTCAGTCTATATAATTCTCGTTGGGAACAATCATCTTATCAATAACGAAAATCAACATCGTTCCATTTCTCACATAGCGACTATTATCAAACCACACTCAAACGTTCGTTCAGTCACTGTGTTCTCTCACTTACGAATCACATTTGATATCATACATGCAAAACATGATGATAGTTGACGAGACATTCCCTCTCACAGTCCACATTCTAGAGTGGAATTTGTGCAAGTGATAACTGAAGAGGAAGCAAGACAATTCATCGGAGAAGATTATCTCCTTGAAGATACTATCTACTCAAACTGTACAATGGAACAATCGTAGTTGAAGAAATAGAAATCAATGATGTAATAAATACAAAAAACAAAACAAAAATATTTTAAGGTGCAGCGAAATAATATTTGTCACCAGGGCAAGGAAAGAATAATAACCATCTCGTTTTGAACACATAGATCAGGTTTTTGACGCCTGATGGCAACGGCTTCAGCAAACTTTAGAAGACTGGAGTTTGGATGCTTACTAATCACCTTGAAGGATTGCAAGGTATCTACCTGATGTCCTGTTTCAAGGAGATGTTTGGTGATAGCGCTATTCAGAGTCCTTCTCTCCCTTGTTCTAAGACTTTTTGGTACATGTTCAAAAGGTGATACGCTGGTGAACAAGGATGTTACATCAAAAGAGACCATGAACTTATCGGCAACATTCGTATGATTTAATCTATCAGCGAACTGGATTGAATCTCTTGACGTGTATGTTGCTAATCTCTGACGAACCAGTTCTGGTTTTACTGCTAACCAACGTGCAACTTTATGATACGGTGAGTTGATCATTGATAGGATAGGTCTAAAGGGAACGTCATGTTTGTGAACTTTTGGTAAACCATACATTTGAGGTAGACGTGAGCCACGTGGTCTTAGATCGTTGTAAGTAGAATTATCAATCATTTTCTTTTTTAGAAGATCTCTGAGCATTCCTGTGATTCGTTTTTTTGTTGAATCAGTCAAGTCTTTTTTGGATTTATCTACTTTGAACCTCAGTTGATCGTCTAGGATTGACTTCATCTTAGTGACATAATCAGCTATATCCATTAGGACTATACCTGAACCTTTATCCGGTCGTAGAATCATCACCTCCTTTTTTTGTTTGATGTTTCTTAGTTCTGTTAGAGGTTCTTTGGGTAGAACATTCGACTGTGGTGTCGATGACACGAAGTATTGGTTGGTAATATCAACTAACTTTGATTCGAACATGGAATATATCGTTCTGTTCGTGCTCCATAGTAAAGTGTATGTTAGGATGAGCGTTATTGAGTAGTTTTAGCAGGCGGATTGCATGCTGTTTATTATTACAGACAATAAATGTGTCATCCACATATCTGTAGTATTCCGTTTTTTCACTAATCGCCTGTTTAAGTGCCGTGTTTTCAAGATGTAGAATATTCTTTCACATTAGGTATATATTTACAATATTCAATCTATTAATCTCATTTACACCCTTGCTATACTATACGAATATGTCTTCAACATAACTTCTGACCAAACCCTCTCATGTAAGTCATTTAAACTCATTATCTAATTATGATTAATAAATATCATCACAGGTTGTAAGCAGCTGATGAGAACCTACGAAATCAAAATGAATTCATGTTATTCTGCGAGAATTTTTGTTCTTGCTTTTTTCAAAGTGATAAAGGGAACTATGTGCGTGAAAAATCGTAATTCACTTACAAATGAAATAGTCTTTTGGAAAATAGAAAAGGATGAAAACATCGTGTCGAAGAAACTCGATTAATAACGGAGAATTGGAGAGTGATTATAAGCTGAAATCAAGTGTGAGAAAAATGGAGAATGAGATTAAGAGAAGTTTCTCCACTAAATTGTATCAATTCTTCTTCAATGTCACCCTCAGAAAAATTTTTTTCTTGCAGTTGGTATGTCTCTCTCATTCTTTGATCACAATTAGTTTCCTATTTGAAATTGAACTAGTTGTTTGATTTTCCAGTGCGTTTAATATTACTGGCTTCCTGTCTCTGTAACACCAATGGTTTCGCTGATGTCAGATTTGCCACCCTGAAATGATACAAATTGATGGGATGTCCCACGTTGTTGTGAGTGATCGGCTGACTATTTTACTCACTCACTCTCTCACTCAGACTGCGAAAAATAATGGAGTATTCCGGTTTCGGAATCCATGAACAAACACCACATGTTTATATTTTCTAATTGACGTTCAGGACCATAATTTAAGAGTGTCTCATCGGCATATGCCCATCCTGTACGGCTTGTCTGGATGTTGCCACAAGTCACAAGCATTATAAGCTGATATGGATGGTGGCTGGCAGTGGAACACACAGGTGAACAACAAGTTCGAGGTGCATGTATATCTGACCGATGAGTCCCGAATAGGATGAACCATGTGTCTTGGATTCCACTGCTAGCCACTATTCATCTCTGTTTACACCAGACATTGTGAAATATGATAATTGAATTCGAATCTCTGAAGTCACTGAACACTGACACCAATCGTCAAAAATATAATCATCTGATTGCGTTTACCACTCCAATTTACCACCCACTTTACCTAGTAAAATAGCTTCTCTGCATGTAACACAATACTGTAAACATCATCTATGCTCTCTAATAACCTCTAGATGTTGTTATGTATTTGTCAACACTAATAAATTATCTTTATGTCTTAGGTTGTCTGAATTACGTTTCTTCTCGTCCAAGACGTTGACTTTATCTCAGTGACTAACACAGTAATTAACATCAGCCGAACACGAGCAGAGAAGGTTCAAGCACAAGCTAAGAACATAGAAGCAAACAAGCAAGTGAAGAAGAGCATTAGAGCTGACAAGAAGAAATGCGTGGATAAGAAGGCAGACCAGTCACTGAAATTTAAAGACAGCTGGACAGATGGGTAGATTATTTCGAGGAATTCCTGTGTGGGCCGGCTCCAATGAATCCACCGGACATCGAGGCAGCACATACAGATCTTCCTATAGATGTCAATCCATCAACAACGGAAGAAATTAGAATGGCCACTAGACAAATCAAGAGCGGGAAAGCAGCACGACCCGACAATTTATCAGCTGGAGCACTGAAGTCAGACATCAAAGTAACTACAAACATGCTTCACCCTCTATTCAAGAAGATTTGGGAGGAGGAACAAGTGCCGACGGACTTGAAAGGAGAACACCTCATCATGACCCCAAATAAAGGAGATCTGAGCAAATGTGAAAACTACAGAGGCATCACACTACTGTCAGTACCAGGGAAAGCCTTGAACAGAGTTCTGCCCAACCGGATAAAAAATGCAGTAGACGCCCAACTTCGAGATCAATAAGCTGGATTCCGTAAGGATCGGCCGTACACACACTAAATCGCGACACTACGGATCATCGTCGAACAATCATTTGAGTGGAACTCGTCACTATACGACAACTTCATTGATAATGAAAAGGTATTTGACAGTGTCGATAGGAGAACGTTATGCAAACCTGATAGGATGGAAAGAAAAGTCAATTTTCGATTGATTTACTCAATAATGGTTCTGTTCAAGATTACTCCCTTTTTGATTACTCAGTTATGGGCCCTTATAAACTTGAACTGTTACTTGAGCAGCAGATGAAACTGACTAAAATGTTGACGGAGATCAAGTTTACGCCTCCCTCACAGTCAAGCACGTCTATTTCAACCAAGGCACCATCAGTAGATGGCATCAAAAATAGTATAGCTGAATTTCATTACGATCCTGATGCTTCTGTTACTTTTGAGATGTGGTTCAGGCAAATCCAGATGATGCTTGGAATGTGCGGCTGATACTTCGTAAATCGGGTGCAACTGAGCTGGACAAGTATTGCGATCTGATTTTGCCTTTGAACCTACGTGACGGATCATTTGCAGACACAGTTCAAACATTAAGTCAACATTTTGGCGATAACTTGTCACTGTTTAATACTCGTTATCGATGCTTGAAGCTAACTATGAACGAAGATGATGATTTCCTTACGTGTGTGGGCGTCGTCAACCGTGAATGCGAACGCATCCGGTTAACGTGTTTGACTGAAGACCAGTTTAAAGCCCTGATTCTCATTTGCAGCCTGCAGCACCAAAAGTTCAGTGAGTTACGAACAAGGCTACTATGTCGGTTGTATCAGGATCCGAAACTCACCCTGAGTGATATGGCTAATGAATATCAAGGTCTCATTCATCTACAACGAAACACTTCAATGTCCAGTGTGATGGGTCTGGCCGATCTGAAGTAAGAGCGGTGCAACAGACACCTTACAAAAACAAATGCGTCCCTGATCCATCCAGTCCATCCCACTCCAGCTCGGGACGACAGACTAAAGTAACTCCTCCTGTTCCTTGCTGGCAATGTGGTGAATGGCACTACGTTCGAAACTGCCCATTTAAGCAACATCGATGCGAAAAACGTAAGGTTATCGGTCATAAGGATGAGTTTTGTCTGAGGAAGAAGAATCCAAGTCAGTCTAAATACCAAAAAGACCTTTCCTAGATCCCGCGATAATTCATTGAGCTTAGTATCTTAATGTCAAAGCTCATCACGAGGTGATAGGAAATTTATTATTTCTAATATTAATGAGCGATCATCTATATAACAAATAGATGCCGCATCAGATGTCACTATCATCTCACGTAAGTTTTGGACCAAGATGGGCAGCCCAAATTTGCAGCGTTCAATATAAAAGCCTCGTAGTGCGTGTGATGATTAACTTCAGCTGATTGGACAAATGGAATGTACAATTACTTTCCGTGATTCGGCGTTTGGTGGGGTATGTTAAATAACGCCAATTGATCTAAATATACTCGGGTTAGATTATTTCGAACAGTTAAGTTAAGCTGATCTCCCATTGAATACCATATGCAACCTGAAATCACAACCCCGACCAAGACACTCAAATAAAACACGGAGAACAGCAATCCAATCACACTTGATGGTGAAACTCTGAATGATGCAGAATCCATCACATACCTGGTAAGTATCATCGATGAACGAGGAGTTTCAGATGCAGACGTACAGGCGAGGATTGACAAGGCAAGCACAGCATTCCCACAATTGAAGAACATATGGAACTCAAAACAACTGTCTGTCAACCAATATCAAATTCACAGTCTTCAATGCGATTGTCAAGGCGGTTCGGTTGTACGGAGCTGAAACTTGGAGAACTAATACAAACATCATCAAGAAGGTACAAGTATTTATAAATAGTTGTCTACGCAAGATACTCAACATCCATTGGCCGGATACCATCAGCAATAGCCTTCTGTGTGAGAGAACAAATCAGCTTCTAGCTGAAGAGGAAATTAGGAAAAGACGATGGAAATGGATAGGACATACATTACGCAAATCATCAAACTGCATCACGAGGCAAGCGCAAACTTAGAAATCTTGAAGGGAAGCGGACAGGAGGAAGGCCGAAAAACACATTACGTCGGGATATGGAATCAGACATGAACGAAAATTAATAACAACTGGAAAGAGCTGGAAAGGATTGCCTTGGACAGGGTTGGATGTATAATGCAGGTTAGCGATTTATGCTCCTTCACGAGGGGTAAAATGCGTTAGTAAGTATGTAACGAAATGAACATTGAAACTTATTGGCAAACATTGCATGGATGTTCCTGTGTGAATTATATAGAATAAACCATAGCAATGTCATACGGAATGCAGTATCTCCCGTTGTTTAATATACCGCTGCAAATCTCTGTCACCTCTATCGGGGTAGCGATGACCTTAGAATGTGACCAGTCAGAAGTTTAAACGAAACGAGTTAGTCGTTGGTAAACATTCCTCTGATAGTTTTTTATGTTCAGCAGCGTCTGTTCGTCGTCCTTTATTATTTGAAGGCGATGTGGTACAATGTAGTGATGAAAAATTGGTACAATGAAAATTACGATTTATCATAATCTTCGTCGGGTTTTTCACCTTTTCCAGTCATCCTGAAAAAGAAAAAGAATGATCTGTGAGTGCGTGACGAATCGTACTGCTACATGCGTAAAGACACAAAACAGGCGAAACAGCGAAAGTAAACTCATATACAAGCGTTTCGCAAACATGCAATAGCTTAAAAGTGATTTTCGCAGAGTGATGTTGTTGAGTGTATCGAAGCGTCCAAATCACCTAATTGAGATTCGTGCAAAATCGATGCTCACAAGACAACGATTTGTCTACAATGGCTGTTCATTATTGAGTGATAAACAAGAACTAGTTACAAACCTCTACTTGTGAGGTGTCTGTGACGTTTATCGAGTCTATTTGTGTGAAATAAAATGGCTGCGATAGCACAAACTTGCTAACGGTTTATCAACAAGCAGAAATCGAACTAAGGGCAAGCATTATGAAAACCGCTGCATTTAAACAAGGATCAAACGTTCGCACCAAAGTGTGACTATCTGCCATCACGATAAAGACAAACTAATTATAATGATAATTACAATAAATGTTATGAGTATATGTAGATACTCCAGAATATTACACGACAAACTTGCCTTACAACATGAGCGCAAAAGTGCTAAGAACACAACTGTCTATTGACTATTATTAAGTAGTATAAAACAATAAACAAAAGAACTGAAGGGAAGTGAATACGGACGGAGAATGCAAAACAGAATTCACAGATGTTTTATTTTGTTTTTTGAAAAGATGTACACATATAAGCAAGTATATTAGCAACAAAGAAACGTTGTTTTTTTGAAATAAAATATACATTTGAGAATATAAAAAATAGTTTGTCTTTGTTTTCTGGCACAATATTGCGCGACTAAAATCTAGAAGAAATAAAGTGTGAAGTGGTTTCTTACGTGTGAGGTATCGTAATCGTGGTACTCGTATCTTTCTATTGTACCGAAGGAAAATTGACATGAATTAGGTTTATTTCGAAATACGCGGCTTAGGGACGGTCGGTACTGACGCTATCGTTAGTTCCATTCTCATCGATTATATCGTACTTGAGTTAACGCTGAAATACTTTGAACGGTCTTTCGTATTCCGTCTCCAGATGTCGTCCAACTGAGTGTTGACGTACAAAAATATGTTTACCATATCGTAGGGCAGTTTAAACAAAAGCATCAGTTGATTGCGGCCGAGTGGAAACAAGTTAAACGGAACGCATTGCGTTTGTAAACCCGCTCCTGTAGAAGTGTAGATCCATATTCATTGAAGATGATGAAGGATCGACGAATTCTTCTGGAAGTCGAAGTATCGTTCCATAAACGAGTTGAGCTGCAGTGTATCTAATATCGGCTCTCAATTCATTGCAAATACCGAGTAAAACGAGTGAATGAGCGTCGGTCCACTGTGAAATGTTTGCAGCTGAGAGTGAGGCTTTTGACTGTCGGTGGAAGCGTAGGGTTGTAGGCGGTCGTTTGGAATCGCGTGATTCCTAACAGTGTAGTCAGACAACGGAAAAGTCTGGAATAGAACTGACGTCCGTGGTCTGTAGTGATGGTTGAAGGGCAGTCGAAGTTTACTACCCCCTACTCGACGAAGCTGTTGGCCACTGTTTTAGTAGTAATGTCATGGATAGGTACTGCTTCTGCATATCGTGTAAAACGGTCACACACAACTTGAGAGATAAGAGAATCTATTTCAATCTGGTGAGAGTGATATCACATCCGGATGGACATGGTCGAGACGAGCACCGAGAGTTTTTAATGAACCTAAGAAACATTTCCAGTAGCTTACACAAGAGCTTGCCCACTCCCTCAAGAATTTGTCCAAACCAGGCCAGCAAAATCTTCCTGATATGAGCTTGATGGTTGCACGAGCACCTGGATGAGAACGTTTGTGCAGCGTATTGAAAATGTAGTGTCAATAGTGCTTCGGCACTATTGGACGATCCATAACTATGAATGTGTCTCATAGTAAAATTTACTCACCCGTCCCCATCTGTTCAATACGCAGTTTTAGGGTTGTCGAAGATAACTTTTTCTAAAGACCAGTATGTTCTTTTTAAAGCTGGGTGAGTTTAAGAAGGTCCAATCCATTGGAAGTGTTCAGGGAAGTCATACGAGATAAAACGTTTGCAACTACATTGTTTGCTACAGGGATGTGTTGTATTGTCATGAATGTTGCAAACTGTGAAGTATATTCCAGTTGTCAAGACCCTTTAGATGAGAACCTCTCTGAAGATAAGCTTAAAATGAAGGGTAAGAGGTTTGTTGTCAGTGAAAAGAGTGAATTTTTGACGTTCCATGGAGTGTTGAAAGTTCCTCACAGCACAATACATGGCGAGGAGTTCCCTACCGAAAATGCCATACCTCCATTCCGTGTGCAGTAACTGTCTCGAGAAGGATACCAATGGTTGTCAGGTGTGGTTGACGCATTGTTGTAAGACTGCACCGATTGCCGATTCGGATGCGTCTACTGCGATAACAATGGGTGCTATTGTGTCCTGGTGTGCTAGTAATGTTGTTTTTGCGATAAATTCTCTAACTGTGGCGAATGCGCTTTCACGATAAGGTCCAAACTGATGGATTTCGCATTTCCACGAAGTTGATCGGTTGAGGGACTCATAAGACACGTGCAATGTGATATGAACCGTCGATTTGAACTTACTAGAATGGATAACTTGAGGAGCTAAAATATGTTCGAGAAAATCTAGAGTGTTGGTGCCGATTTGACATTTCTGAATGTTTACAGTAATGCCAAGCTAATGCAGATGATCCAAGAGAAGGTCCAGATTCTGGAGATGAGATTCTCTGTCTGAACATAAGAACGAGCAGTCGTCAACATACGCATGTACGAAATTGAGACCTCGATCAACTTCATCAATGAATCTCTGAAAAGTTTGTGCCGAGTTTCTCGATCCGAAGCGAATGCGAAAACATTCGTAGAGACTAAATGGTGTGATGATAGTGGTCTTACAAGTGCCTTCAGCAGACATGGGAATTCGGTTATAGGTTTTAACCAAGTCGATTTTCGAGAAAACAGATGTACCTTCCATGGTGGCAGTCAAGTCGTGAACGCACAGTGACCGCTAACGACCAGTAATGCCGTTCATATTCAATCGCCGATAGTCGCCAGTTGGACGTCAATCGTTGCTGTCCTTTTTCAGCGACCATGTGCAAGGGAGATACTCATGTGCTGTTTGACGACCGAATGATTCCTAAGTCCATCATATGATCGAATTCGATTTTAACCAACCACAGCTTTTCGGGAGCCAGTTGGCGCGATTTCGAGAATACAGGTAGTCCTGTAGTCATGATGTGATCTGCAAAATTACTGATTGCACATGTCGATGCGTTGACAAGTGTTATGATCAACAACAATGAATATCATCTGTAAGATATAACAAAGTCAAACAGATCTCAACTGTGTCATTATAACCCTTGATTCTTCACTAGATCATGTTGAACATCGACAGTATTCCACAATTCAATCAATATGTCATCTGAAATGATGATCTGTTTTAATTCCAATAAACATTCGCAACTGGCACTAATATCAACGTCCATGTGACAGACAACAACACGAACAGACCACATTGAGCGTTCATGTTGAATTTCAATGATAATGATAATGCTACAACTGAAATTAGCATGTATACGGTGAGTCGTAATTTCAGTATTCAAGCATTCATGAAAAGTGTTCCAGTACTATTGAGGAACAAGTACATCGACAATATGAGTTCAGTAGTAATGTGAACTATCGATATCTAGTTGATTATCGGGATTCAATATTAGAATTCAATCTGATATTCAGGTTAAGTTGAATGATCAGTCTTAAACAGAACCAAGTGAGTCGCACTGTGCACAACTGTCCATTGTCTCTTGAAACCTCACGAAATTCACTATCTTCCTCAACCACACCCTGTTTGTTTTGTTAGATAATGAAGAAAAATAATGAAATTGGTCGTAAAATATTCTACTACAAATTCAGTTGTTACATTCCTACTCAATAACAAAATCACCAATACACATGCGGATATTACGACAGAGAAGTAACACGCGTTTCGACCAATTTATGACGATGTTCGCAATCACGATCAGATAGATAATGTCAAATTACATAATCACACCTATTAACCGTACTATTCTCACAGCAACAACAAGTGTCCACTGTTTTACGATGATGATGATGATGATGACTATGATGATGATGACGATGATGATGAAGTTCATTTCTGTAATCTGTTTTGTTGCTGACAATGACTGACAATGACTGACTGACTGACAGACTGAATGAATGAATGAATGACTGTCTGACACATGAATCAAACCATCTTCATCCCTTTCCTACTCTCTCTCTCTCTCACTCTCTCTCTCAACATGCGTATATTCGTGCATCGTGATCAAGCAGCATCCTGATGATAATCATCAAATAAATAACTGCTCATTTCACTAACACTCCACTGATCAACACACACACGTAAATTACACCACATCGAAACAACAACACAATAGCCAACTTAGAGAAAACGGATGGAATGTTGTAGTAATTGATTAGGTTGTTTATTTATCGGAAATGACTTGACAAAATTGCATGTGGATTATGTACATAGATGTATGAATGATACGAGCTGGTGTTGTTCAAATGCTGTTCAAATATTGTTCAAATATTGGAGCGTACAAAATCCAACCTTATAGACACACTGGTATACTCCACAATGGTATCGGGAAGATTTGGGATTGTGACACCTTGTGATACGACACCGAGTACTGGACCTTGAGGGGATGGAAGGAGAGGTCCACCACTGTCACCTGGAGCGGGTAACTGTCCCATATTCTGACCTGCTTTCACACAAATAGGATTCCCACCGGTCTCATGTTTGCATTCTATTACAATTGCTCGACCTGTGTCAAACAAATAACAGAACAGAGCACAATAGAACACACGAGTGAATTTCGAAAATATCAACTGACACAAATTATCCACATTCAAACTATGCACACAACAATTAGTCCACATGCAATCTCACTCACATGTGTAATCTCAAATGTGCACCGTATTCTACAATCAATTCACTGTCCATATCACCACTATCCCGACATATACATGAAACTGATTGACGACCTATTTCATGTAGAACAACACACATCCATCGTTTGCACAGATATTTGATCAGTGTTCTCTCATCGAAGTGATATCACTCAATCGCTTACTCACTCACTCGCTTACTCACCCACTCGCTTACTCACTCACTCACTCACTCACTCACTCACTCAACATCTCATCCAATCACACCTACCCAGTGACACAGATGGAGATGGATTCACTCTGCCAGTGAGCTCTCACAGATTGATTCGAACATAATTATCGAGGCTCTGACCAACAAATCAACTGGATCGGACAGACATATAGACAGACTGAGTCATGTTGTTTGTTCACCACCAAACCACTCACTCACTCACTCACCTTTCTTTAAAATTCCACCATTTCTACGTGCCGGATCAGGTTCCTTATCATCGATTCCATAACCAACAATCAGAACACCAGTTCCAGGTGTCGGTATATCCGTTGGCTGTGGCAGGCTGAGCACCTTGATTCCAATCTGTAAGTTGACCGATTCAGTGAGCGTTACAATTGCAATGTCGAATCCACCGACTAACTTTTGGGCTGGTTTCCCCTGTCGTTTCGACATACAAGAGGGCATGTATTCTGGTGCTACCTTCACTCCAGACGGTTTGTGATGGATGCCTTGTTGGTCACCATTCCTCAGTGTGAGAAACGAAACCTGAAATAGACAAAGTATATCCACATTAGCTCTATGCAAACCAACCGCACCCACAGATATGCACACACTAATCTATTACATTGAGCAACAATGTTGTTCAGTGTGATCTCTTACCCGAGAGACTGGCAGCGTTGAGCAAACACAATGACCAGCTGTGAGTACTGCCCTTGTTGACACTAGTGAGCCCGTACACATTGTTTTTCCTGTCGATAAATATGCGATGAACGGAAATTCAGTTCGTTGTTGCACAGCTTCACCACTACGGATCAACCAGGTTGACACACGTTCAAATGTTAGACAGTAGATGAACAGTGTCACCACAAGAAACGTCCATCGGTTCAACATGACTATGTAATCACTGCGATCAACCACCTACCTACAATCTTGCAATACATTCACCTATTTATATGCACCAATATTGCGTGACCGATGAGTACATGTGCGTGATCATGCATATGCGTCAATGTATTATTATGCGAAACCGAACTTGCACTCCACTTCAGACATTCATTGTTGTGACGGTTTCATTTTATAGTCATAACACGCCCCAATTATTAATCGGAAAGTGCACGATTCTCATTTACTGTCTTGGCAATATTTTGATCTAAGATAATGTTGCTCAATTCTTATCGAGAGTATGTAACCATAAGAATGAAACCACATTTCATCAATCGACGAATCGATGTTCGTGGCATTTTCGCTCCCAACATTTCCTTAACGTAACACCTTGAACTTGTCAGTCTATATAATTCTCGTTGGGAACAATCATCTTATCAATAACGAAAATCAACATCGTTCCATTTCTCACATAGCGACTATTATCAAACCACACTCAAACGTTCGTTCAGTCACTGTGTTCTCTCACTTACGAATCACATTTGATATCATACATGCAAAACATGATGATAGTTGACGAGACATTCTCTCTCACAGTCCACATTCTAGAGTGGAATTTGTGCAAGTGATAACTGAAGAGGAAGCAAGACAATTCATTGGAGAAGATTATCTCCTTGAAGATACTATCTACTCAAACTGTACAATGGTACAATCGCAGTTCACTTACAAATGAAATTGTCTCTTGGAAAATTGAGAAGGATGGAAACATCATATCATATGACAAAGAAGCTGCTTATAATGGAGAGTCTGAGAGAGATTGTGAGGCGAAATCAAGTGTGAGAAAGATGGAGAATGAAATTGAGAGAAGTTTCTCCACTGAATTGTATCATTTCTTCTTCAATATCACACTCAGCTACTTCATTTTCTTGCAAACAATTACTGTATTAACTAATGCATGATGATTGAAGTTCGTGTTAGCAAGGTCACTAAAATGCAATCACATTGATGGACAGAATGAAAAACTGAAGTCCAGAATATGCTCAGCATAATCACATGTAACAGAGAAGATGTGATTTGAGTTGTAATACAAAACGATGATCAGTCATATAAGTTATCGACTATTATTGTGTAGTATGGTCAGTCCATAATAACGAAACTGAACTGAACAGAAATAAACAAAGGTGAATATGACGTTCACGACTGGAGGATTCCTGTTTGGGATTCTATGAACAAACATCACATGAACAAAGTATAGTTGGCTTAGCTTTCCTCACATCTTGTCAGTATACCAGTACACCAATTCATCTTGTATTATTTGTTTATATTTTCCAATTGACGTTCAGGACCATAATTTAAGAGTGTCTCATCGGCATATGCCCATCCTGTACGGTTTGTCTGGATGTTGCCACAAGTCACAAGCATTATAAGCTGATATGGATGGTGGCTGGCAGTGGAACACACAGGTGAACAACAAGTTCGAGGTGCATGTATATCTGACCGATGAGTCCCGAATAGGATGAACCATGTGTCTTGGATTCCACTGCTAGCCACTATTCATCTCTGTTTACACCAGACATTGTGAAATATGATAATTGAATTCGAATCTCTGAAGTCACTGAACACTGACACCAATCGTCAAAAATATAATCATCTGATTGCGTTTACCACTCCAATTTACCACCCACTTTACCTAGTAAAATAGCTTCTCTGCATGTAACACAATACTGTAAACATCATCTATGCTCTCTAATAACCTCTAGATGTTGTTATGTATTTGTCAACACTAATAAATTATCTTTATGTCTTAGGTTGTCTGAATTACGTTTCTTCTCGTCCAAGACGTTGACTTTATCTCAGTGACTAACGCTGTGTAGAATTATTTGATTGTCTGAAATGAACACTAACTCCGCCTGTAGCTCTTCTAGAGTTACTTGCGGTCTCAAGCTCGAGTAAATGAGGGTGGTTGGGCATGGGTTTGGCGACCAGACCAACAATTTTTATGGGTACATGGAACGTCCGGACAATGCGGGAGACCGAGAAGACCAGTCAAATGGCAACGGAAATGAAGAGATACAATTTAGCAGTACTCGGGATCAGCGAAACTCATTGGACCTAAGCTGGACAACAAAAGCTAAATGCAGGAAAGATGCTGTTATACTCCGGTCACGAAGCGGAAAATGCTCCACACACTCAGGGAGTTGCTCTAATGCTGTCCAAAGTAGCATGAAATGCACTTGTGATACTGGAATCCTACTGATCCAGAATCATCAAAACATCATTCAAAACAAGGAAAGATTTGCACATCTATGTACATTCAACAAATTGGTCATAGGCGGCACAATATTATCACACAAACGTATACACAAAGCTACATGGATCTCACCGGACCACACCACGGAGAACCAGATCGATCACATTTGCATCAATAAAAAATTCTGAAGGACAATAGAAGATGTGAGAACCATGAGACGAGCTGACATAGCTTCAGATCACCACCTAGTTGTGGCCAATTTAAAACTGAAGCTAAAGAAGAACTGGACGACTGGCCAAACGGAAATACAAAGGTCCAATACAGCCTTCTTTCGAGATACTGACAAACTCGATGAGTTCGTCCAAAGAGACCTGTGCCTTATGCAACATTGCAAGCAGTAGATAAAGAATCGAATCGCTTTCAACAACAAGGAGTTATTACTCCCGTTTTCTACTCTGTATGGACAGCACCTGTAGTTGATTTCAAGAAGGCCAACGGCACGATACGTATATGTACTGACTTTTCAATAGGTCTCAACACAGCTCTGGAACAACATCATTATCCCCCGCCTGTTCCCGCAGACCTATTTGCCATGCTTGATGGGGGAAGGTTTTTCGCTAAACTGGATCTAGCTGACGCTTATTTGCGAAAGGAAGTAGATGAAGCATCAAGAGAGCTGCTAACTATCAATACCCATCGTAGTTTTTTCCAGTATATCCGTCTACTTTTCGGGGTCAAAACTGCCCCATCTATTTTCCAGCAACTAATGGATACCATCCTATCAGGTATCTCGAGAGTCGCGGCTTATCTGGATGGCATTTTAATTATAGTGACGACATTAGAACAGCTACGAGAACGCACGACATTGGTACTGCAACGCATCATTGACAACGGGTTCCAGTTACGTCAAGAGAAATACCAGTCTTATTTGCAGTTGGTAAAGTACTTGGGATTCATTTTCAATGCCGACGGCCTCAGACAGGATCCTGAGAATATCCGAGTTATCGAACTGATGCCTACTCCCACTAATGTCCCGGCATTATGTTCCGTTCTGGGACTTGTCAGCTATTACTCAGCGTGTGTTCCATCGATGCATGATATTCGCGCTCCACTGAATAGCTTACGGCATAAGAACAGCTCTTGGAACTGGACTAAACAGTGTGACGCGGCATTTTGTGAACTGAAGTCCATTATTTGTTCGGAATTGCTGTTGACACAATACGTTCCAGTTATGCCGATCATCGAAGTTGCAGACTCTTCAGAGTGTGGCCTGGGCGCTGTTATCTCACATCAGTTTCCGGATGCGTCGGAAAAAGCCGTTATGCATGCATCCCACACACTAACACTGGCAGAAAAAAATACAACAAGATAGAAAAAGAAGCTCTTGCGCTTGTGTTTGCTGTGTGCCATTTCCACAAGTTCCTGTACGGTCGGAGATTCACGCTTCTCACAGATCACAAGAATTTACTCGCAATATTTGGGTTGAAGTCCGGCATTACAGCTCATTCTGCAAGTCGTTTTCTGAGATTAGCGTTAGCACTCTTGGTGTATGATTTCGAGATACAGTACCGATGCACTCAACAATCCAGTCAAGCGGATGCTTTATAACGACTCATTAGTGACCAGTAGGCGCCTGAGGAAAACACGGTAATCGCATCTCTGCTAGCAAAAGGCCACTCCGTATGTTATCTGACGACCGCAATACGAGTTTTACCGGTATCTGCAACTGAGATACAAAATGCTTCTAAGAGCGACTCAATCATCAAGATGACTATGAACTATGTCACCAACGGTTTGTGGATACGTTTAAAAGAGCTTTAACTAAGTCGAATGGGGAGGGGACGTCAGCGGACGCGTTGCGAAGTTTCTTATACGTGTACCGAACAACACCGAAAGAGAGGTTGCCTGAGCAAAAGTCCTCAACAGAGATCCACAGGGGAAAACGACTGAAGACGATCAACAGCCTGATGCATCCAAGGCAAGCGCAGCATTCCCACAATTGAAGAACATATGGAACTCAAAACAACTGTCTGTCAACCAATATCAAATTCACAGTCTTCAATGCGATTGTCAAGGCGGTTCGGTTGTACGGAGCTGAAACTTGGAGAACTAATACAAACATCATCAAGAAGGTACAAGTATTTATAAATAGTTGTCTACGCAAGTTACTCAACATCCATTGGCCGGATACCATCAGCAATAGCCTTCTGTGTGGGAGAACAAACCAACTTCTAGCTGAAGAGTAAATTAGGAAAAGACGATGGAAATGGATAGGACATACATTCTACAGGAACTGAGAAATATACTGCAATTTTGATGACTCTACAGGAAAGTACTCGTCTGAAGATAAGCTTAAAACGAAGGATAAGAGGTTTGCTGTCAGCGGAGTGTTGAAAGTGCAATACAGCACAACACATGGCGAGGAGTTCCCTACCGAAAATGCCATACCTCCATTCCGTGTGCAGTAACTGTCTCGAGAATGATACCAGTGGTTGTCAGGTGTGGTTGACACATTGTTGTAAGACTGCACCGATTGCCGATTCGGATGCGTCTACTGCGATAACAATGAGTGTTTTGTGTCTGTTTACTATCCTCCGTTTGTACGTGTCGATGAGTAAATTATGATGATGCAGCAGGTCTATATCAATGATTGGCATAGAAACACTTGCAACAACGAAAATCTAGTGACTGGGTTTGCGTGAACCTACGTTAAAGTACAAATGTCGCTGACCATATGTGGCGATTGGATTCCGATTTGCCGCAAATTGAAAACTGTATTGTGCAGTCGGTTGTTCAAACTTGCCGAGAAGTTTCCCGAAGCTTTTCTTATGTCGGTCAGTAAGTTGCTCAGGAAACTGCAGTGTTTTCAACAATTTCAACATTTCGCATACTGATTAAGATACCGACACCAGTCAGGGTTATCTGTCTCTCCCTCGTGATACAGAGACAAATCGTTTTTGTGAAGAACGACTTCGAGAAGCCTGTGCTCGTCTACGACCATGCCGTATACAAAGGTCACGTAACACAGCGTGACATAATCCTCTCACGTCATTTCATGACGTTTCAGGTCTTCTTGAACTGAAGAATCCTCGGCAGTAGGAGTTCTTGTGATTTCCAGAACTCGGTCGAAAGATGCAATCAGATCGTCTACAGCGATGTTTCGAAATGAGACAACCACTATCTGAACATGTTGATGAAGCTTAGACAGAGAACTTGCAAAGCCTTATAAATCAACGTCTCTGAATAGCAAGTAAGTAAAAGAGAAACATTTAAACATTAAGGACTCGGAATTGATGTAATATAAAAAACATTCAGCTGAGGTGGATCCCTGATCCTTCCCGACACGGATTATCTCTACAAGTCACGGCATCTCACCAGAACTCCGAGAATTCCCTCTCGAAGCTAGTCACTTGTGAGCACATAATTGAATTTAGCCATGAACACCGTTAGATGCCAGATCAATAATTTAGAGGTTAGACGTTGGCACGCGAGACCGACAGTTTTGGGTTCAAAACCGGTGGGCGTGATCTTGGATCCGCTTTGTTGAGCAATACCACAGCAGGATGATTCGGTCGTCTAGAGCCTTCAGGTCATACTGAGTCCATTCATTACATAATTATTATGATAAAATAAGCCAATATTAAATTGATGTTTTATGTACAATCAGACAAAATGGAGCTCACTAGTTTTACATTAAATACAGTCTAAATGAAGCAGTATTGCGGATTTCGGAAAAAGAACATAGAGCCTATTCAGTCCTCCGGTAAAACAAGTGCTATCCCACATAACCCCGAATCATGTACAAATTAGATCTGCAGTTGAATTCGAGATCACTTCAAACAATCAGCGAATTTATTACTGGCAACACAAAGCATGCACGACACAAACGATTCCGACTCAAACACCTATGATGGTGTGATCAATGACAAAACAGAAAACAATAAAACGACTCGACACGGAAACACATCAACGTATTCTGTCACACATCATGAACAGAAAATCGAACAAAGATTTACATACCGAAAACACAAACTACAAGTATTATCGATGCAATAAAATCGATTTATATCTTTCTTTCTACCAACTGATTCTTTCTTCTTGTACTACATCCCTATACACAATCTTTCTTTTATATATTACCATCATTGAAGTAGCTACTTCTGTGAATTTCATGTTCACCTTGCTGTGTGAATCAAGTGTGGCAACTAGAACCGATGCATATATGTGCCTCATCCTATGTTGTAGGTGAGTAACTGATTGATTATGGATGCAATACGAATAGTCAACTGTTAAACTGTAAAAGATTAGTTGTCGACACAAAGAATCCGTGTATATGTCTGCATCACCACATTCCAGCTTCAACCCTAACGTCCACAATATCGAACCATTGACGTGACACTTCTTCCAATTAACTCCACAAAACCTATAATTCTTGATCATGTTCAGAGACTGCGACAGATTATTCACATTTAACAAACTTCTTGCGAAGCTCAGTGTTTCTCATAATGACTTCACAGATAATACTGATTATTATGATCATTTTGTTCGCATCAATATATTTCTACAAATGTCGATGCGTTGACAAGTGTTATGATCAACAACAATGAATATCATCTGTAAGATATAACAAAGTCAAACAGATCTCAACTGTGTCATTATAACCCTTGATTCTTCACTAGATCATGTTGAACATCGACAGTATTCCACAATTCAATCAATATGTCATCTGAAATGATGATCTGTTTTAATTCCAATAAACATTCGCAACTGGCACTAATATCAACGTCCATGTGACAGACAACAACACGAACAGACCACATTGAGCGTTCATGTTGAATTTCAATGATAATGATAATGCTACAACTGAAATGAGCATGTATACGGTGAGTCGTAATTTCAGTATTCAAGCATTCATGAAAAGTGTTCCAGTACTATTGAGGAACAAGTACATCGACAATATGAGTTCAGTAGTAATGTGAACTATCGATATCTAGTTGATTATCGGGATTCAATATTAGAATTCAATCTGATATTCAGGTTAAGTTGAATGATCAGTCTTAAACAGAACCAAGTGAGTCGCACTGTGCACAACTGTCCATTGTCTCTTGAAACCTCACGAAATTCACTATCTTCCTCAACCACACCCTGTTTGTTTTGTTAGATAATGAAGAAAAATAATGAAATTGGTCGTAAAATATTCTACTACAAATTCAGTTGTTACATTCCTACTCAATAACAAAATCACCAATACACATGCGGATATTACGACAGAGAAGTAACACGCGTTTCGACCAATTTATGACGATGTTCGCAATCACGATCAGATAGATAATGTCAAATTACATAATCACACCTATTAACCGTACTATTCTCACAGCAACAACAAGTGTCCACTGTTTTACGATGATGATGATGATGACTATGATGATGATGATGACGATGATGATGAAGTTCATTTCTGTAATCTGTTTTGTTGCTGACAATGACTGACAATGACTGACTGACTGACAGACTGAATGAATGAATGACTGTCTGACACATGAATCAAACCATCTTCATCCCTTTCCTACTCTCTCTCTCTCTCTCTCTCCCAACATGCGTATATTCGTGCATCGTGATCAAGCAGCATCCTGATGATAATCATCAAATAAATAACTGCTCATTTCACTAACACTCCACTGATCAACACACACACGTAAATTACACCACATCGAAACAACAACACAATAGCCAACTTAGAGAAAACGGATGGAATGTTGTAGTAATTGATTAGGTTGTTTATTTATCGGAAATGACTTGACAAAATTGCATGTGGATTATGTACATAGATGTATGAATGATACGAGCTGGTGTTGTTCAAATGCTGTTCAAATATTGTTCAAATATTGGAGCGTACAAAATCCAACCTTATAGACACACTGGTATACTCCACAATGGTATCGGGAAGATTTGGGATTGTGACACCTTGTGATACGACACCGAGTACTGGACCTTGAGGGGATGGAAGGAGAGGTCCACCACTGTCACCTGGAGCGGGTAACTGTCCCATATTCTGACCTGCTTTCACACAAATAGGATTCCCACCGGTCTCATGTTTGCATTCTATTACAATTGCTCGACCTGTGTCAAACAAATAACAGAACAGAGCACAATAGAACACACGAGTGAATTTCGAAAATATCAACTGACACAAATTATCCACATTCAAACTATGCACACAACAATTGGTCCACATGCAATTTCACTCACATGTGTAATCTCAAATGTGCACCGTATTCTACAATCAATTCACTGTCCATATCACCACTATCCCGACATATACATGAAACTGATTGACGACCTATTTCATGTAGAACAACACACATCCATCGTTTGCACAGATATTTCATCAGTGTTCTCTCATCGAAGTGATATCACTCAATCGCTTACTCACTCACTCGCTTACTCACCCACTCGCTTACTCACTCACTCACTCACTCAACATCTCATCCAATCACACCTACCCAGTGACACAGATGGAGATGGATTCACTCTGCCAGTGAGCTCTCACAGATTGATTCGAACATAATTATCGAGGCTCTGACCAACAAATCAACTGGATCGGACAGACATATAGACAGACTGAGTCATGTTGTTTGTTCACCACCAAACCACTCACTCACTCACTCACTCACTCACCTTTCTTTAAAATTCCACCATTTCTACGTGCCGGATCAGGTTCCTTATCATCGATTCCATAACCAACAATCAGAACACCAGTTCCAGGTGTCGGTATATCCGTTGGCTGTGGCAGGCTGAGCACCTTGATTCCAATCTGTAAGTTGACCGATTCAGTGAGCGTTACAATTGCAATGTCGAATCCACCGACTAACTTTTGGGCTGGTTTCCCCTGTCGTTTCGACATACAAGAGGGCATGTATTCTGGTGCTACCTTCACTCCAGACGGTTTGTGATGGATGCCTTGTTGGTCACCATTCCTCAGTGTGAGAAACGAAACCTGAAATAGACAAAGTATATCCACATTAGCTCTATGCAAACCAACCGCACCCACAGATATGCACACACTAATCTATTACATTGAGCAACAATGTTGTTCAGTGTGATCTCTTACCCGAGAGACTGGCAGCGTTGAGCAAACACAATGACCAGCTGTGAGTACTGCCCTTGTTGACACTAGTGAGCCCGTACACATTGTTTTTCCTGTCGATAAATATGCGATGAACGGAAATTCAGTTCGTTGTTGCACAGCTTCACCACTACGGATCAACCAGGTTGACACACGTTCAAATGTTAGACAGTAGATGAACAGTGTCACCACAAGAAACGTCCATCGGTTCAACATGACTATGTAATCACTGCGATCAACCACCTACCTACAATCTTGCAATACATTCACCTATTTATATGCACCAATATTGCGTGACCGATGAGTACATGTGCGTGATCATGCATATGCGTCAATGTATTATTATGCGAAACCGAACTTGCACTCCACTTCAGACATTCATTGTTGTGACGGTTTCATTTTATAGTCATAACACGCCCCAATTATTAATCGGAAAGTGCACGATTCTCATTTACTGTCTTGGCAATATTTTGATCTAAGATAATGTTGCTCAATTCTTATCGAGAGTATGTAACCATAAGAATGAAACCACATTTCATCAATCGACGAATCGATGTTCGTGGCATTTTCGCTCCCAACATTTCCTTAACGTAACACCTTGAACTTGTCAGTCTATATAATTCTCGTTGGGAACAATCATCTTATCAATAACGAAAATCAACATCGTTCCATTTCTCACATAGCGACTATTATCAAACCACACTCAAACGTTCGTTCAGTCACTGTGTTCTCTCACTTACGAATCACATTTGATATCATACATGCAAAACATGATGATAGTTGACGAGACATTCTCTCTCACAGTCCACATTCTAGAGTGGAATTTGTGCAAGTGATAACTGAAGAGGAAGCAAGACAATTCATTGGAGAAGATTATCTCCTTGAAGATACTATCTACTCAAACTGTACAATGGTACAATCGCAGTTCACTTACAAATGAAATTGTCTCTTGGAAAATTGAGAAGGATGGAAACATCATATCATTGTGACAAAGAAGCTGCTTATAATGGAGAGTCTGAGAGAGATTGTGAGGCGAAATCAAGTGTGAGAAAGATGGAGAATGAAATTGAGAGAAGTTTCTCCACTGAATTGTATCATTTCTTCTTCAATATCACACTCAGCTACTTCATTTTCTTGCAAACAATTACTGTATTAACTAATGCATGATGATTGAAGTTCGTGTTAGCAAGGTCACTAAAATGCAATCACATTGATGGACAGAATGAAAAACTGAAGTCCAGAATATGCTCAGCATAATCACATGTAACAGAGAAGATGTGATTTGAGTTGTAATACAAAACGATGATCAGTCATATAAGTTATCGACTATTATTGTGTAGTATGGTCAGTCCGTAATAACGAAACTGAACTGAACAGAAATAAACAAAGGTGAATATGACGTTCACGACTGGAGGATTCCTGTTTGGGATTCTATGAACAAACATCACATGAACAAAGTATAGTTGGCTTAGCTTTCCTCACATCTTATCAGTATACCAGTACACTAATTCATCTTGTATTGTTTGTTTATATTTTCCAATTGACGTTCAGGACCATAATTTAAGGGTGTCTCATTGGCATATGCCCATCCTGTACGGCTTGTCTGGATGTTGCCACAAGTCACAAGCATTATAAGCTGATATGGATGGTGGTTGGCAGTGGAACACACAGGTGAACAACAAGTTCGGGGTGCATGTATATCTGACCGATGAGTCCCGAATAGGATGAACCATGTGTCTTGGATTCCACTGCTAGCCACTATTCATCTCTGTTTACACCAGACATTGTGAAATATGATAATTGAATTCGAATCTCTGAAGTCACTGAACACTGACACCAACCGTCAAAAATATAATCATCCGATTGCGTTTACCACTCCAATTTACCACCCACTTTACCTAGTAAAATAGCTTCTCTGCATGTAACACAATATTGTAAACATCATCTATGCTCTCTAATAACCTCTAGATGTTGTTATGTATTTGTCAACACTAATAAATTATCTTTATGTCTTAGGTTGTCGGAATTACGTTTCTTCTCGTCCAAGACGTTGACTTTATCTCAGTGACTAACGCTGTGTAGAATTATTTGATTGTCTGAAATGAACACTAACTCCGCCTGTAGCTCTTCTAGAGTTACTTGCGGTCTCAAGCTCGAGTAAATGAGGGTGGTTGGGCATGGGTTTGGCGACCACATCCCGTAGAAATATAACTCGCTAAAAAACGCTAACTAGAAAAATTAGTTCAAACCATTTGAACTCTGCTCTGGGATTTAGAAGATCTTTATTTCGAAGAACTACGACGCCTCATGGTGAAAGCCGAATTCCGTCGGAAGTCACGAGGCCGATGCCCTTTGTAACAACCAGACCAACAATTTTTATAGATACATGGAACATCCGGACATTGCGGGAGACCGAGAAGACCAGTCAAATGGCAACGGAAATGAAGAGATACAATTTAGCAGTACTCGGGATCAGCGAAACTCATTGGACCCAAGCTGGAAAACAAAAGCTAAATGCAGGAAAGATGCTGTTATACTCCGGTCACGAAGAAGAAATTGCTCCACACACATAGGGAGTTGCTCTAATGCTGTCCAAAGTAGCATGAAATGCACTTGTGATACTGGAATCATCGGACGACATGGACTATCAGAGAGAGAAACGAAAACTAGGAAAGATTTGCACATCTATGTACATTCAACAAATTTGTCATAGGCGGCGCAATATTATCACACAAACGTATACACAAAGCTACATGGATCTCACCGGACCACACCACGGAGAACCAGATCGATCACATTTGCATCAATAAAAAATTCTGAAGGACAATAGAAGATGTGAGAACCATGAGACGAGCTGACATAGCTTCAGATCACCACCTAGTTGTGGCCAATTTAAAACTGAAGCTAAAGAAGAACTGGACGACTGGCCAAACGGAAATACAAAGGTCCAATACAGCCTTCTTTCGAGATACTGACAAACTCAATGAGTTCGTCCAAAGAGACCTGTGCCTTATGCAACATTGCAAGCAGTAGATAAAGAATCGAATCGCTTTCAACAACAAGGAGTTATTACTCCCGTTTTCTACTCTGTATGGACAGCACCTGTAGTTGATTTCAAGAAGGCCAACGGCACGATACGTATATGTACTGACTTTTCAATAGGTCTCAACACAGCTCTGGAACAACATCATTATCCCCCGCCTGTTCCCGCAGACCTATTTGCCATGCTTGATGGGGGAAGGTTTTTCGCTAAACTGGATCTAGCTGACGCTTATTTCCGAAAGGAAGTAGATGAAGCATCAAGAGAGCTGCTAACTATCAATACCCATCGTAGTTTTTTCCAGTATATCCGTCTACTTTTCGGGGTCAAAACTGCCCCATCTATTTTCCAGCAACTAATGGATACCATCCTATCAGGTATCTCGAGAGTCGCGGCTTATCTGGATGGCATTTTAATTATAGTGACGACATTAGAACAGTTACGAGAACGCACGACATTGGTACTGCAACGCATCATTGACAACGGGTTCCGGTTACGTCCAGAGAAATGCCAGTTTTATTTGCAGTTGGTAAAGTACTTGGGATTCGTTTTCAATGCCGACGGCCTCAGACAGGATCTTGAGAATATCCGAGCTATCGAACTGATGCCTACTCCCACTAATGTCCCGGCATTATGTTCCGTTCTGGGACTTGTCAGCTATTACTCAGCGTGTGTTCCATCGATGCATGATATTCGCGCTCCACTGAATAGCTTACGGCAGAAGAACAGCTCTTGGAACTGGACTAAACAGTGTGACGCGGCATTTTGTGAACTGAAGTCCATTATTTGTTCGGAATTGCTGTTGACACAATACGATCCAGTTATGCCGATCATCGCAGTTACAGACGCTTCAGAGTGTGGCCTGGGCGCTGTTATCTCACATCAGTTTCCAGATGCGTCGGAAAAAGCCGTTATGCATGCATCCCGCACACCAACACTGGCAGAAAAAAATACAACAAGATAGAAAAAGAAGCTCTTGCGCTTGTGTTTGCTGTGTGCCATTTCCACAAGTTCCTGTACGGTCGGAGATTCACGCTTCTCACAGATCACATGAATTTACTCGCAATATTTGGGTTGAAGTCTGGCATTATAGCTCATTCTGCGAATCGTCTTCTGAGATGGGCCTTAGCACTCTTGGTGTATGATGTCGAGATCCAGTACCGATGCACTCAACAATCCAGTCAAGCGGATGCCTTATCACGACTCATTAGTGACCAGTAGGCGCCTGAGGAAGACACGGTAATCGCATCTCTGTTAGCAAAAGGCCACGCCGAATGTTATCTGACGACCGCAATACGAGCTTCACCGGTTTCTGCAACTGAGATACAAAATGCTTCTAAGAGCGACTCCATCATCACGATAACTATGAACTATGTCACCAACGGTTTGTGGATACGTTTAAAAGAGCTTTAACTTAGTCGAATGGGGAGGGGACGTCAGCAAACGCGTTGCGAAGTTTCTTATACGTGTACCGAACAACACCGAAAGAGACGTTGCCTGAGCAAAAGTCCTCAACAGAGATCCACAGGGGAAAACGACTGAAGACGATCAACAGCCTGATGCATCCAAGGCAAGTGCAGCATTCCCACAATTGAAGAACATATGGAACTCAACACAACTGTCTGTCAACCAACATCAAATTCACAGTCTTCAATGCGATTGTCAAGGCGGTTCGGTTGTACGGAGCTGAAAATTGGAGAACTAATACAAACATCATCAAGAAGGTACAAGTATTTATAAATAGTTGTCTACGCAAGATACTCAACATCCATTGGCCGGATACCATCAGCAATAGCCTTCTGTGTGGGAGAACAAACCAACTTCTAGCTGAAGAGTAAATTAGGAAAAGACGATGGAAATGGATAGGACATACATTCTACAGGAACTGAGAAATATACTGCAATTTTGATGACTCTACAGGAAAGTACTCGTCTGAAGATAAGCTTAAAATGAAGGGTAAGAGGTTTGTTGTCAGCGGAGTGTTGAAAGTGCAATACAGCACAACACATGGCGAGGAGTTCCCTACCGAAAATGCCATACCTCCATTCCGTGTGCAGTAACTGTCTCGAGAATGATACCAGTGGTTGTCAGGTGTGGTTGACACATTGTTGTAAGACTGCACCGATTGCCGATTCGGATGCGTCTACTGCGATAACAATGGGTGTTTTGTGTCTGTTTACTATCCTCCGTTTGTACGTGTCGATGAGTAAATTATGATGATGCAGCAGGTCTATATCAATGATTGGCATAGAAACACTTGCAACAACGAAAATCTAGTGACTGGGTTTGCGTGAACCTACGTTAAAGTACAAATGTCGCTGACCATATGTGGCGATTGGATTCCGATTTGCCGCAAATTGAAAACTGTATCGTGCAGTCGGTTGTTCGAACTTGCCGAGAAGTTTCCCGAAGCGTTTCTTATGTCGGTCAGTAAGTTGCTCAGGAAACTGCAGTGTTTTCAACAATTTCAACATTTCGCATACTGATTAAGATACCGACACCAGTCAGGGTTATCTGTCTCTCTCTCGTGATCCAGAGACAAATCGTTTTTGTGAAGAACGACTTCGAGGAGTCTGTGCTCGTCTACGACCATGCCGTATACAAAGGTCACGTAACACAGCGTGACATAATCCTCTCACGTCATTTCATGACGTTTCAGGTCTTCTTGAACTGAAGAATCCTCGGCAGTAGGAGTTCTTGTGATTTCCAGAACTCGGTCGAAAGATGCAATCAGATCGTCTACAGCGATGTTTCGAAATGAGACAACCACTATCTGAACATGTTGATGAAGCTTAGACAGAGAACTTGCAAAGCCTTATAAATCAACGTCTCTGAATAGCAAGTAAGTAAAAGAGAAACATTTAAACATTAAGGACTCGGAATTGATGTAATATAAAAAACATTCAGCTGAGGTGGATCCCTGATCCTTCCCGACACGGATTATCTCTACAAGTCACGGCATCTCACCAGAACTCCGAGAATTCCCTCTCGAAGCTAGTCACTTGTGAGCACATAATTGAATTTAGCCATGAACACCGTTAGATGCCAGATCAATAATTTAGAGGTTAGACGTTGGCACGCGAGACCGACAGTTTTGGGTTCAAAACCGGTGGGCGTGATCTTGGATCCGCTTTGTTGAGTAATACAACAGCAGGATGATTCGGTCGTTCAGAGCCTTCAGGTCATACTGAGTCCATTCATTACATAATTATTATGATAAAATAAGCCAATATTAAATTGATGTTTTATGTACAATCAGACAAAATGGAGCTCACTAGTTTTACATTAAATACAGTCTAAATGAAGCAGTATTGCGGATTTCGGAAAAAGAACATAGAGCCTATTCAGTCCTCCGGTAAAACAAGTGCTATCCCACATAACCCCGAATCATGTACAAATTAGATCTGCAGTTGAATTCGAGATCACTTCAAACAATCAGCGAATTTATTACTGGCAACACAAAGCATGCACGACACAAACGATTCCGACTCAAACACCTATGATGGTGTGATCAATGACAAAACAGAAAACAATAAAACGACTCGACACGGAAACACATCAACGTATTCTGTCACACATCATGAACAGAAAATCGAACAAAGATTTACATACCGAAAACACAAACTACAAGTATTATCGATGCAATAAAATCGCTATATATCTTTCTTTCTACCAACTGATTCTTTCTCCTTGTACTACATCCCTATACACAATCTTTCTTTTATATATTACCATCATTGAAGTAGCTACTTCTGTGAATTTCATGTTCACCTTGCTGTGTGAATCAAGTGTGGCAACTAGAACCGATGCATATATGTGCCTCATCCTATGTTGTAGGTGAGTGACTGATTGATTATGGATGCAATATGAATAGTCAACTCTTAAAATGCAAATGACTAGTTGTCGATACAAAGAATCCGTGTATATGTCTGCATCACCACATTCCAGCTTCAACCCTAACGTCTACAATATCGAACCATTGACGTGACACTTCTTCCAATTAACTCCACAAAACCTATAATTCTTGATCATGTTCAGAGACTGCGACAGATTATTCACATTTAACAAACTTCTTGCGAAGCTCAGTGTTTCTCATAATGACTTCACAGATAATACTGATTATTATGATCATTTTGTTCGCATCAATATATTTCTACAAATGTCGATGCGTTGACAAGTGTTATGATCAACAACAATGAATATCATCTGTAAGATATAACAAAGTCAAACAGATCTCAACTGTGTCATTATAACCCTTGATTCTCCACTAGATCATGTTGAACATCGACAGTATTCCACAATTCAATCAATATGTCATCTGAAATGATGATCTGTTTTAATTCCAATAAACATTCGCAACTGGCACTAATATCAACGTCCATGTGACACACAACAACACGAACAGACCACATTGAGCGTTCATGTTGAATTTCAATGATAATGATAATGCTACAACTGAAATGAGCATGTATACGGTGAGTCGTAATTTCAGTATTCAAGCATTCATGAAAAGTGTTCCAGTACTATTGAGGAACAAGTACATCGACAATATGAGTTCAGTAGTAATGTGAACTATCGATATCTAGTTGATTATCGGGATTCAATATTAGAATTCAATCTGATATTCAGGTTAAGTTGAATGATCAGTCTTAAACAGAACCAAGTGAGTCGCACTGTGCACAACTGTCCATTGTCTCTTGAAACCTCACGAAATTCACTATCTTCCTCAACCACACCCTGTTTGTTTTGTTAGATAATGAAGAAAAATAATGAAATTGGTCGTAAAATATTCTACTACAAATTCAGTTGTTACATTCCTACTCAATAACAAAATCACCAATACACATGCGGATATTACAACAGAGAAGTAACACGCGTTTCGACCAATTTATGACGATGTTCGCAATCACGATCAGATAGATAATGTCAAATTACATAATCACACCTATTAACCGTACTGTTCTCACAACATCAACAAGTGCCCACTGTTTTACGATGATGATGATGATGATGACTATGATGATGATGATGATGATGATAATGAAGTTCATTTCTGTAATCTGTTTTGTTGCTGACAATGACTGACAATGACTGACAGACTGAATGAATGAATGAATGAATGACTGTCTGACACATGAACCAAACCATCTTCATCCCTTTCCTACTCTTTCTCACTCTCTCTCTCAACATGCGTATATTTATGCATCGTGATCAAGCAACATCTTGATGATAATCATCAAATAAATAACTGTTCATTTCACTAACACTTCACTGACCAACACACACACGTAAATTACACCACATCAAACCACAACACAATAGCCAACTTAGAGAAAACGAATGGAATGTTGTAGTAATTGATTAGGTTGTTTATTTATCGGAAATGACTTGACAAAATTGCATGTGGATTATGTACATAGATGTATGAATGATACGAGCTGGTGTTGTTCAAATGCTGTTCAAATATTGTTCAAATATTGGAGCGTACAAAATCCAACCTTATAGACACACTGGTATACTCCACAATGGTATCGGGAAGATTTGGGATTGTGACACCTTGTGATACGACACCGAGTACTGGACCTTGAGGGGATGGAAGGAGAGGTCCACCACTGTCACCTGGAGCGGGTAACTGTCCCATATTCTGACCTGCTTTCACACAAATAGGATTCCCACCGGTCTCATGTTTGCATTCTATTACAATTGCTCGACCTGTGTCAAACAAATAACAGAACAGAGCACAATAGAACACACGAGTGAATTTCGAAAATATCAACTGACACAAATTATCCACATTCAAACTATGCACACAACAATTAGTCCACATGCAATCTCACTCACATGTGTAATCTCAAATGTGCACCGTATTCTACAATCAATTCACTGTCCATATCACCACTATCCCGACATATACATGAAACTGATTGACGACCTATTTCATGTAGAACAACACACATCCATCGTTTGCACAGATATTTCATCAGTGTTCTCTCATCGAAGTGATATCACTCAATCGCTTACTCACTCACTCGCTTACTCACCCACTCACTCACTCAACCACTCACTCACTCAACCACTCATCCAATCACACCTACCCAGTGACACAGATGGAGATGGATTCACTCTGCCAGTGAGCTCTCACAGATTGATTCGAACATAATTATCGAGGCTCTGACCAACAAATCAACTGGATCGGACAGACATATAGACAGACTGAGTCATGTTGTTTGTTCACCACCAAACCACTCACTCACTCACTCACTCACCTTTCTTTAAAATTCCACCATTTCTACGTGCCGGATCAGGTTCCTTATCATCGATTCCATAACCAACAATCAGAACACCAGTTCCAGGTGTCGGTATATCCGTTGGCTGTGGCAGGCTGAGCACCTTGATTCCAATCTGTAAGTTGACCGATTCAGTGAGCGTTACAATTGCAATGTCGAATCCACCGACTAACTTTTGGGCTGGTTTCCCCTGTCGTTTCGACATACAAGAGGGCATGTATTCTGGTGCTACCTTCACTCCAGACGGTTTGTGATGGATGCCTTGTTGGTCACCATTCCTCAGTGTGAGAAACGAAACCTGAAATAGACAAAGTATATCCACATTAGCTCTATGCAAACCAACCGCACCCACAGATATGCACACACTAATCTATTACATTGAGCAACAATGTTGTTCAGTGTGATCTCTTACCCGAGAGACTGGCAGCGTTGAGCAAACACAATGACCAGCTGTGAGTACTGCCCTTGTTGACACTAGTGAGCCCGTACACATTGTTTTTCCTGTCGATAAATATGCGATGAACGGAAATTCAGTTCGTTGTTGCACAGCTTCACCACTACGGATCAACCAGGTTGACACACGTTCAAATGTTAGACAGTGGATGAACAGTGTCACCACAAGAAACGTCCATCGGTTCAACATGACTATGTAATCACTGCGATCAACCACCTACCTACAATCTTGCAATACATTCACCTATTTATATGCACCAATATTGCGTGACCGATGAGTACATGTGCGTGATCATGCATATGCGTCAATGTATTATTATGCGAAACCGAACTTGCACTCCACTTCAGACATTCATTGTTGTGACGGTTTCATTTTATAGTCATAACACGCCCCAATTATTAATCGGAAAGTGCACGATTCTCATTTACTGTCTTGGCAATATTTTGATCTAAGATAATGTTGCTCAATTCTTATCGAGAGTATGTTACCATAAGAATGAAACCACATTTCATCAATCGACGAATCGATGTTCGTGGCATTTTCGCTCCCAACATTTCCTTAACGTAACACCTTGAACTTGTCAGTCTATATAATTCTCGTTGGGAACAATCATCTTATCAATAACGAAAATCAACATCGTTCCATTTCTCACATAGCGACTATTATCAAACCACACTCAAACGTTCGTTCAGTCACTGTGTTCTCTCACTTACGAATCACATTTGATATCATACATGCAAAACATGATGATAGTTGACGAGACATTCCCTCTCACAGTCCACATTCTAGAGTGGAATTTGTGCAAGTGATAACTGAAGAGGAAGCAAGACAATTCATTGGAGAAGATTATCTCCTTGAAGATACTATCTACTCAAACTGTACAATGGTACAATCGTAGTTCACTTACAAATGAAATTGTCTCTTGGAAAATTGAGAAGGATGGAAACATCATATCATGTGACAAAGAAGCTGCTTATAATGGAGAGTCTGAGAGAGATTGTGAGGCGAAATCAAGTGTGAGAAAGATGGAGAATGAAATTGAGAGAAGTTTCTCCACTGAATTGTATCATTTCTTCTTCAATATCACACTCAGCTACTTCATTTTCTTGCAAACAATTACTGTATTAACTAATGCATGATGATTGAAGTTCGTGTTAGCAAGGTCACTAAAATGCAATCACATTGATGGACAGAATGAAAAACTGAAGTCCAGAATATGCTCAGCATAATCACATGTAACAGAGAAGATGTGATTTGAGTTGTAATACAAAACGATGATCAGTCATATAAGTTATCGACTATTATTGTGTAGTATGGTCAGTCCGTAATAACGAAACTGAACTGAACAGAAATAAACAAAGGTGAATATGACGTTCACGACTGGAGGATTCCTGTTTGGGATTCTATGAACAAACATCACATGAACAAAGTATAGTTGGCTTAGCTTTCCTCACATCTTATCAGTATACCAGTACACTAATTCATCTTGTATTGTTTGTTTATATTTTCCAATTGACGTTCAGGACCATAATTTAAGGGTGTCTCATTGGCATATGCCCATCCTGTACGGCTTGTCTGGATGTTGCCACAAGTCACAAGCATTATAAGCTGATATGGATGGTGGTTGGCAGTGGAACACACAGGTGAACAACAAGTTCGGGGTGCATGTATATCTGACGGATGAGTCTCACACTGATATACGATTTCATGCTGGATTTCTGAAATGACCTCGGTATCAATGAACTGAAAAAGTATTACATTTTAAGGTGAAGCTTTGTTCTATTTTTCGCGTCAACGTTTACAATGATTTAGTTTAGTCATTGAAGGTAGAATACACGTCACTGTATATTGGTGACAATAAAATGTTCTTCTGTGTAAATCACCTTGTTCATAATGTGGGATTTGGTGACAGTGAAAACGACCTGTGAATTTTAACATGTAGTTACCTGGACACATCAATCGTTTACTTTTATGTTATGAGTATCCTGATCATTACTGTCAATGCATATGTTGGTTCTTTCACACTAAATACACGTTGTATTCGATGTTGTTGCATTTTAGCATGCTTCAGCTGAATTGTATTTTGGACAAGTTTCTGTAGAAAGAATAAAGTGTATTCATTTCAAGTGATCAAATAAGGAAAAAGAGAATTACAAAGCCTGTAATTATAAGTCAATGATATAATGGTAATTTTGGAGTCAGGAAACTAATTCATTCACTGGAATATTGTAATCACCATGCATAATGTCTTCCTTCGAGAAACTGACAAACTCAATGAATTCAAGATAGCTATCAGCAACATATTCCAAGCCTTACAGGATCTACTGAAGGAAGAAGAAACTACTATGGAGGACAACTGGAAAGGTATCCACAAGAACAGAGTCAGTCAGGTAGTCTACTCTCTACCTCCTCCTCACGTAGTTCCATTTCTAAGGTGCGAGTAGTACGTGCCCGCCACATTTGCTTACTGCCAATGATTGTTTAACATTTTAGGAACTAAAACTGTTAGCCCACCCATCTACACTTTACTCTTGTGATCAATAGAGTGCTAATTTAATGGTGTTGTAGCTAACATATATTAATTTTTCAGCAGGTATTTTCAATGAACGTACAGCCAGTATACCAGTAGAAGTAATCAGAAGAACATCTATCGTTAACCACTCACATTCACATAACATAGCATTCAACACGTCAAGGCCAGCCTCCAATGCTTAAGTGAACTTACAGTCCGATCATTTACTAGCTATGTTTCACCCTATATAGCAACTAGATCAGAGAACAAAGTTTGATCTGACCGCACTAATGCTCATCAGTTCTCTCACATTCACTTATCCACACTCATGGCTGGTTCTTTTGAAACCCCCACGATCCAATACCATACCTCTGACCTTAATTAAGCGCATCGGATTTTCTGCGTCACTGCAACCGTACAGATCATCCCAGTAGTTTTCACACCATTTCGTATTCAAACAATTTTGCAAGTAGTGGGCAACGCTTCTTCATGTAACAATAATATTTCATATCAGCCAGTTGTGTCACATTACCACCAAGTAATAAATAGTTAAGTGAGAAAATCACTTGATCACTTGTCATGTAGCATCTTTTCAACATCGCAATTAACGCGGGATCTCATGATTAGGCCTAATACCCAGGTTATTACCACTAACAACCACATTATAGATTATTTGAAATCTTAGTCTGATAACCGTGGAAACAGATACGGATGTACGTAGATCTCATCATATTCCTGAATACCGTAGAACACAACCAATTTTGATTCTATCATAAACGTTATTTTGACATTGCCTTTACTTGTAACATACACTACCACATTTTTCTATACCATTGCTTGATCATAACTTCGTTTAAGCAAAATTTGGTTTCAAGGCATTTATAAGCAAAGAGTGATGATGATCACCAAAATCAGATAATTAGGAATTTATTTCTAAATTTAAGCCATCGACGGGGATATTCTAGATCGTTTTTCACGCATGTCCCCCAATTTTCGGATAACCAGTTGAAGCATGAAGAAATTAACAACACTGAAATGTAATATGGACAAATCTCTTACGCTGTTAATGAAAAATATCAATTTCATCTAGCCTCATCTTTTCTCATCAAACAATATTTTTGATGCCCTTACGATTCTACGGTAGTTTGATGGATATCCACTAATATTCTTTGGCATATACCAAGTGAACCTGAATACAAGTCTATTAAGACTTGATAGAGTCAATTTGTTAGATTCTTGTTATATTCCGATAGCGATAATGAGTGGTAACTTTTAGGATCCATTTATGAACCAATACTATAAGTATATTTTTATCGTATAATTGTTAAATAACTAAGATATTTGTATTCATCTCCATCTATTTATGAGCCTTATTTTGACTTATGAACTATTATTATACGATTCACCATTCTTGAATTATGTCCTGTCTATCAATTACTATCTCCCTCATTCACAGTCACTTTTGGCCAAATATCGTATAAATGTTATTTTTTATTTTATGGTACGTTGTGGTCTGTTTAATTGGTATATAAACCCTGTATGTTTGAAATAAATGATTCATATCGCAGAGGCTGAGATTGGTGTTCTGGACTTAACTGGCTAGGCTAAGCGAAAAGCAGGACCAATCAGGACTCTATGCTGCTCGTACGTGTTTACGCGTCCTTGGTCCGATCGATAATGCACTGCTCTTTAATTGGGCACTCAGGCCACAAGTTATAATAATTCTTAATTCCATTTCTTAAATAATATGTCAGATATTCAATTAATATTAATAAAATCAGTATCGCTCATCTAGCTAACATACTCACGTCTGTGTTAGTTGCCAGAACCAGGCAAATTTGCCATGCCAGTCAATTCAAATACAACTGGGAAACGTTGATAGCTCGTTCCAGATTACTCAGAAGCGAATCAGTCAAAGTGACAATGGTCCAAACAATGACTTATACTCGCGAAACCAGAACTAAACCTTAGATTAAGCTCTAGCAACAAATTCCTAAACTTGTGGGACCAATAAAAACCAACAATTTCACAGAATTCAAGATATGTATTCAATAATCATGAGCTACAACTCCTTGTCGAACAACATGTCTACAAAAGGTCTGAAAATAACTATTATCGACAGATCACATCATATGTATAACCTTTGTATTCTCTGACATCCTTCCACCGCAATACGCGCAAATATCTACACTGAGAAAACGACCCAAAACAATGAACACATGGGCCTTGAAATTTCAATTTCGATCTAAACGAATAAACGTTGAGGGTACCAACATTCTATTTTCGATAACAACTACTTTGGACTGTACATTAAACCAATGTGGTGAATCATTCAGCAATACTATTATTCATCTCCTTTCTCTGCTGGTTGAGTTGTTTGACTGGCGTGCCTGATGATATGGTATTCTCAACTTTTTCTTGACGGTGGTTGAGCCGATTAATGGTTCGAACTTAAAAGAACAATCATACACCGCTCCAACAAAGCAGCAAGATTGATTTGCAAAAGAATATTCGTGTAAATTGATGCACTGACTGCAAATAGTACACTAGCGTTAACAATTTCAACAATTATTCTAAAGTACTAAAAAGAACGCTGCTGTATGCTAAGTGGGTTTCTTCCTATTTCGTGTCAACATTTTATTATCTTAATCGTTAGTACACTACAATCACATTCACCGTTTCAACCCCTCGATCGTGCATCCAAGGCAACCACAGCATTTCCACAATTGAAGAACATATGGAACTCAAAACAACTGTCTGTCAACCAATATCAAATTCACAGTCTTCAATGCGATTGTCACGGCGGTTCAGTTGTACGGAGCTGAAACTTGGAGAACTAATACAAACATCATCAAGAAGGTACAAGTATTTATAAATAGTTGTCTACGCAAGTTACTCAACATCCATTGGCCGGATACCATCAGCAAAAGTTTTTTTATGTTCAGCAGCGTCTGTTCGTCGTCCTTTATTATTTGAAGGCGATGTGGTACAATGTAGTGATGAAAAATTGGTACAATGAAAATTACGATTTATCATAATCTTCGTCGGGTTTTTCACCTTTTCCAGTCATCCTGAAAAAGAAAAAGAATGATCTGTGAGTGCGTGACGAATCGTACTGCTACATGCGTAAAGACACAAAACAGGCGAAACAGCGAAAGTAAACTCATATACAAGCGTTTCGCAAACATGCAATAGCTTAAAAGTGATTTTCGCAGAGTGATGTTGTTGAGTCTATCGAAGCGTCCAAATCACCTAATTGAGATTCGTGCAAAATTGATGCTCACAAGACAACGATTTGTCTACAATGGCTGTTCATTATTGAGTGATAAACAAGAACTAGTTACAAACCTCTACTTGTGAGGTGTCTGTGACGTTTATCGAGTCTATTTGTGTGAAATAAAATGGCTGCGATAGCACAAACTTGCTAACGGTTTATCAACAAGCAGAAATCGAACTAAGGGCAAGCATTATGAAAACCGCTGCATTTAAACAAGGATCAAACGTTCGCACCAAAGTGTGACTATCTGCCATCACGATAAAGACAAACTAATTATAATGATAATTACAATAAATGTTATGAGTATATGTAGATACTCCAGAATATTACACGACAAACTTGCCATACAACATGAGCGCAAAAGTGCTAAGAACACAACTGTCTATTGACTATTATTAAGTAGTATAAAACAATAAACAAAAGAACTGAAGGGAAGTGAATACGGACGGAGAATGCAAAACAGAATTCACAGATGTTTTATTTTGTTTTTTGAAAAGATGTACACATATAAGCAAGTATATTAGCAACAAAGAAACGTTGTTTTTTTGAAATAAAATATACATTTGAGAATATAAAAAATAGTTTGTCTTTGTTTTCTGGCACAATATTGCGCGACTAAAATCTATACGAAATAAAGTGTGAAGTGGTTTCTTACGTGTGAGGTATCGTAATCGTGGTACTCGTATCTTTCTATTGTACCGAAGGAAAATTGACATGAATTAGGTTTATTTCGAAATACGCGGCTTAGGGACGGTCGGTACTGACGCTATCGTTAGTTCCATTCTCATCGATTATATCGTACTTGAGTTAACGCTGAAATACTTTGAACGGTCTTTCGTATTCCGTCTCCAGATGTCGTCCAACTGAGTGTTGACGTACAAAAATATGTTTAATATATCGTATGGCAGTTTAAACAAAAGCATCAGTTGATTGCGGCCGAGTGGAAACAAGTTAAACGGAACGCATTGCGTTTGTAAGCCCGCTCCTGTAGAAGTGTAGATCCATATTCATTGAAGATGATGAAGGATCGACGAATTCTTCTGGAAGTCGAAGTATCGTTCCATAAACGAGTTGAGCTGCAGTGTATCTAATATTGGCTCTCAATTCATTGCAAATACCGAGTAAAACGAGTGAATGAGCGTTGGTCCACTGTGAAATGTTTGCAGCTGAGAGTGAGGCTTTTGACTGTCGGTGGAAGCGTAGGGTTGTAGGCGGTCGTTTGGAATCGCGTGATTCCTAACAGTGTAGTCAGACAACGGAAAAGTCTGGGATAGAACTGACGTCCGTGGTCTGTAGTGATGGTTGAAGGACAGTCGAAGTTTGCTACCCCCTACTCGACGAAGCTGTTGGCCACTGTTTTAGTAGTAATGTCATGGATAGGTACTGCTTCTGCATATCGTGTAAAACGGTCACACACAACTTGAGAGATAAGAGAATCTATTTCAATCTGGTGAGAGTGATATCACATCCGGATGGACATGGTCGAGACGAGCACCGAGAGTTTTTAATGAACCTAAGAAACATTTCCAGTAGCTCACACAAGAGCTTGCCCACTCCCTCAATAATTTGTCCGAACCAGGCCAGCAAATCTTCCTGATATGAGCTTGATGGTTGCACGAGCACCTGGATGAGAACGTTTGTGCAGCGTATTGAAAATGTAGTGTCAATAGTGCTTCGGCACTATTGGACGATCCATAACTATGAATGTGTCTCATAGTAAAATTTACTCACCCGTCCCCATCTGTTCAATACGCAGTTTCAGGGTTGTCGAAGATAACTTTTCCTAAAGACCAGTATGTTCTTTTTAAAGCTGGGTGAGTTTAAGAAGGTCCAATACATAGGAAGTGTTCAGGGAAGTCATACGAGATAAAACGTCTGCAACTACATTGTTTGCTACAGGGATGTGTTGTATTGTTATGAATGTTGCAAACTGTGAAGTATATTCCAGTTGTCAAGACCCTTTAGATGAGAACCTCTCTGAAGATAAGCTTAAAATGAAGGGTAAGAGGTTTGTTGTCAGTGAAAAGAGTGAATTTTTGACGTTCCATGGAGTGTTGAAAGTTCCTCACAGCACAATACATGGCGAGGAGTTCCCTACCGAAAATGCCATACCTCCATTCCGTGTGCAGTAACTGTCTCGAGAAGGATACCAATGGTTGTCAGGTGTGGTTGACACATTGTTGTAAGACTGCACCGATTGCCGATTCGGATGCGTCTACTGCGATAACAATGGGTGCTATTGTGTCCTGGTGTGCTAGTAATGTTGTTTTTGCGATAAATTCTCTAACTGTGGCGAATGCGCTTTCACGATAAGGTCCAAACTGATGGATTTCGCATTTCCACGAAGTTGATCGGTTGAGGGACTCATAAGACACGTGCAATGTGATATGAACCGTCGATTTGAACTTACTGGAATGGATAACTTGAGGAGCGAAATATGTTCGAGAAAATCTAGAGTGTTGGTGCCGATTTGACATTTCTGAATGTTTACAGTAATGCCAAGCTAATGCAGATGATCCAAGAGAAGGTCCAGATTCTGGAGATGAGATTCTCTGTCTGAACATAAGAACGAGCAGTCGTCAACATACGCATGTACGAAATTGAGACCTCGATCAACTTCATCAATGAATCTCTGAAAAGTTTGTGCCGAGTTTCTCGATCCGAAACGAATGCGAAAACATTCGTAGAGACTAAATGGTGTGATGATAGCGGTCTTACAAGTGCCTTCAGCAGACATAGGAATTCGGTTATAGGTTTACACCAAGTCGATTTTCGAGAAAACCGATGTACCTTCCATGGTGGCAGTCAAGTCGTGAACGCACAGTGACCGATAACGACCAGTAATGCCGTTCATATTCAATCGCCGATAGTCGCCAGTTGGACGTCAATCGTTGCTGTCCTTTTTCAGCAACCATGTGCAAGGGAGATACTCATGTGCTGTTTGACGACCGAATGATCGAATTTGATTTTAACCAACCACAGCTTTTCGGGAGCCAGTTGGCGCGATTTCGAGAATACAGGTAGTCCTGTAGTCATGATGTGATCTGCAAAATTACTGATTGCACATGTCCATGCGTTGACAAGTGTTATGATCAACAACAATGAATATCATCTGTAAGATATAACAAAGTCAAACAGATCTCAACTGTGTCATTATAACCCTTGATTCTCCACTAGATCATGTTGAACATCGATAGTATTCCACAATTCAATCAATATGTCATCTGAAATGATGATCTGTTTTAATTCCAATAAACATTCGCAACTGGCACTAATATCAACGTCCATGTGACACACAACAACACGAACAGACCACATTGAGCGTTCATGTTGAATTTCAATGATAATAATAATGCTACAACTGAAATTAGCATGTATACGGTGAGTCGTAATTTCAGTATTCCTCCACCATCAGAATCCATCAAGCATAGTTATTATTCAAGCATTCACACAAAGTGTTCCAGTACTATTGAGGAACAAGTACATCGACAATATGAGTTCAGTAGTAATGTGAACTATCGATATCTAGTTGATTATCGGGATTCAATATTAGAATTCAATCTGATATTCAGGTTAAGTTGAATGATCAGTCTTAAACAGAACCAAGTGAGTCGCACTGTGCACAACTGTCCATTGTCTCTTGAAACCTCACGAAATTCACTATCTTCCTCAACCACACCCTGTTTGTTTTGTTAGATAATGAAGAAAAATAATAAAATTGGTCGTAAAATATTCTACTACAAATTCAGTTGTTACATTCCTACTCAATAACAAAATCACCAATACACATGCGGATATTACAACAGAGAAGTAACACGCGTTTCGACCAATTTATGACGATGTTCGCAATCACGATCAGATAGATAATGTCAAATTACATAATCACACCTATTAACCGTACTATTCTCACAACATCAACAGGTGCCCACTGTTTTACGATGATGATGATGATGATGACTATGATGATGATGATAATGAAGTTCATTTCTGTAATCTGTTTTGTTGCTGGCAATGACTGACTGACTGACAGACTGAATGAATGAATGAATGAATGACTGTCTGACACATGAACCAAACCATCTTCATCCCTTTCCTACTCTTTCTCACTCTCTCTCTCAACATGCGTATATTTATGCATCGTGATCAAGCAACATCTTGATGATAATCATCAAATAAATAACTGTTCATTTCACTAACACTTCACTGATCAACACACACACGTAAATTACACCACATCAAACCACACCACAATAGCCAACTTAGAGAAAACGGATGGAATGTTGTAGTAATTGATTAGGTTGTTTATTTATCGGAAATGACTTGACAAAATTGCATGTGGAATTGTCGATGGATTATGTACACACATGTATGTATGATACGAGCTAAAATTTTTCAAATATTGGAGCGTACAAAATTCAACCATCTAGCCACACTGGCATACTCGACAATGATATCGGGAAGGTTTGGGATTGTGACACCTTGTGATACGACACCGAGTATTGGACCATGACGGGATTGAAGGAGAGGTCCACCACTATCACCTGGAGCGGGTAACTGTCCCATATTCTGACTTGCTTTCACACAAATAGGATTTCCTCCGGTCGCATACTTGCATTCTATTACAGTTGCTCGACCTGTGTCAAACAAATAACAGAACAGAGCACAATAGAACACACGAGTGAATTTCGAAAATATCAACTGACACAAATTATCCACATTCAAACTATGCACACAACAATTAGTCCACATGCAATCTCACTCACATGTGTAATCTCAAATGTGCACCGTATTCTACAATCAATTCACTGTCCATATCACCACTCTCCCGACATATACATGAAACTGATTGACGACCTATTTCATGTAGAACAACACACATCCATCGTTTGCACAGATATTTCATCAGTGTTCTCTCATCGAAGTGATATCACTCAATCGCTTACTCACACACTCGCTTACTCACTCACTCACTCACTCAACATCTCATCCAATCCCACCTACCCAGTGACACAGATGGAGATGGATTCACTCTGCCAGTGAGCTCTCACAGATTGATTCGAACATAATTATCGAGGCTCTGACCAACAAATCAACTGGATCGGACAGACATATAGACAGACTGAGTCATGTTGTTTGTTCACCACCAAACCACTCACTCACTCACCTTTCTTTAAAATTCCACCATGTCTACGTGACGGGTCAGGATCATTACTATCGAATCCATAACCAACAATCAGAACACCAGTTCCAGGTGTCGGTATATCCGTTGGCTGTGGCAGACTGAGCACCTTGATCCCACCTCGTAAGTTCACCGGTTTTGCAAGCCTTACAATTGCAATGTCGGTTCCGCCGATCACCATTGGCACTGGTTTGTTCTGTCGTTTCGACCCACAAGAGGGCATGAATTCTGGTGCTATCTTCACTCCAGACGGTTTGTGATGGATGCCTTTTGGGTCGCTACTCCTTAGTACGAGAAATGATACCTGAAATAGACAAAGTATGTCCACATTAGATATATGCGAATTCATTGCAATCACAAACATACACATACACAAACCCATTCTTTGTGTGAAATATATCGATTAGATTGAGCAACAATGTTGTTCAGTGTGATCGCTTACCCGAGAGACCGGCTGAGGTTGGCAGACACAATGACCAGCTGTGAGTACTGCCCTTGTTGACACTAGTGAGCCTGTACACGTCGATTTTCCTGTCGATAAATATGCGATGAAGGGGAATTCAGTTCGTTGTTGCACAGCTTCACCACTACGAATCAACCAGGTTGACACACGTTCAAATGTTAGACAGTGGATGAACAGTGTCACCACAAGAAACGTCCATTGGTTCAACATGACTATGTAATCACTGCGATCAACCACCTACCTACAATCTTGCAATACATTCACCTATTTATATGCACCAATATTGCGTGACCGATGAGTACATGTGCGTGATCATGCATATGCGTCAATGTATTATTATGCGAAACCGAACTTGCACTCCACTTCAGACATTCATTGTTGTGACGGTTTCATTTTATAGTCATAACACGCCCCAATTATTAATCGGAAAGTGCACGATTCTCATTTACTGTCTTGGCAATATTTTGATCTAAGATAATGTTGCTCAATTCTTATCGAGAGTATGTAACCATAAGAATGAAACCACATTTCATCAATCGACGAATCGATGTTCGTGGCATTTTCGCTCCCAACATTTCCTTAACGTAACACCTTGAACTTGTCAGTCTATATAATTCTCGTTGGGAACAATCATCTTATCAATAACGAAAATCAACATCGTTCCATTTCTCACATAGCGACTATTATCAAACCACACTCAAACGTTCGTTCAGTCACTGTGTTCTCTCACTTACGAATCACATTTGATATCATACATGCAAAACATGATGATAGTTGACGAGACATTCTCTCTCACAGTCCACATTCTAGACTGGAATTTGTGCAAGTGATAACTGAAGAGGAAGCAAGACAATTCATTGGAGAAGATTATCTCCTTGAAGATACTATCTACTCAAACTGTACAATGGTACAATCGTAGTTCACTTACAAATGAAATTGTCTCTTGGAAAATTGAGAAGGATGGAAATATCATATCATGTGACAAAGAAGCTGCTTATAATGGAGAGTCTGAGAGAGATTGTGAGGCGAAATCAAGTGTGAGAAAGATGGAGAATGAAATTGAGAGAAGTTTCTCCACTGAATTGTATCATTTTTTCTTCAATATCACACTCAGCTACTTCATTTTCTTGCAAACAATTACTGTATTAACTAATGCATGATGATTGAAGTTCGTGTTAGCAAGGTCACTAAAATGCAATCACATTGATGGACAGAATGAAAAACTGAAGTCCAGAATATGCTCAGCATAATCACATGTAACAGAGAAGATGTGATTTGAGTTGTAATACAAAACGATGATCAGTCATATAAGTTATCGACTATTATTGTGTAGTATGGTCAGTCCGTAATAACGAAACTGAACTGAACAGAAATAAACAAAGGTGAATATGACGTTCACGACTGGAGGATTCCTGTTTGGGATTCTATGAACAAACATCACATGAACAAAGTACAGTTGGCTTAGCTTTCCTCACATCTTATCAGTATACCAGTACACTAATTCATCTTGTATTGTTTGTTTATATTTTCCATAATTTAAGAGTGTCTCATTGGCATATGCCCATCCTGTACGGCTTGTCTGGATGTTGCCACAAGTCACAAGCATTATAAGCTGATATGGATGGTGGTTGGCAGTGGAACACACAGGTGAACAACAAGTTCGAGGTGCATGTAAATCTGACCGATGAGTCCCGAATAGGATGAACCATGTGTCTTGGATTCCACTGCTAGCCACTATTCATCTCTGTTTACACCAGACATTGTGAAATATGATAATTGAATTCGAATCTCTGAAGTCACTGAACACTGACACCAATCGTCAAAAATATAATCATCCGATTGCGTTTACCACTCCAATTTACCACCCACTTTACCTAGTAAAATAGCTTCTCTGCATGTAACACAATATTGTAAACACCATCTATGCTCTCTAATAACCTCTAGATGTTGTTATGTATTTGTCAACACTAATAAATTATCTTTATGTCTTAGGTTGTCTGAATAACGTTTCTTCTCGTCCAAGACGTTGACTTTATCTCAGTGTAGAATTATTTGATTGTCTGAAATGAACACTAACTCCGCCTGTAGCTCTTCTAGAGTTACTTGCGGTCTCAAGCTCGAGTAAATGAGGGTGGTTGGGCATGGGTTTGGCGACCACATCCCGTAGAAATATAACTCGCTAAAAAACGCTAACTAGAAAAATTAGTTCAAACCATTTGAACTCTGCTCTGGGATTTAGAAGATCTTTATTTCGAAGAACTACGACGCCTCATGGTGAAAGCCGAATTCCGTCGGAAGTCACGAGGCCGATGCCCTTTGTAACAACCAGACCAACAATTTTTATAGATACATGAAACGTCCGGACATTGCGGGAGACCGAGAAGACCAGTCAAATGGCAACGGAAATGAAGAGATACAATTTAGCAGTACTCGGGATCAGCGAAACTCATTGGACCCAAGCTGGACAACAAAAGCTAAATGCAGGAAAGATGCTGTTATACTCCGGTCACGAAGAGGAAAATGCTCCACACACTCAGGGAGTTGCTCTAATGCTGTCCAAAGTAACATGAAATGCACTTGTGATACTGGAATCCCACTGATCCAGAATCATCAAAACATCATTCAAAACAAAGAACGAGGGAATTACAATGAATGTTATCCAGTGTTATGCTCCTACCAAAGATGGCGATGACGACGTCAATGATCAGTTCTACGATAGGCTGCAATCAGTCACAGCGAAGTGTCCAATAAAGGAACTCATCATTCCGATGAGAGATCTAAACGCTAAAGTCGGAATAGAAAACACCAGAAGGTTACTAAAATGCAATCACATTGATGGACAGAATGAAAAACTGAAGTCCAGAATATGCTCAGAGAAGATGTGATTTGAATTGTAATACAGAACTATGATCAGTCTTACAAGTTACCGACTATTATTGTGTAGTATGGTCAGTCCGTAATAACGAAACTGAACTGAACAGAAATAAACAAAGGTGAATATGACGTTCACGACTGGAGGATTCCTGTTTGGGATTCTATGAACAAACATCACATGAACAAAGTATAGTTGGCTTAGCTTTCCTCACATCTTATCGGTATACCAGTACACTAATTCATCTTGTATTGTTTGTTTATATTTTCCTTTTGACGTTCCATAAAGATCGGATCATCGTCAAACAATCATTTGAGTTTAACTCGTCACTATACATCAACTTCATATATAATGATAAGGTATTTGACAGTGTTGATATGAGATGGTTATGGAAACCTCCTGGACACTACGTGATTCCTGTGAACATTGTCAACATTATCCGGAACTCATTCGATGGACTACAAGTGCAAAGTAGGAGCAGGAGTACAGCTGATAGATGTATGCCAAGTAAAGACCAGACAGTCTGATCTCTCCACCGTCCTCTTTCTTCCGGTGGTCGACTGGATTATGAAGACCTTGATATCTGAGGGAAAACACGGCATGCAATGGACATCTCAGAACCACTTAGACGATTTGGACTTCTCAGATGACACATTACATCAAAAAACACATTACGTCGGGACATAGAATCAGATATGAAAGAAAATTAATAACAACTGGAAAGAGCTAGAAAGGATTACACTGGACAGGGTTGGATGTAGAATGCTGGTGAGCGGCCCACTCGTGATATGGTGCGGTTACGTGACCAAACGCCCTCTGATAGATGAGTCCATTGAAATTAATTCGGTCAGCACCACATGTCGGGATTGTACATAGCCGCTGATTTCGAGGATTTATTTACCGCTACAAAACAATTTTGAGAACGAACTTCTGAATATGTATGAATAGAAGACCAATGTGAGAATAGACTGAGCATTCAAAATTTGCCTTCCAGTTATACAGTATGTTTGTTTTCATTTTGTCACTACGTGGTTTTAGTCTATTGGATGCATATTACATGTGTGTGAAATGTTTTATTAGGTAACTAGGACATAAAAATTACTTAAGTTCCGTGTTTTCCGCCAGCGCAATTGTTTTTTTGTGATTACTTCGTCATTAAGTATGAATGCGAAGTCACTGTGGCCAACTGCCACAGAACACCTAATATCAACTGTTTAAAACACTCTCTATAATACACATCAACGATTTGACAGAATCAATCCGACAGTTAAATAACATATTCGGTTGTAAGCAGCTGACGAGAAACCTCGAAATATTATGAATTCATACTATTCATACTATTTGTTCTTGCTTTATTCAAATTCATAAAGGGAACTAACTGTATGAAATTAAATCACAGTACGAATTGTGACCGATTTTTTAACATTACTTACTTACTTACATACGCCTGTTACTCCCAATGGAGCATAGGCCGCCGACCAGCATTCTCCAACCCACTCTGTCCTGGGCCTTCTTTTCTAGTTCCATCCAATTCTTGTTCATTTTTCTCATATCTATCTCCATTTCCAGGCGTAATGTATTCTTTGGTATTCATCTCCTCCTTCGACCTTTAGGATTCCATATGAGGGCTTGTCTTGTGACGCAGTTGGGTGTTTTCCTCAATGTGTGTCCTATCCACTTCCAGCGCTTCTTCCTGATTTCTTCCTCCACTGGAATCTGATTTGTTCTCTCCCACAGTAGGTTGTTGCTGATAGTGTCCGGCCAGCGGATCTGAAGTATTTTGCGTAGACAAGTGTTAATAAACACCTGTATCTTTTGGACGATGGATTTCGTAGTTTTCCAGGTTTCCGCCCCATACAGTAGAACTGTTTTGACATTTGTATTGAAAATCCTGACTTTGGTGTTGGTTGCTAATTGTTTTGAGTTCCAGATATTCTTCAGTTGTAAATATGCTGCTCTTGCTTTGCCAATCCGTGCCTTCACATCTGCATCAGATCCACCGTGTTCATCGATGATACTGCCCAAATATGTAAAGGTTTTTACATCTTCCAAAGCTTCTCCGTCAATTGTGATTGGATTGGTACATGCTGTGTTGTATCGAAGAATCTTGCTTTTCCCTTTGTGTATATTGAGACCTATTGCTGCTGAGGCTGCAGCTACACTGGTTGTCTTCTCCTGCATTTGTTGTTGCGTATGCGATAGAAGAGCCAGATCATCTGCAAAGTCTAGATCGTTCAGCTGCATCCTAGCTATCCACTGTATCCCGTGCTTCCCTTCAGATGTTGATGTCTTCATGATCCAGTCGATCACCAGGAGAAAAAGAAAGGGTGAGAGTAAGCAACCTTGCCTGACACCGGTCTTTACATCGAACGACTTTGTCAACTATCCTCCATGCACGATTTTGCAGTTTGATCCATCATAGGAATTCTGTATGATATTGACTATCTTCTGAGGCACGCCGTAGTGTCGAAGAAGCTTCCATAGGGTTTTTCTGTCCACGCTATCAAATGCTTTTTCGTAGTCGATGAAGTTGATATAGAGTGATGAATTCCATTCAATTGATTGTTCCACAATGATCCGTAGAGTTGCGATTTGGTCTGTGCACGATCTATCCTTACGGAATCCTGCCTGTTGGTCGCGAAGTTGGGCGTCTACGGAGTCCATCCTGTTTAACAATACCCTGTTGAAGACTTTTCCTGGTATTGAAAGAAGAGTGATTCCCCTGTAGTTGTCACAGTTGCTGAGATCGCCTTTCTTTGGTATTTTGACTAGAAGTCCTTCTTTCTAGTCTTTTGGTACCTGTTCCTCATCCCAGATCTTTCTGAAGAGAGTTTGGAGTATCCTTGCAGTTGCCGCTACGTCTGCTTTCAGTGCCTCTGCTGGAATGCTGTCTGGTCCTGCTGCTTTGCCACTCTTGATTTGTCTGATAGCCATGCTGATTTCTTCAATTGTCGGTGCGCCAACATCAATTGGGAGGTCCGTGAGTGCTGCTTCGATGTTGGGTGGGTTCAGTGGGGCTGGTCGATTCAAGAGTTCTTTGAAGTGTTCTACTCACCTGTTTCGTTGTTCTTCAATGTTGGTGATTATCTTGCCTTCCTTGTTTTTCACTGGTCGTTCTGGTTTACGGTGATTTCCAGAGAGTTTCTTTGCTGTTTCATACAGTTGTCTCATGTTTCCTTCTCTGGCAGCCTTTTCCGCCGTCAATGCCAAATCTTCCACATATTTACGTTTGTCAGTTCTGATGCTCCATTTCACTTGCTTGTTTACTTCTGTGTATTCAGCCTGTGCCTTGACTTTTTCTGCTCTTGTTCGACTGGTATTGATTGCTGCTTTCTTGTTCCTCCTTTCTTGAATCTTATCCAGTGTATCGACCGTGATCCAATCCTTGTGATGGTGCTTCTTTTGGCCCAGAACCTCATGACATGTTGAAGTGATTGCTTCTTTTATCTCTTTCCAGTTGCTCTCTATAGTAATTCCTTCTCCATTGAGTAGATCATGAAAGGCTTGGAACTTATTGCTGAGGGTTATCTTGAATTTATTGAGTTTGTCAGTATCCCGAAGAAGAGCCGTATTAAACTTTTGGGATATTGTCCTCCCCGTTGTCCAGTGCCTCTTGAGTTTCAATTTCATCTTGGCGACCAGCAAGTGATGATCTCATGCTATATCAGCTCCTCTCTTTGTTCTCACGTCCTCCATCGTCCTCCTGAACTTTTTGTTGATGCAGATATGGTCGATTTGGTTCTGTGTGCTGTGATCCAGTGAAGTCCATGTGGTTTTGTGTATGCGTTTATGTGGGAATATAGTCCTGCCTATGACCAGTTTATTGAAGGCACATAGATTTGCAAATCTCTCACCATTTTCGTTCCTTTCTTCCAGTCCGTGTCGTCCCATGATCTCTTCATATCCGGTGTTGTCAATTCCAACCTTGGCATTTAGGTCTCCCATCAGAATAGTCAGGTGTTTTGTTGAGCACTTCTCAACGATTGACTGAAGCCTATCGTAGAATTGATCTTTAGCGTCTTCATTGTAGTCGTTGGTAGGCGCGTAGCATTGGATGACGTTCATTGTAATGCCCTCTTTCTTTGTTTTGAAGGAGGCTTTGATGATCCTTGGTCCATGAGATTCCCATCCTATAAGTGCATTTCGTGCTTGTTTGGACAGCATCAATGCAACTCCTTGTGTATGTGGAGCATTTTCTTGTTCATGTCCGGAGTATAACAGCAGCTCCCCAGAAGCTAGTCGTTGTTGTCCAACTTGCGTTCAATGTGTTTCACTGATCCCAAGCACCTCTAAATTGTATCTCCTCATTTCTGCAGCAATTTGGAAAACTCTCCCAGTCTCCCACATTGTGCGAGCATTCCATGTACCTAAATAAGTGGTTGCTCTGGTTGTCAGAAGGATCATCGGCCCCGTGACTTCCGAAGAAACTCGGCTTTCATCATGAGGCGTCATAATTCTTCTGAACGAAGACCTCCTGACTCCTAGGGCAGAGTTTAAATGGTTTGAATAATTTTTTCGGTTAGCGTTTTTTTAGCGAGTTAGTTTTCTACGGGATGGGGTCGCTAACCACATGCCCAACCCTCCTCCTTTATCCGGGCTTGGGACCGGCAGTAGCCCCCGGAAAGAGGCTCCAGGCGGAGTTATTTTTTAACATATTACCTGGTAAACAATAGACAAGACTTGATTTGCCAAGATAAATATAACAGACACAAACATAAAACTTCCTTCACGTAGTTCCGTTTCTGCGGTGCGAGTAGTACGTGCCGACCACATGTAGTTAACTGGACGCATCAATCGTTTACTTTTATGTTATGAGTATCCTGATCATTACTGTCAATGCATATGTTGGTTCTTTCACACTAAATACACGTTGTATTCGATGTTGTTGCATTTTAGCATGCTTCAGCTGAATTGTATTTTGGACAAGTTTCTGTAGAAAGAATAAAGTGTATTCATTTCAAGTGATCAAATAAGGAAAAAGAGAATTACAAAGCCTGTAATTATAAGTCAATGATATAATGGTAATTTTGGAGTCAGGAAACTAATTCATTCACTGGAATATTGTAATCACCATGCATAATGTCTTCCTTCGAGATACTGACAAACTCAATGAATTCAAGATAGCTATCAGCAACATATTCCAAGCCTTACAGGATCTACTGAAGGAAGAAGAAACTACTATGGAGGACAACTGGAAAGGTATCCACAAGAACAGAGTCAGTCAGGTAGTCTACTCTCTACCTCCTCCTCACGTAGTTCCGTTTCTAAGGTGCGAGTAGTACGTGCCCGCCACATTTGTTTACTGCCAATGATTGTTTAACATTTTAGGAACTAAAACTGTTAGCCCACCCATCTACACTTTACTCTTGTGATCAATAGAGTGCTAATTTAATGGTGTTGTAGCTAACAAATATTAATTTGTCAGCAGGTATTTTCAATGAACGTACAGCCAGTATACCAGTAGAAGTAATCAGAAGAACATCTATCGTTAACCACTCACATTCACATAACATAGCATTCAACACGTCAAGGCCAGCCTCCAATGCTTAAGTGAACTTACAGTCCGATCATTTACTAGCTATGTTTCACCCTATATAGCAACTAGATCAGAGAACAAAGTTTGATCTGACCGCACTAATGCTCATCAGTTCTCTCACATTCACTTATCCACACTCATGGCTGGTTCTTTTGAAACCCCCACGATCCAATACCATACCTCTGACCTTAATTAAGCGCATCGGATTTTCTGCGTCACTGCAACCGTACAGATCATCCCAGTAGTTTTCACACCATTTCGTATTCAAACAATTTTGCAAGTAGTGGGCAACGCTTCTTCATGTAACAATAATATTTCATATCAGCCAGTTGTGTCACATTACCACCAAGTAATAAATAGTTAAGTGAGAAAATCACTTGATCACTTGTCATGTAGCATCTTTTCAACATCGCAATTAACGCGGGATCTCATGATTAGGCCTAATACCCAGGTTATTACCACTAACAACCACATTATAGATTATTTGAAATCTTAGTCTGATAACCGTGGAAACAGATACGGATGTACGTAGATCTCATCATATTCCTGAATACCGTAGAACACAACAAATTTTGATTCTATCATAAACGTTATTTTGACATTGCCTTTACTTGTAACATACACTACCACATTTTTCTATACCATTGCTTGATCATAACTTCGTTTAAGCAAAATTTGGTTTCAAGGCATTTATAAGCAAAGAGTGATGATGATCACCAAAATCAGATAATTAGGAATTTATTTCTAAATTTAAGCCATCGACGGGGATATTCTAGATCGTTTTTCACGCATGTCCCCAATTTTTGGATAACCAGTTGAAGCATGAAGAAATTAACAACACTGAAATGTAATATGGACAAATCTCTTACGCTGTTAATGAAAAATATCAATTTCATCTAGCCTCATCTTTTCTCATCAAACAATATTTTTGATGCCCTTACGATTCTACGGTAGTTTGATGGATATCCACTAATATTCTTTGGCATATACCAAGTGAACCTGAATACAAGTCTATTAAGACTTGATAGAGTCAATTTGTTAGATTCTTGTTATATTCCGATAGCGATAATGAGTGGTAACTTTTAGGATCCATTTATGAACCAATACTATAAGTATATTTTTATCGTATAATTGTTAAATAACTAAGATATTTGTATTCATCTCCATCTATTTATGAGCCTTATTTTGACTTATGAACTATTATTATACGATTCACCATTCTTGAATTATGTCCTGTCTATCAATTACTATCTCCCTCATTCACAGTCACTTTTGGCCAAATATCGTATAAATGTTATTTTTTATTTTATGGTACGTTGTGGTCTGTTTAATTGGTATATAAACCCTGTATGTTTGAAATAAATGATTCATATCGCAGAGGCTGAGATTGGTGTTCTGGACTTAACTGGCTAGGCTAAGCGAAAAGCAGGACCAATCAGGACTCTATGCTGCTCGTACGTGTTTACGCGTCCTTGGTCCGATCGATAATGCACTGCTCTTTAATTGGGCACTCAGGCCACAAGTTATAATAATTCTTAATTCCATTTCTTAAATAATATGTCAGATATTCAATTAATATTAATAAAATCAGTATCGCCCATCTAGCTAACATACTCACGTCTGTGTTAGTTGCCAGAACCAGGCAAATTTGCCATGCCAGTCAATTCAAATACAACTGGGAAACGTTGATAGCTCGTTCCAGATTACTCAGAAGCGAATCAGTCAAAGTGACAATGGTCCAAACAATGACTTATACTCGCGAAACCAGAACTAAACCTTAGATTAAGCTCTAGCAACAAATTCTTAAACTTGTGGGACCAATAAAAACCAACAATTTCACAGAATTCAAGATATGTATTCAATAATCATGAGCTACAACTCCTTGTCGAACAACATGTCTACAAAAGGTCTGAAAATAACTATTATCGACAGATCACATCATATGTATAACCTTTGTATTCTCTGACATCCTTCCACCGCAATACGCGCAAATATCTACACTGAGAAAACGACCCAAAACAATGAACACATGGGCCTTGAAATTTCAATTTCGATCTAAACGAATAAACGTTGAGGGTACCAACATTCTATTTTCGATAACAACTACTTTGGATTGTATATTAAACCAATGTGGTGAATCATTCAGCAATACTATTATTCATCTCCTTTCTCTGCTGGTTGAGTTGTTTGACTGGCGTGCCTGATGATATGGTATTCTCAACTTTTTCTTGACGGTGGTTGAGCCGATTAATGGTTCGAACTTAAAAGAACAATCATACACCGCTCCAACAAAGCAGCAAGATTGATTTGCAAAAGAATATTCGTGTAAATTGATGCACTGACTGCAAATAGTACACTAGCGTTAACAATTTTAACAATTATTCTAAAGTACTAAAAAGAACGCTGCTGTATGCTAAGTGGGTTTCTTCCTATTTCGTGTCAACATTTTATTATCTTAATCGTTAGTACACTACAATTACATTCACCGTTTCATCCCCTCAATCGTGCGATACAACTACTGTCATGCTCTGTTCATGGATTCTACCTTCATTTCTGTTCCTCTTTTTACGTCGGCTGACACTTTGTTCTGTATCGCTAAACTGGAAAACTGTTTCTGAGCTAGCTCAGTCACTGCGCAAAGTACTAAATTTTGTCCTACCCAAACTTTGGTATAAGCTAGTAAACCACACAGAAGTAAAAACGTTATTATTATCCTTTCACGAAGTAATAAATAAGACACCCGCAAAGGTTTGATTCATTATGTCGTTTATTTTTTAAGTTTTAATGAAATTCATTATGATTTTCTCGATGTTCAATATACAATTGGAGGAATGAAGCAAGCTAGCATTATTTAAATATTGAATAGTATAAATTTAAGCATTCTGGCGACACTAGAATACTCAACGCAAAGATCAGCAAGAGCCGGAAGGATTACACCATTTGACGCCACTCCGATAATTGGACCTTGAGGAGAGAGAAGGAGAGGTCCGCCACTGTCGCCTGGACCGGCTATTTGCTTTGACTTTGGACCTGGTTTGACACAAATAGGATTTCCGTACGTTTTGTGTCTGCATGCCATGACAGTGGCACTACCTATGTGAAGAAAGAGAGCAGTTAAGTGGATTATGAAAGTATCAGACAAAATAATCCACGTTTAAACGTCACCAAAAATAGATCGCTCCCATCCAGCCTCAAGTGCGGAAATTTACTTGAACCCTTATAAAACCAATATAAACCGTGACAATTACCCTTAACATAGTTTGAGTCATTCAACTTTACATATAAATATAAACAACGACCATTTGAATTCAGTTATACGTACTTTAAGGATTTCACAAACATGATTATATTTCCATCCAAATAATATTTGCTTATTCTATTTCAACTAGTCAAGAGGCTTATAAGAATTGGTGGGAATGAACCAAAGTAGCAAATAGAAAAACGGTTATATAAAACCTCATAATTAAACCATCAGAACAGACAGACTTAAACAGGTCGATGACTGGCAACTCACCTTTTTTTAAAATTCCACCATATCGACCGGCCGGATCAGAATCCTTAACATCCTGTCCATAACCTACCATATAAACAATACTTTCTGGTATAGGTATATCAGATTCAGTTGCCAGACTGATTACTTTAACCCCAGTTTCCAAGTTGACCAAATTAGTGAGTGTTATAATTGCCATATCAAAACCACCAAGTGACTTCGTAATGCGTTTATTTTCTCGTTTCAGCTGACAAACAGGATGGTAATCTGGTGCAACTTTAATTTCAGAAGGTTTATGATTAATAGTTCTCTGGTCAAATTCGCTCAGTGATAGGAACGAAATCTGCAAAAGACAAAGTATGTCAATATTAGATCCATGCAAACCCACTGCACACACACTGCGAAATTAATCGATTCCATTGAACAACAATAGTTTCAGTGTGATCTCTTACCCGAACGATTGGTGTCTCTCCACAAACGCAATGACCAGCCGTGAGTACCGCCCTTGTCGAAACTAATGAGCCTGTGCACATGGATGCATCTGTCATCAAAAGTGCAATGAAAGGAAACTCAGTGCGTTGTTGCACAGGTTCACCACTACGTATTAACCAGGTTGACACACATTGACATGTTAGGTAGTAGGTGAACAGCATCACCGTCAGAACCGTCCATTGGTTTAACATGACTATGTGACCGTTGCAATCAACCACCTACTTACAATCTTGCAACACATTCACGTATTTATATGTGCAAATATTCCGTAAATTTGAGTGCATGTGTGTCAGTGCATTATAGGGAAGCCAATTTGCACTTCACTTGATTCATAGATTGTTGTGACAGATTTGATCAAGTATTTATGACACACCTCAATTAACTGGAAAGTGAGTATTACGCATTTTAAGTGACTATTGGGTAGAAATGAAATACTAAATGCATCACCAGACCTTACATGTGAATTTCTTTGAGAAACAAATGGTATATTCTTGCAAGAGTTCAATATTATTCATATATATCTTGAGGAAAATTGAAAGGAAAGAATACTATAACGGATTGAAATTTCAATGGCACATAAAAAATGTTAAATAAAGAGTCCAATTGTACCTCATCATTAATTGAAATGATATTCAGAAGGTAGTGATATTAGTTTTATGCAAACTTCTACTGAAAGATATATATTTTAAAGTGAACTCTAGTTTGAAAATAAAATCTTAAGTGAACAAAATCACCGATATATCATAATTTTAATACAATATTGAATATAGATAGACTAGTGTGTTTGTATGATTGCTAAGGAGGTGCTCAGACGGATGGTGGAACAAATGAGTAGAAATCGACAAACGTAATTCTTAATATTAAACGAACTTGAAACCCAACGTCTAAAAGGCACATAGTAAAACCGTTCAACGTAACAATTACACTTAAAACTTCAAAATGTCACTAATAAATGGTATATTTTTGACGAAATGCATATGAACCACTGAGAGACTGACATTTATGAAGAAACCATCACTCACTAAATAAAGTGAATGTTTTTTAAATGTTCTGAAGCAACAATGAGTAAATTCAATCGTATTCAAAAACCCGATTATATAGTCGTTGAGGCCATCTGATATCCTCCATTGTGCAATACATTTTAACAACCAGTTTAGCCTAAACAAACTGTTGGAGTGTTACCATTTTAACTGTTTGTAGTCTTGCATCCGAATCACATGCATTACATGTTACAATGCATTTGAATGGAGTTTGTCTTTTCAGTTTTATAGTTCGTAATGTCATTCAATACTTGGTTATTTCATCGAACTGCTTATCAACTAGTCAATCATTAACGATTAAGTTTACTCAACATGTAATTTGTGCTAAATGGTGCTCACACTTATGACCAGATGAACGTTAATCACACTGTCGAATACATAGAAACGTAAATTTTCATTCATTTGACATATATTTGTAGTGATCTACTTTTATTAACAGAACGCTATTGGTGTAATGGCAACAATTACAGTGATTGTTTTTAAGTACTTGTTTGTTTAACTGTACCAAAAACATTCTTCTTTCCGTTGACTGTGATCTTGTACGAATTCGGTTACGCTCAGTAACCCCACTTATAATCTGGCACGATCTCGGCATTCTTTCGATACCACGAGATCGTCAGAAAATACATCTAGACTACAGCCATCAACTGACTTCTGATATTTGGCCTACAGGGGATCTTATCGGTTAACTGGCTCGTAGTCTTCCTGTAGTGGTGATCATAGTCAAACGCGACTGGAAACCACACTACATATTGATGAAATAAGAAGTCGACAGTGAATAGTGTGTCAAATGTCTGTAAAATCAATCCCATACAGTAAAAAAATGAATACAAGTTTTGTTGCATTATTTGTAGGTTATATAGGTAGAGTGAAGATTGTGAACTTTATCTCTCATCCGCTCAGTATCGATTTCAAGTAACTCTCAACACTCTGTGTTATTCAGTCAGTTAGTTAGTATGACTGATTGTAACAAAATCAAACGGACTCATTTTATGGATACAGACATGTGCTAAATTTCACATAGATAAGTTAGTTATAACACTAATAGTTGTACAAAAATGCCATTGAATCAATATCAGAATGATTCCATAACTTTGTAGTGACCTACTTTTGTCAACAGAACGCCATTAGTTCAATGAAAACAATTATTATTATAACCAACTGTACCAGTGACTGTTTTACTGTACTCGTTTGTTTAACTATGCTAATGACAGCCATTACACTTACTCTCCCGTTGACTTTGAACTCGGTTGCGCTCAGTAACCACGCTTGTACTCCTTTGGCACGATCTCGGTATTCTTTCGATACCACGAGATTACCAGCAAATATATCTCGACTACAGTCGTCATCTCTCTTCTGATTTTGGCCTACGGGGATCTTATTGGTTTACTGGCACGTAGTCTTGTAGCGGTGTTCATAGTCAAGCTCAATTCGACACCACGCTACAATTGGTGAGCCAAATATTGGAACACGCATCAACCTCTGGTCCAATCTTCCAAAGAAGTCAATCCGGTGAGTCTATTGTTTATCTATCCACGTCTGTCGTATATTTTCATAATTATTTTTCATATATAATATACTCGACATGACGGATAACGATAAGAATAGTATTAATATAACAGACTCCGATGTACGCGTGCCGAATCCTCGGCATTTTTTATCCGCGTGACGATAAATTCCACGCTTTATTCGAGAAATTCCCCAGAATAACTAAACCACTCGAGGAGATTTCATCGGTGACCAATCGCGTGGTACACTACATAGTCACCCGCGGACCACCAGTCACGGCGAGACCACGCCGACTAGCACCTGACAAATTAGCCTTTGATAAACGTGAGTTTTACAATTTACTATCTACTGGTATTATTCGTCCTTCCCACAGTCCTTGGGCCTCTCCTTTACACATGGTGCTCAAAAAGGATGGGGTTAGTTGGAGACCTTGCGGCGATTACCGAGCATTAAACGTAGTTACGCGATTTGATAACTACCCCATCCCCCACATACACGACATCACAGCATCGCTCAGGGCACGACTATCTTTTTTAAAATCGATCTGGTACGAACATATCACCAGATCCCAGTCGCTCTTGAAGACATTGAAAAAAACTGCTATCACGACTCCGTTCGGACTGTTTGAGTTCCTACGAATGCCATTTGGATTACGGAATGCTGCTCAAACTTTCCAAAGGTTTATCGATAGCATAGTACGAGACTTGGATCTTGTTCACGTCTATATTGATGACCTGCTGATCGCATCATCAAACGTAGATGAACATTATCAACACCTTACGCTATTATTCCAACGTCTTTCGGATAATGGAATAGTAGTCAACCCAGAGAAATGTGAATTGGGTAAATCAGAAATAATATTTCTGGGTCACATCATCAAACAAGAGGGTATTCTGCCTTGCGAGGACAAAATTCGAGAAATCAAGGAGTACAACGTGCCGTCCTCAATCAAGGAACTGAAGGCTTTTCTCGGTTTGGTTACTTCTGCCGACGTTTCATCCCTCACGCGGCAGAACGGTTACGACCATTAACCGATTTACTACATGGTAATCCACGCAAATTAGAATTGAACGATACCGCACGTACTGCATTCTCAGAGATCAAAACGGCTCTCGCTGAAGTTACACTTCTTGCTCATCCTGACCCGTCAGCCACGCTTAGTATAGCGGTTGATGCATCAGATTTTGCTATAGGAGCCGTTATGCAACAGAATATCTCCGGTAGTTGGCAACCCCTTGAATTTTTCTCACGACGCCTTACTCCAACGGAGACGAAACTTAGCGCTTTTGGCCGCGGGCTGTTTGCAGCCTACTGCTCTATCACGTATCCAGACGAATGCAGTTACCTTACCGGTGCTCGATCTTCTTGCTATGGCCACCGCTCAAGAAAACGATCCTGTCTGTGCAGAAGCACTACAATCTTCGTCCCTTCAGTGCCAGGAAGTACCCCTAGCTACTAGCTCAGGTACTATCCTATGTGATATTTCCACCGGTCTTCCCAGACCCATCGTACCCTCTACCTATCGCCGTCTCGTCTTCGATGCCCTTCATGGATTGTCTCATCCAGGTATCGCAGCCACATTACGTCTCATCGCTGCACGATACGTCTGGCCGTCCATGAATAAAGATGTTCGTATGTGGGCAAATTAATGCTTACAGTGTCAACTATCAAAAGTGCACAGGCACGTAGCTGCCCCCATTGGCACGTTCGCTACGCCTGATGATCACTTCGATCACGTTCATATAGACATTGTAGGACCACTGCCACCATCGCATGGGTATGATCGCATACTCACGTGCATTGACCGTTTTACAAGATGGCCCGAAGCTATTCCCATCACGTCTATCACGTCGGAGACAGTTGCTCACCGCTTCGTAGAACGATGGATAGCATTGTACGGTTGTCCCTCGACTGTCACGACTGACCGAGGACAACAATTTGAGTCCGCATTATTCTCCTCACTGACCCGGCTGCTTGGTACGGAACGCACACGCACTACCGCCTACCATCCAGTATCGAATTGTTTAGTCGAACGGTTTCATCGCCAACTTAAAAGTGCTCTTTGAGCACACGAAAACGACAATTGGTACGAAACCTTACCGCTCGTTCCCTTAGGTATCAGAACAAGTTTGGAGGCAGATATTCAATGTTCCCTCGCTGAACTTGTATACGGCACGACATTGCGTCTGCCTGGGGAATTCTACACACCACGGAGCCGCAATGATTTTGGTAAATCAGACTACGTTCATAGACTGTCTGCATTTATGCAAACGCTGTCTCCGGTGTCAACTCGAATTCAACATCAACAGGTCGCTCTCCATCGAGAGTTATCTACCTGTTCACATGTTTTCATACGAGTAGATTCGGTACGCAAGCTATTACAACAGCCTTACGAAGGCCCTTTTCACGTGATCTCTCGTCACGAAAAGACCTTCAAGGTTGATCGACATGGCCGCGTTGAGATCATCAGCATTGATCGTCTCAAACCAGCACACGTCGATGACAGTGCCCTACCCGATAACTTGAGACTCAATGTTAGACCTATCAAACCTTCTAGTGGGATCTTTAAATCTACCTCGGATCCCACGCTAGATACATCAGAGACCTCGTTCTCACGTCCCGGTCAACAGCACGCGTCATCTGCACCATCTACGGACGAGGCTTCCGTCTCACGTCCAGATCGGCAGACCACGCTGCCCTTGACCTCGGATGTTATCGCAGGCTCACGCAGTACAAACGAGACTACCGTCTCACGTTCCGGTCGCCCAGTACGATTACCCGTACGCTTTCGCGACTAACCGTACAGTCAATAACGGATACGGTGTAGGATTATTCTTATACTACACGCATGCTACACATTTCTTTTTTTGATTTTTTTGTATCCTGAGCCCACGCCTACGACCATCGCCCGTTTGGTAGCTTCGACTTCAGTCGAAAAGCTGGTTTGGCCACCCATGCTCTAATCAACGCACTCAGTCGATAATCTGCTTTCGAATCCGTCTGGCATACGTTTGGTTTCGCGCTTGGTCGTTATGGTCGCTTCCAGTTTCTTGGCTCAACGTGGTTTCGTCCTACGTCTGCAGCGTTTTCTGGTTCGCATCCATACGAACGCAGTCATCAGATCCTGGATACAAACCACTCTGGTCGTTAAAAAGACCATGAATGGAAGTTAACTTGTGGTTGTTCCATATGAAACTCCTGATGTTGCAACTATCAAACATGCGCGTACTCTATTTACTTCGGCACGAAACAACCAGTTCTCTAGGTAGTTTTGGTGCTGGGTCAAACGTGTTTGAGTGAAAATCATATTTGCAACCCTCGCTGTATGAAGTACACGTTGTGCCGTCATTTGCTTTTGACAAATGAAGGAACATTACATGGGCCAGTATGGTGCGGTCTCAGCAAGTCATCCAACTTGGATGCATCGGACCTGTCTTACCTGAACTGGTGTTTGGCTTCATAGTGGATGTTGTTTTATCCATTTATTTCCTCCTTTATTCAGTGATAATTCATCCCATTACCTTTGAGAGTATTGCTACGAGTCTGTATCAGGGTTGATCTTTTTTTACCACTCCTGAATCAGCACCAGAGTTTAGCAGTGTTTCTCACTCTCAGGCCCGTGACTTAGTTGGTCTATAAAGTTGGCACTAAAGACCTCTGACTTCTCTAAGTTTGTGAGTTTTTGCCATTTGTCCCTTCAAGAGTACATATCCCCTAGTATATAGGCATCTCTTTCTCTATGCTACATGAGCGCTACGACCAAATTTTCCAAGAGGACCTTCCACTTGTGTCAGGCTCTCCAGTTTCATCGCTATGTAGTTTACTCTGGTCCCTCCGAAGTATCATGTTAAATATGTCTGTATCATGGTCTCTGCTTCCTATTGGTGCATTGACACGAACATCCTCAACTAGGGCCTGTTCACTTTTCAGTAAATAATCTAAGTTTGGGGGTCTTCCGTCGGTGTCCCAACCCATGGGGCCACACACATGTTCAGCCGTTTCAATCTCCTGATGTAACCATTTTGTAGGGGTTGCTGAAAGTTAGAGATAAAGTGCTGAAATATCCAACTAGTAGTATTTGGTTAAATCTCAGGTATGGTATGGTAAGCATGGCCTGTGTTATCTCATCATTTCGGGTGAAGGAATATTCCTTTGATCACGTTATTTGCGCCGTTCTCATCCAAGCAACCGAAATGATTCTGCTACTTCTGTTAATTTCGTGCTGTTTGGTGTTGCGGATTTGAAGTGACTATTAAGATATTTTGCCATTCCACCTCTTCTTTCATGTACCCTGTTGTATCGTAAAAGTATTACAACTTGCAAGCTCGACTTTTAATCTGTGATTTCACACAATAGCCATATTTCAGTTAGGACTATGAACTGAAGGTCAAACGAATAGAAAATGTCCCCGATTTCTTCCATCTCACCCATTAGTGTTCTTCCGTTGCTGTGGACGTACTTGATGTTTGTTGTCATTATCTGGTGCTCCGCTACGAAGACATCATTCGTCTGGTCTTTAAGCAGATCATTGTTGAAATTTTGTTGGCCAGTTCCGTTCTATCTGGCCGCTTGACGGTATGTTTGTGAGAGTTAGTAATCATTATTGATGGTATTTAAGCGCATGGATTGTGAGACTTAGTAATGATTGCTTGGTTTGTATTTTGCAATTTGTACTAATGAAATTAAAAACAACTTTGTTGCTTGTATAAATTTGTTAGTTGATAACTAATAGTTCGTTGTTGTAACCTGATCAGTTGCAACCCATCTAGCTCTAAGTACATGAGTTGGATGTCGAAGTTCACAATTTTATATTTGGATTTTACATTAATGGAACATTCTCTCAGACAGCTTCATCATCCAGTGATATAATGTTGCCACTTCAAGAAAAATGTTAAGCAAACTCTATACAAACTCCATAATTTATGCTACCGGCTTCTAAGATATTGGTATTCAGCATGACGTTGTGGAAATTGTTCAATTTCATTGGAATCAGGAGCCGACCTAAATTAGACTGCCACTGGAAACAACCGTTCAGTACTCACAAGTTCTCATTGGTGGTCTCAATTAGATTGACTCGTGATTTCAACTATCATCAATGAGTTATTTCAACATAACGACAGAGTTGGTAACAATTGCTAATAACAATTGTCAATAAAACAGAGGATTACACCACTACTTCAACAAGGTTTCAATGACGACAACAACAACAGTAACAACAGTAACAACTGAAATACTTTCCTCTTGAATGTGACATTTGGTGTGTTCACAAAGTTATTAACATTGAACCGGTATTGAATCATAAATCGTGCATAAACAAATCGATATTGCAGGAAATTTGTATGTTTAGTCAAAAATGACCGAAATCCGTCGAGATGAGAAAGCTTAATAAATGCATCACACTTATCCATTAAATGTTGATTTAATAGTAAATAAAATTTAGAAAAATGTCCTTAACAAATTGGCAACCCATATTCGATTGTGAACATTCATAATTGTGTTATGATGATCAGCATATAAAAATAACAATAAAAGTCATTTGTATATGTTGTCGTGTCAGTCAGTAACTGTGCCTAGAAACAGTGAAGTGAAAGTTTTCCACTAGTTAATAAAGCATTGCCTACGCGTACATGATTATGTATATATATTTGACCAGTTTAGACAATCGTGTACTTGTTGTACACATGTAAAATAATCTACTCAACAGGACAGATTGATACACCTTTATGAGCGTACAACATACAATGATTTGATAAATACAAATATGTATACTGACATGTTAAAATTAACACAAACGGACTCAATCTCATGTATGAGTGGTCAATCGATAGAATATTGTACAATAATTAGTCTGATAACTAAATTATCTCTGTGAAAGTTAACATCGATAATATTTAGTCTATGCTATGTTGAAATAACGATATGTGCAGTATCGGTCCTGTTCGGTGGGAATCACTAGTGATAAAACACATGTCAGTGTCCACAAATATGAATCTGTTTGATTGTGTTACAACCAGTAATAACAACTTGCTGATCAAACTGCATAGCGTGTGGAGAGCAATATGACATCGTCACTCAGTGGATGCGAGTTCAAGTTCTCAATCAGCACTCTACCTATATAACCTACAAATAATACAGCAAAATTTGTATTCATTCGTTTGTTCTATGAGATCGATTTTTCAGACGTCTGTCACAGTATTCACTGTTGACCTCGAACATCATCAATATATTATTATTATTATTCACAAACATGTTATGTGTACATAAGTGTTGTGAAGAAACCATATGTCAAATGGATGAAAATTTACATATCAGTGTAATTGATAGTGTGATTAATGTCCATCTGGTTATCAATGTGAGCGCCATGTAAAACAGATTGCATGTTGGTTAAACTTAATCGGTAATGATTGACTAGTTGATAAGCAGTTCGATGAAATAACCAAGTATTGAATGACATTACGAACTATAAAACTGAAAAGACAAACTCCATTCAAATGCATTGTAACATGTAATGCATGTGATTCGGATGCAAGACTACAAACAGTTAAAATGGTAACACTCCAACAGTTTGTTTAGGCTAAACTGGTTGTTAAAATGTATTGCACAATGGAGGATATCAGATGGCCTCAACGACTATATAATCGGGTTTTTGAATACGATTGAATTTACTCATTGTTGCTTCAGAACATTTAAAAAACATTCACTTTATTTAATAAACAACATAAAAACACAATTTCTATATCTTTTAACTTTCAAGTTATCAAATCCTATGTTCGCGAGTATGTGCATGCGAGGCAACTTCGTAATAATGTGACTTTTCAAATTTCCTATGATTAAACCAATGACAGTAGAAAAGCACACGCGATATAAACCCTGCCATCTTCAATAACTATCGAACACATTACATGCGTGAACACAAAACAGAAAAAGCAGTGTTTATTGGTCCAAAAATTAAATTCGTTTATGTTAACCAAATTGTTGAATTGGTTGAAAGCAATGTCAGTCTCAAAATAGGTTTAGGTGAACGCGAGAGGCCTGTAATGATCTGTGCAGCAGTTTCATCGAATTCGAAACGATTCACAACAAGTCACAATAATCTGTGTTCTGGACCCAGTCAAGACAAAAATATCAGTGTACGACAGTTGTGACACATACCATGCAAGCGTTCTGTAAGAACCTGTGCAACACCAGCTGCACAAATATTGAACGGTTATAGTAAGAAATGACTCACTGTACAACATTAAATAAAGGAAAACTGTTATTCAAACTGAAGAGAGAATTGAAGATATTCTCGATGGTGGAATCATGTTCAACTTTCATCCAGTTAGGAGGTGTTATTAGACGATCAGGTAAGTTTGACTATCACATATGGAAGTGGATTGTGGTGTGTGCTACTGATGCCCATATATATAAGCAGTATGTATCATCAGTCGAAAGTGAAATACTCGGCGGCAGTGGGTTGAGAAGATCGAAGAAAATAGAACGAGAACAGACAACCATGGGCGTAGAAACGAAGGAATAATGAAGTCTGAGACGATTGACTGATACGTTACGAATAAAGCATTTACTGTATAGTTCTCAGATTTTACTAAAAAATTTGGTAATTTACTATTCAGATACATTTGGTTGTTCCCACTTGTGTTCACGTTCACTACAGGGACACAACATTCGACTAGGTGTGTAGAACTTGAGTTTCTAAAGAAACGGACTACACAATCACACACGCGCGGCTACTCTCACGAAAAATGTTTCACTCGAAGTATACCAGGAACTTGCAAGAACCAAACCATCGTGTCAAACTACATTGGCCGACATGTTCACCAGACCATTAATCAACCACTAGTTTGATTAAGATCCTCGAAGAAACTGCAACTTTTATCGTTGCGTCGAACGTGTTGAAGATCCGACTTTAAGGAATGTTAGCCTGAGGTTCTTTTATAACCAAAAGAGCGCTCATCAACCATCAGTCAATCGACTGGTCAACCGACCGACCAACCAACTAGCCGATAAACAAACTAACAAACAGCTACACGTATTCAACACTGACGTTAAACGCACAAATACGTGAATATGAAATATTGAGAAAATAATTCACTGCAGGTCCCTTACGAAGTCTACACACTTCCAACCAGTCAGTACAGTTGGTGAGGCCTCAAGGAAGAATGTTGAGCACGACATTTCGGAGAATGTACGGAATCAATAACAACAACATAGCCACGTGAATCGAACTAATACATACTCAACCTCCTAGTGAATGACATATTCCGACTTTGAATTTCAGTGCAATCTGTCAGCTAAATGAGACAATGTAGACACATGATGGTCAAGTATCAAATAAGGAGCAAATAACTGATTCGTAATTTCACTAACACTTTAATGATCAACTCCCGTAAATTACCCTACACATACTAACTCATAGAACACGGACTGGGCAGTGTAGTTCATTAGGTAGTTTATTTATTCAGAATGTCTTAACACAATTGCATGTGGGCTCATCGATATATTATGTACACACATGGGAATGATACGAGCTGGTACTATTCAAATATTGGAGCTCACAAAGCCCAACATTCTAGCCACACTAGCATACTCAACAAGAACATCTAGACGGTTTGAGAGTGTGACACCATGTGATACGACGCCAAGGACTGGACCTTGAGGGGATGGAAGGAGAGGTCCACCACTGTCACCTGGGGCGGTTATTTGTCCAAACACCGTCTCCGCTTGAACACAAATAGGATTCCCAGTGGTAGCATGTTGGCATTTCATTACAGTCGCTCGACCTGTGTGGAAGAAAGAAGAGAACAGACAGGTGAGTCTGGAAAATATTAAACGACAGAAATAGATAACGTTTAAGTTATGTGGAGAATAAGTAATGCGTATACAATCTCACTAATTGATGCGTACTATATTTTTCAATCGAAACACAATCCATCTCACCAATGCTACAATATAAACACGGAGTAGATTCACAGCTTGCTTTGAATACTACACAATTCTATCGTTTGCACAGGCGTTTCGTCATTTTTCCCCCTTCAAAGCGATCAATCATTCAACTCCACACGATCGATGGACGAGGTGGAAACAGTCTGGAAAAAAGTAACTGTAAGTAAGCTGTCACAGACAAAACAAAAGCAGTAATAACAGCTGCCTAACATAGCCACCGGATCAGACAGATAGACAGGCAGACTGACGGAGTCATGTTGTCTGTTCACCACCAACTCACTCACTCACCTTTCTTTAAAATCCCGCCATTTCTACGTGACGGATCACGGTCGTTATCATCTCTTCCATAACCAACAATGTAAACCGCAGTTCCAGGCGTCGGTATATCCGTTGGCTGTGGCAGACTCAGCACCTTGATTCCAGTCTGTAAGTCGACCAATTGAGTGAGCGTTACAATTGCAATGTCGAATCCACTGAGTGTCTGTTTGATCGGTCTCCTCTGTCGTGCGGACGTGCAAGAGGGCATGTATTCTGGTGCTACCACCACTCCAGACGGTTGGTGATGGATGCCTTGTTGGTCGCCATTCCTCAGTGTGAGAAATGAAACCTGAAATAGACAAAGTGTGTCCACATTAGATCTATGCAAACCAACTGCACGCACACATGCACATAAACACGCATATACACACTATCGCTCTCTGTGTGTGAAAACAATCGATCACTTTGAGCAACAACGTGTTTCAGTGTGATCTCTTACCCGAACGACTGGCATCGGTGAGCAAACACAATGACCAGCTGTGAGTACTGCCCTCGTTGACACTAGTGAACCTGTACACATTGTTTTCTCTGTCGTCAGAAATGCGATGAACGGGAATTCAGTGCGTTGTTGCACAGCTTCACCTTTGCGTACCAGCCAAGATGACACACGTTCAAATGTTAGACAGTAGATGAATAGCGTCACCATCAGAAACGTCCGTCCGTTCAACATGACTATGTGACCGTTGTAATCAACTACTTGTAATCTTGCAACACATTCACCTATTTATATGCGTAAATATTTCGTGACTTTGAGTGCATGTGTGTCAGTGCATTGTGGGGAAGCCGACTTGCACTCCACTTAACCCACAAGTTGTTGTAACGAGTTTAATTAGTATTTACGACACACCTCATTTTGCTGGAAAGTGCAGAATGCGCAAGTGTTATAGGTGTGAATGTTTGTGGTTGTGAGATTGTTGTCGGACTACTCACTGCATTATCTTATCACATACAGGAAACTACTTTCGGAACATGAAAACATAGCTCATCTGTCCCACATCAGCCCATCTAGTTCAATCTGGATTTAGGAAATAAAAGCACACATTTGAGCTGATGCTCGAACTAGCTACAGGTTTTTTCATATTTGTTCTACTGTATGTTTGTCAGCAGATATTTGTTAGATTAGGAAACATTAATGAGAAACATTCAAATATTTTCTTGTGAAACTCAGTCATTAGTGGTCTGATGTTTTGCTCTTATATTTCTATCGTTCATCTCCTCTTCAACAGATATCCAGGTGTTTAGAAAGGAGTGAGAGTTGGGTTTCCGAAGATGAATATCAAATAAAGATTGACAGTGCGTTATTAACATGAGTGAATGTGTATCGGATTCATGTTACTAAAACTTGTCAGTTATAGAGAGTTTATCATTATTAAATTTTGAACTGTCTTTTAGTTGTTGAGTATTGTCTTTAGCGTTATGACTAGTTACAAAATGATCAAAAGTAAAATTTCATTCATCTTTTTAATTAATGTTTGCTCGGTTCACATGCCATCTTTGCACTGAATAGTGATTTAAATCAGGCTTATAATGTAATACAAGAGAGCTGTTTCATACGACTTATAATGAAGGGATAGTTCTTTCTCGCTTATTCATGTTCTAGTAATTTATAAGTTATAATTCTGTAACTAGTAAGTGCCGACTTCTTTTATCATGAGCTCTTATTTAACTCATTATCTTACGTTTTATGATTTTCTGTTCTTCATTTGCTATCAGTTTACCATTCACAATCTTCCCTACTCACAGCCTCCTCGTGGTTTGATTATGTATAAATGCTACTTATCTCTGTCTGACCTGATGTGGCCCGGTATGTCTGGACATAAACTTTGAATACTTGAAATATAATATTCATTTAGTGGAGACTGGTGGTTGTGTTCTTAACTCAACGTGTAGGGTGTAGAGGGAAGCTACCGAATTAAGGTTCACTTAGAGATAAACGTTGACTTAAGGTTACTAGCGTTGACAGTTTTCCAATTGATGTTTTCCGTCACGTGATATCAGACAGGTCCATTAAGCATAACAAGTAGTGACAGATTTCGGAAAAGTAAATCATAACACCTGACAACGAAAATTTGAAGCAAGAAAAGAAAATGCTAACAGCACCATCTCAAATCTATATCAGTTCATGTATTTATAGCAAAGCATTGGGGCTGCAAGATATAGTAAGTAACACTAGAGAATTTGAGAATAAACAGTAATAATATCAGTCCCTTGATATAACTTCATAGGCCAGTGTCTTGTGATTGAAAGAACAGAAAGAAATAATGTACCCAGTGAATAGCTGCTTCAACCAGAAAAAAAGGGAATTTAAAAAGCTCTGAGTCTAAAAATAACTGAATCCATATTGACCACGCATGACACCGAAGCTAAAATCTAACCTAAACAAACTTATGTTTCACGTAAAATCTATCCAGAAACCTTAGGGGAAATATATTAGGAAAATAGCCGGAGCAATACAATCAACACAAACTAATCACGTGAAAATCAAAATCGTTGTAAGAAAAATGATTCTAATGAATCAAGTTTGTTATAGACGGACAATTAAGTTCAAAAGAATATTCAGTTAGTACAAATACCATAACCACCAGCAGATTCCCGTAACCATCGTACATCTCCTTAGGTTCATCATGTGTCTATCTGGCTTTGAATGGAGTATAGTTTCTGTATGATTTATAATGTGATCATTAGTATTAGGATTAACAGAGGAAATCTGAACGTACTTATCTAGGTCATTGTAATGTATTTGATTGTTGTGACTGATTTGCATATATATATATATATATATATATATATATATATATATATCAACCAATTTTAGAAGACCTTCTTCAGAATGTGGAAACTCACTTCTTGTTCAAGCGATTTCATCATTGTTTCTTTTACGTACGGTTTGTTAATACTGCAAAGGAAGTCTTCATGCACTCTCCTATGCAGGTCTTAGAATAATTAGTAGTATAGTAGGATTATCGATATCCTGGATGTCGGTTTCATGCGCTGCTTCATATTTATTACGGGCAGTTCCAGCATCTTGGAAGCAACACGTCAATATTTGTGATAGCCCTTTCCAGATTTGGCATGTTAATTCCTGCAACTGATCGACCGCTCAGTTGCACATGAAGTTGATCACTAAAATTACACTTGACGGCTGGCTTCTGAAGTTCAATGATAAATCTTCTAATCTTCTGGTTGTTGTGACGAATCATTTTATGATATTTCGCTCTTTCACAACATTTGAAATTCGTACACATTACATGATTTAGTATTAGTTGTTAGAGAGTCTCGTAGAGGAGTGAAATAGACCTGTCCGGGAATGGTAAAGTTTTGGGTAAGCTGTAGGCATAAATATAAAGGAACAAGTCCCAATTTTATTATCGTTAACGTCCTTCTTGGTCATACTTCAGATTTAAAATCTTTGCATGTAATCCTCGAAAGTTTCAGAACTGAAATGTATATCCAACTCTGTTATCACAGGCTTCATCGTGACGCCAACATGATGATTAGAAGTATTCAAGTCAATGTGTTAATGTAGAGTTCCCGAAATAGTTCAAATTAAGTCAGCTAGCACTAGCTGAACACAAATGAACATATTGCATTTGGCATTGTTTCCATGAACCCAATCAAGTACAAAGGAATAATCAGTTGGTAAAAATACCACACATTGTCAAGATATTGAAGGGAACCAGTTGTATAAAACCGTAATCAAACTATATTCTCAGATGTCAGGAAAAAGATATCACCATGCGATGTTTGGTCAATATAAGATCTTTGCCATTGACTCCCGATGCAAGCAGTGAGTATTGGATCAACCTTAAATAAATCGATGCTCTTTGATCGATATGCTCTCATTATGTTCTGCTCTAGACTCTGAGAATGGTATGTAATGGTTAAAGAATATGTCATGTGTAAGTAGCAAACAATATAATGGATTTCATAGAAAATAATTTTAATAACTAGCTTTACAATATAAAGTTATGTCATCTACTTGCAATTTCACGACAATATCAGTCTAATGTTATGGTGGAAAGTTTTTGTTTGATTTCTAAAGAGTGCACTCATACCAAGCAATACAGGAATAAGAAAATAAGCCTCTAACATCTGATTCTAATATCTTAATGCATGACTCAAGAAGTAATTAAAGATCAGCGGAAAACTTTCAACTGCTTCAGTGAATAGGACATGAACAGAGGAACATTATGACCGAATTATTAATTTTTTATCATCCACTGTGATATTAATTTGTATAATGACTAGTAGAATTGGAAAAAGTATTGATTAACATTACAACCCAACGCAAAGATGGCATGTGAGCCGAGCAAACATTAATTAAAAAGATGAATGAAATTTTACTTTTGATCATTTTGTAACTAGTCATAACGCTAAAGACAATACTCAACAACTAAAAGACAGTTCAAAATTTAATAATGATAAACTCTCTATAACTGACAAGTTTTAGTAACATGAATCCGATACACATTCACTCATGTTAATAACGCACTGTCAATCTTCATTTGATATTCATCTTCGGAAACCCAACTCTCACTCCTTTCTAAACACCTGGATATCTGTTGAAGAGGAGATGAACGATAGAAATATAAGAGCAAAACATCAGACCACTAATGACTGAGTTTCACAAGAAAATATTTGAATGTTTCTCATTAATGTTTCCTAATCTAACAAATATCTGCTGACAAACATACAGTAGAACAAATATGAAAAAACCTGTAGCTAGTTCGAGCATCAGCTCAAATGTGTGCTTTTATTTCCTAAATCCAGATTGAACTAGATGGGCTGATGTGGGACAGATGAGCTATGTTTTCATGTTCCGAAAGTAGTTTCCTGTATGTGATAAGATAATGCAGTGAGTAGTCCGACAACAATCTCACAACCACAAACATTCACACCTATAACACTTGCGCATTCTGCACTTTCCAGCAAAATGAGGTGTGTCGTAAATACTAATTAAACTCGTTACAACAACTTGTGGGTTAAGTGGAGTGCAAGTCGGCTTCCCCACAATGCACTGACACACATGCACTCAAAGTCACGAAATATTTACGCATATAAATAGGTGAATGTGTTGCAAGATTACAAGTAGTTGATTACAACGGTCACATAGTCATGTTGAACGGACGGACGTTTCTGATGGTGACGCTATTCATCTACTGTCTAACATTTGAACGTGTGTCATCTTGGCTGGTACGCAAAGGTGAAGCTGTGCAACAACGCACTGAATTCCCGTTCATCGCATTTCTGACGACAGAGAAAACAATGTGTACAGGTTCACTAGTGTCAACGAGGGCAGTACTCACAGCTGGTCATTGTGTTTGCTCACCGATGCCAGTCGTTCGGGTAAGAGATCACACTGAAACACGTTGTTGCTCAAAGTGATCGATTGTTTTCACACACAGAGAGCGATAGTGTGTATATGCGTGTTTATGTGCATGTGTGCGTGCAGTTGGTTTGCATAGATCTAATGTGGACACACTTTGTCTATTTCAGGTTTCATTTCTCACACTGAGGAATGGCGACCAACAAGGCATCCATCACCAACCGTCTGGAGTGGTGGTAGCACCAGAATACATGCCCTCTTGCACGTCCGCACGACAGAGGAGACCGATCAAACAGACACTCAGTGGATTCGACATTGCAATTGTAACGCTCACTCAATTGGTCGACTTACAGACTGGAATCAAGGTGCTGAGTCTGCCACAGCCAACGGATATACCGACGCCTGGAACTGCGGTTTACATTGTTGGTTATGGAAGAGATGATAACGACCGTGATCCGTCACGTAGAAATGGCGGGATTTTAAAGAAAGGTGAGTGAGTGAGTTGGTGGTGAACAGACAACATGACTCCGTCAGTCTGCCTGTCTATCTGTCTGATCCGGTGGCTATGTTAGGCAGCTGTTATTACTGCTTTTGTTTTGTCTGTGACAGCTTACTTACAGTTACTTTTTTCCAGACTGTTTCCACCTCGTCCATCGATCGTGTGGAGTTGAATGATTGATCGCTTTGAAGGGGGAAAAATGACGAAACGCCTGTGCAAACGATAGAATTGTGTAGTATTCAAAGCAAGCTGTGAATCTACTCCGTGTTTATATTGTAGCATTGGTGAGATGGATTGTGTTTCGATTGAAAAATATAGTACGCATCAATTAGTGAGATTGTATACGCATTACTTATTCTCCACATAACTTAAACGTTATCTATTTCTGTCGTTTAATATTTTCCAGACTCACCTGTCTGTTCTCTTCTTTCTTCCACACAGGTCGAGCGACTGTAATGAAATGCCAACATGCTACCACTGGGAATCCTATTTGTGTTCAAGCGGAGACGGTGTTTGGACAAATAACCGCCCCAGGTGACAGTGGTGGACCTCTCCTTCCATCCCCTCAAGGTCCAGTCCTTGGCGTCGTATCACATGGTGTCACACTCTCAAACCGTCTAGATGTTCTTGTTGAGTATGCTAGTGTGGCTAGAATGTTGGGCTTTGTGAGCTCCAATATTTGAATAGTACCAGCTCGTATCATTCCCATGTGTGTACATAATATATCGATGAGCCCACATGCAATTGTGTTAAGACATTCTGAATAAATAAACTACCTAATGAACTACACTGCCCAGTCCGTGTTCTATGAGTTAGTATGTGTAGGGTAATTTACGGGAGTTGATCATTAAAGTGTTAGTGAAATTACGAATCAGTTATTTGCTCCTTATTTGATACTTGACCATCATGTGTCTACATTGTCTCATTTAGCTGACAGATTGCACTGAAATTCAAAGTCGGAATATGTCATTCACTAGGAGGTTGAGTATGTATTAGTTCGATTCACGTGGCTATGTTGTTGTTATTGATTCCGTACATTCTCCGAAATGTCGTGCTCAACATTCTTCCTTGAGGCCTCACCAACTGTACTGACTGGTTGGAAGTGTGTAGACTTCGTAAGGGACCTGCAGTGAATTATTTTCTCAATATTTCATATTCACGTATTTGTGCGTTTAACGTCAGTGTTGAATACGTGTAGCTGTTTGTTAGTTTGTTTATCGGCTAGTTGGTTGGTCGGTCGGTTGACCAGTCGATTGACTGATGGTTGATGAGCGCTCTTTTGGTTATAAAAGAACCTCAGGCTAACATTCCTTAAAGTCGGATCTTCAACACGTTCGACGCAACGATAAAAGTTGCAGTTTCTTCGAGGATCTTAATCAAACTAGTGGTTGATTAATGGTCTGGTGAACATGTCGGCCAATGTAGTTTGACACGATGGTTTGGTTCTTGCAAGTTCCTGGTATACTTCGAGTGAAACATTTTTCGTGAGAGTAGCCGCGCGTGTGTGATTGTGTAGTCCGTTTCTTTAGAAACTCAAGTTCTACCCACCTAGTCGAATGTTGTGTCCCTGTAGTGAACGTGAACACAAGTGGGAACAACCAAATGTATCTGAATAGTAAATTACCAAATTTTTTAGTAAAATCTGAGAACTATACAGTAAATGCTTTATTCGTAACGTATCAGTCAATCGTCTCAGACTTCATTATTCCTTCGTTTCTACGCCCATGGTTGTCTGTTCTCGTTCTATTTTCTTCGATCTTCTCAACCCACTGCCGCCGAGTATTTCACTTTCGACTGATGATACATACTGCTTATATATATGGGCATCAGTAGCACACACCACAATCCACTTCCATATGTGATAGTCAAACTTACCTGATCGTCTAATAACACCTCCTAACTGGATGAAAGTTGAACATGATTCCACCATCGAGAATATCTTCAATTCTCTCTTCAGTTTGAATAACAGTTTTCCTTTATTTAATGTTGTACAGTGAGTCATTTCTTACTATAACCGTTCAATATTTGTGCAGCTGGTGTTGCACAGGTTCTTACAGAACGCTTGCATGGTATGTGTCACAACTGTCGTACACTGATATTTTTGTCTTGACTGGGTCCAGAACACAGATTATTGTGACTTGTTGTGAATCGTTTCGAATTCGATGAAACTGCTGCACAGATCATTACAGGCCTCTCGCGTTCACCTAAACCTATTTTGAGACTGACATTGCTTTCAACCAATTCAACAATTTGGTTAACATAAACGAATTTAATTTTTGGACCAATAAACACTGCTTTTTCTGTTTTGTGTTCACGCATGTAATGTGTTCGATAGTTATTGAAGATGGCAGGGTTTATATCGCGTGTGCTTTTCTACTGTCATTGGTTTAATCATAGGAAATTTGAAAAGTCACATTATTACGAAGTTGCCTCGCATGCACATACTCGCGAACATAGGATTTGATAACTTGAAAGTTAAAAGATATAGAAATTGTGTTTTTATGTTGTTTATTAAATAAAGTGAATGTTTTTTAAATGTTCTGAAGCAACAATGAGTAAATTCAATCGTATTCAAAAACCCGATTATATAGTCGTTGAGGCCATCTGATATCCTCCATTGTGCAATACATTTTAACAACCAGTTTAGCCTAAACAAACTGTTGGAGTGTTACCATTTTAACTGTTTGTAGTCTTGCATCCGAATCACATGCATTACATGTTACAATGCATTTGAATGGAGTTTGTCTTTTCAGTTTTATAGTTCGTAATGTCATTCAATACTTGGTTATTTCATCGAACTGCTTATCAACTAGTCAATCATTACCGATTAAGTTTAACCAACATGCAATCTGTTTTACATGGCGCTCACATTGATAACCAGATGGACATTAATCACACTATCAATTACACTGATATGTAAATTTTCATCCATTTGACATATGGTTTCTTCACAACACTTATGTACACATAACATGTTTGTGAATAATAATAATAATATATTGATGATGTTCGAGGTCAACAGTGAATACTGTGACAGACGTCTGAAAAATCGATCTCATAGAACAAACGAATGAATACAAATTTTGCTGTATTATTTGTAGGTTATATAGGTAGAGTGCTGATTGAGAACTTGAACTCGCATCCACTGAGTGACGATGTCATATTGCTCTCCACACGCTATGCAGTTTGATCAGCAAGTTGTTATTACTGGTTGTAACACAATCAAACAGATTCATATTTGTGGACACTGACATGTGTTTTATCACTAGTGATTCCCACCGAACAGGACCGATACTGCACATATCGTTATTTCAACATAGCATAGACTAAATATTATCGATGTTAACTTTCACAGAGATAATTTAGTTATCAGACTAATTATTGTACAATATTCTATCGATTGACCACTCATACATGAGATTGAGTCCGTTTGTGTTAATTTTAACATGTCAGTATACATATTTGTATTTATCAAATCATTGTATGTTGTACGCTCATAAAGGTGTATCAATCTGTCCTGTTGAGTAGATTATTTTACATGTGTACAACAAGTACACGATTGTTTAAACTGGTCAAATATATATAAATAATCATGTACGCGTAGGCAATGCTTTATTAACTAGTGGAAAACTTTCACTTCACTGTTTCTAGGCACAGTTACTGACTGACACGACAACATATACAAATGACTTTTATTGTTATTTTTATATGCTGATCATCATAACACAATTATGAATGTTCACAATCGAATATGGGTTGCCAATTTGTTAAGGACATTTTTCTAAATTTTATTTACTATTAAATCAACATTTAATGGATAAGTGTGATGCATTTATTAAGCTTTCTCATCTCGACGGATTTTGATCATGAAGATGCCACAGGTATTCGGAGTTTGACAACGCTTTAACCAGTAACACCTTCTAATACGAAGCGCACCCACCAAGTAAAATCAAAAGACAGAAGCGAGGAGATCGAAGATATATTTGATAAGCTATCATTATATCGAGGATCGTTTGCACTAATCTGGCTAGCGATTGAGGCAGATGTTGAGCACGGCGTTCCCACACGTGATCTGGTGCGGATGCTTGACCGAGCGCCTTCAGCTAGATGAGTCCACTAAAACTGTGATCAGCATCCAATGTCGAAAACTTACAGAGCTATTTATTTTGGGGAATTATTTACCGCTACAGATCACTCTCCCCTAGTGGGGTAGTGATGACCCTAAGACGTGGCCAGCCAGAAGTTTAAAACCAACGAGTTTTTCGTTGGTAAACACTCTTCTGATAGCTTGCCAGGTTTAGCAGCGTCTGGTCGTCTTTCCTTACTATAATGGACCATGGTGTACAATATAGTAAAAAAGAAAAGGTACAATGAAGCTTTTCGTTTCTCGCAACTTCATCGTTCTTTTTATCGCCTTTTCCAGCCGTCCTGGAAAAGAGAAAAAAATATGAATGTGTATGTCGGAATACACTCGTACGCGCGCGAAAACACAAAACGGACGAAAAAAGGAAAATAACCTCATGTTCACGTAATAGCGTAAAAAAAGATTTTTATAATATCGTTTTTTGTTTTGTTTTTTTTGAAATAAAAAATAAAAATATATAAGCACATTGAATTAGGGTTTTTTTCAATATATATATATATATATATATATATATATATATATGTATATATAGTACAGGGGAAAATCGAGACGATATAAAATGTGAACTTGTATCTCACGTGCAATAATCGTTCAAATGTTCTGGAAATCTCACTCTTCTTGCAGAACGCGTTGTTTTGATTTTTTTCTGATACTGCCGAAGTATCAACGTGTGTGTTGGCTGTCGATTGAGGTATTATAAGGGAAGGAGGCGCGTCGTGCGATTGTACTGAAGGAAAGTCGACGTGAATATGATTTTCTTTCTAAATACGCTGCTTTGAGGCGATAGATGCTGATGCTATCGTTGGTTCCGTTCTTATCGATTATATAGTACTTAGGTTCGCGTTGAAGAACTTTGAAAGGTCCTTCATATGTTGATTCGAGAGGTCGTCGATGTGAGTCTCGACGAACGAAGACGTGTAAAATATATCGTAAGTCAGGTTGAACGAAAACATCAATTGATTGTGGTCGAGTGGAGACAGGTTTAACTGAACACATTGCGTTTGTAAGCCTGTTCGCGTTAGAGGTTAGATCCATGTCCATCGAAGAGGATGAAGGATCCACGAACTCTCCTGGAAGTCGAAGGGTCGTACCATAAACGAGTTGAGACGCAGTGTATCCAATGTCAGCCTTCACTACATTGCGTATGCCTAGTAAGACGAGTGGAAGAGCGTCAGTCGACTGAGAAATGTTTGCGGCTGATAGTGACGCTTTTAGTTGTCGGTGAAAATGTTCTATTAACCCGTTTGCTTGTGGGTGGTAGGCCGTCGTTCGGAAGCGAGTGATTCCTAGTTTCGCGGTCAGACAACGGAAAAGTTCAGATTCAAACTGACGTCCACGATCTGAAGTGATGGTTGTTGGGCAGCCTAAGTTTGCTACCCATCGTTCGACGTAGGCACGGGCCACTGTTTCAGCAGTAATGTCTTTGATGGGTACTGCTTCTGGCCATCGAGTAAAACGGCCTACGCAGGTTAAAAGATAAGAATATCCATTTGAATCTGGTAAAGGTCCTACCAAATCCAAATGAACATGGTCGAGGCGAGCATCGGGAGTGTTAAACGAGCCTAAGGGACATTTGTTATGCGCAGTTTAAGTGTTGTTGAGGACAACTCGTGCTGAAGATCACTGACTTCTTTTTGAAGTTGGGCGAGTTTTAAAAGGTCGATTCCTTGAGAACTGTTCAAGGAATTTATACGAGACAAGGAGTCTGCAACTACATAGTTTGCTCCAGAAATGTGTCGAATATCTGAAGTAAACTGTGAAATGTAGTCCAGTTGTCGAGACTCACCTGGTGAGTACTTGTCCGAAGAAGATCTTAAGGAGAAGGTAAGTGGTTTATGGTCGGTAAAAACCGTAAATTCACGGCCTTCGATATAGTGTTGAAAATGTCGGACAGCACAATACATAGCTAGGAGTTCCCTACCGAATGTGCTGTACCTCGGTTCAGTGTCTAGCAACCGTCTAGAGAAAAATGCCAAAGGTTGCCAGGAGTGGTTAACCCATTGTTGTAAGACTGCTCCGATTGCTGAGTCGGATGCCTCTATTGAGATGCTAATGGGCGCTTTAGGGTCCTAATGAGCAAGCATTGCTGCTCGGGCGATATGTTCCTTAACTGTGGAGAATGCTTTTCGGGTAGTGTCATCTAGATTAATGGATTTCGCATTTCCACGAAGTTGGTCGGTAAGGAGTTTCGTAAGTAACGCGCATTTCGGTATAAATCGTCTATAAAAACTTACCAGACCGTTAAGCGTGCATAATTGCTTGATGGTGGTCGGTTCTGGGTAATCCGGAATGGCCGCCACTTTTGTTCTAAGGGGTTGGATACCTTGCGCATCTATAGTGTGTTCTAAGAAGTCTAAGGATTCGGTTCCGATTTGAAATTTCTGAATGTTTACAGTAATGCCATGTTTTTGTAGTCGGTCGAAAACAAGGTCCAGATGCTGGAGATGTGATTCTCTGTCCGGACTTGCTATTAGACAGTCATCAAAGTATGCATGTACGAAGTTGAGACCTCGAAAAACGTCATCTATGAACCTTTGGAAAGTCTGTGCCGCGTTTCTCAGACCGAAAGGCATTCGCAAAAATTTATAGAGTCCAAAGGGCGTTATAATAGCGGTTTTTGGAATGTCTTCAGTGGCCATAGGAATTCGGTTATACGCTTTAACCAAGTCGATTTTCGAAAAGACAATTGAACCTTTCAAGATGGCTATCAAATCATGAATGTGAGGCAACGGGTAACGATAGGGAATGGTTTTTGCATTCAATCGTCGATAATCACCCGTTGGACGCCAGTAATTGCTGTCGTTTTTAGGGACCATGTGCAACGGAGATGCACATGGGCTATTTGACGGTCGTATGATTCGTATGATTCGCCAACCTTAACTTTTCGGGTGCCAGTCGTCGTGCTTTAGAGAATACAGGTGGTTCTGTAGTCGTGATGTGATGTGTAACATTGCTGGTTACACACGGTAATTTCGGTTGGGATTGGTAAATGCCAGAATACTTATCGAGTAGTGGTTGATAGAAGGGGTCTATAGTGTGCTTAATAGTGACTGGGGATAACCTGCAACCAGAAAAAGAAGTTAAGCAAACAGATAAGTTAGTATTTCCATCTACTAGCCTCTGTTTGCGTGTATCAGTGATTAAGTTGTGGTGATGTAGAAGGTCCGCACCAATGACTGGCATAAAAACATCCGCAACAACAAAGATCCAGTAAATGGGTTTGCGTAAACACACGTTAAGATAAACATACCTTTTGCCATACGTAGCGATGGGCTTTCCGTTTTCCGCCTGTAGATTTGAAACCGACTCGTGAAGCCGGTCGCTGGAATTCGCTGGGAGAACGCTAACTTCTGCGCCAGTATCGACGAGGTAACGAACTCTCGTTATCACATCAGTGACATATAATAGACGGCTATGTTCGCCAGCTACGGTCGCCGTTAACCCGTGTAGGCTTGGAAGTTTCCCAAAACATTCTTCGCGTCGACCAATTTTGCGTTGGGAAAATTGCACGGTTTTCTGCAATTTCTGGCGGACTTTCCGTACTGGTTATGGTACCAGCACTAATCAGGATTATCCGTCTCTCGAGTTCTAGATACAGATCGCCTACGTGATGTGATTCTCCGCGAGGTAAGTGATCGTTTACGGTCGTTACAGAGTTTGAGATAACGCGTAAGTGTATGACATAACTGTGTTATGTCATTCTGGGTCATTTGAGGCTTTTCTTTGACTGAAAAAACCTCGGCGTTAGAAGATCTAGTGATTTCGAGGATGCAGTCGGCAGACTCAGCCAGCTCGACAACGGCGTAGTTTGGGAACGGGAACAGCACAGCTTGCACCTGTTGAGGAAGTTTTGATAAGAAAAGCTGTTTGAATAGGCCATCATCGAAGGTTCTTTGGCCAATAACTTCTCTCATTCTTTGCAACATGTCTGTGGCAGAAACGTGTTGCAAGTCGATGTTGTTAAGGAGTTGGTCTAACCTTTGTCGATCGGTTAGATCTCCGCGTTTAAGGATGGCCTGTTTCAGTGTTTGGTATGGATCAGAAACATCACTAGTAAACATACTAGGTGTTACGTACCTGTTGAATTCGCGCGGTAGTGCCTTGACTACTGCGAGGAATTGTGCAAGCGCATCGTTCTTACCGTGCTCGTAGAAGTCGGCTTCTGCATAACGAAACCAGGCTTCGATGTTGTCTGGCCAGAAAGGCATAAGTTGGAAGGAGGGTGGGGACACAGTCTTTAACTTAAATACTTTAGGGGTCTGTTCAGTCATAGTAATATATCAAGTACGAAAAGTGAACGAGTGGCAAGTATATATATGAACCCAAAAACACGGAAAAAAAATATCACAATGTAAAAAAAGAAATTAAAATAAGACAATGATATATAAAATCACAAAAAGGAACAGACTCACAGTTTACAATATGGTGTACCAGATCACGTCGGGCTCACCAATGATGATGCCACAGGTATTCGGACTTTGACAACGCTTTAACCAGTAACACCTTCTAATACGAAGCGCACCCACCAAGTAAAATCAAAAGACAGAAGCGAGGAGATCGAAGATATATTTGATAAGCTATCAATATATCGAGGATCGTTTGCACTAATCTGGCTAGCGATTGAGGCAGATGTTGAGCACGGCGTTCCCATACGTGATCTGGTGCGGATGCTTGACCGAGCGCCTTCAGCTAGATGAGTCCACTAAAACTGTGGTCAGCATCCAATGTCGAAAACTTACAGAGCTATTTGATTTTGGGGAATTATTGACCGCTACAATCATTTTTGACTAAACATACAAATTTCCTGCAATATCGATTTGTTTATGCACGATTTATGATTCAATACCGGTTCAATGTTAACAACTTTGTGAACACACCAAATGTCACATTCAAGAGGAAAGTATTTCAGTTGTTACTGTTGTTACTGTTGTTGTTGTCGTCATTGAAACCTTGTTGAAGTAGTGGTGTAATCCTCTGTTTTATTGACAATTGTTATTAGCAATTGTTACCAACTCTGTCGTTATGTTGAAATAACTCATTGATGATAGTTGAAATCACGAGTCAATCTAATTGAGACCATCAATGAGAACTTGTGAGTACTGAACGGTTGTTTCCAGTGGCAGTCTAATTTAGGTCGGCTCCTGATTCCAATGAAATTGAACAATTTCCACAACGTCATGCTGAATACCAATATCTTAGAAGCCGGTAGCATAAATTATGGAGTTTGTATAGAGTTTGCTTAACATTTTTCTTGAAGTGGCAACATTATATCACTGGATGATGAAGCTGTCTGAGAGAATGTTCCATTAATGTAAAATCCAAATATAAAATTGTGAACTTCGACATCCAACTCATGTACTTAGAGCTAGATGGGTTGCAACTGATCAGGTTACAACAACGAACTATTAGTTATCAACTAACAAATTTATACAAGCAACAAAGTTGTTTTTAATTTCATTAGTACAAATTGCAAAATACAAACCAAGCAATCATTACTAAGTCTCACAATCCATGCGCTTAAATACCATCAATAATGATTACTAACTCTCACAAACATACCGTCAAGCGGCCAGATAGAACGGAACTGGCCAACAAAATTTCAACAATGATCTGCTTAAAGACCAGACGAATGATGTCTTCGTAGCGGAGCACCAGATAATGACAACAAACATCAAGTACGTCCACAGCAACGGAAGAACACTAATGGGTGAGATGGAAGAAATCGGGGACATTTTCTATTCGTTTGACCTTCAGTTCATAGTCCTAACTGAAATATGGCTATTGTGTGAAATCACAGATTAAAAGTCGAGCTTGCAAGTTGTAATACTTTTACGATACAACAGGGTACATGAAAGAAGAGGTGGAATGGCAAAATATCTTAATAGTCACTTCAAATCCGCAACACCAAACAGCACGAAATTAACAGAAGTAGCAGAATCATTTCGGTTGCTTGGATGAGAACGGCGCAAATAACGTGATCAAAGGAATATTCCTTCACCCGAAATGATGAGATAACACAGGCCATGCTTACCATACCATACCTGAGATTTAACCAAATACTACTAGTTGGATATTTCAGCACTTTATCTCTAACTTTCAGCAACCCCTACAAAATGGTTACATCAGGAGATTGAAACGGCTGAACATGTGTGTGGCCCCATGGGTTGGGACACCGACGGAAGACCCCCAAACTTAGATTATTTACTGAAAAGTGAACAGGCCCTAGTTGAGGATGTTCGTGTCAATGCACCAATAGGAAGCAGAGACCATGATACAGACATATTTAACATGATACTTCGGAGGGACCAGAGTAAACTACATAGCGATGAAACTGGAGAGCCTGACACAAGTGGAAGGTCCTCTTGGAAAATTTGGTCGTAGCGCTCATGTAGCATAGAGAAAGAGATGCCTATATACTAGGGGATATGTACTCTTGAAGGGACAAATGGCAAAAACTCACAAACTTAGAGAAGTCAGAGGTCTTTAGTGCCAACTTTATAGACCAACTAAGTCACGGGCCTGAGAGTGAGAAACACTGCTAAACTCTGGTGCTGATTCAGGAGTGGTAAAAAAAGATCAACCCTGATACAGACTCGTAGCAATACTCTCAAAGGTAATGGGATGAATTATCACTGAATAAAGGAGGAAATAAATGGATAAAACAACATCCACTATGAAGCCAAACACCAGTTCAGGTAAGACAGGTCCGATGCATCCAAGTTGGATGACTTGCTGAGACCGCACCATACTGGCCCATGTAATGTTCCTTCATTTGTCAAAAGCAAATGACGGCACAACGTGTACTTCATACAGCGAGGGTTGCAAATATGATTTTCACTCAAACACGTTTGACCCAGCACCAAAACTACCTAGAGAACTGGTTGTTTCATGCCGAAGTAAATAGAGTACGCGCATGTTTGATAGTTGCAACATCAGGAGTTTCATATGGAACAACCACAAGTTAACTTCCATTCATGGTCTTTTTAACGACCTGGTAAGTAAAATTAGCCCAGCGGGACTGATTTATTCCGATGCTGCCAAAACCTGAAGGTCCACGGAAAGCGAAGAGGTTTCATTTGAGCTTCTAAAGAACATTACAATAGAGAATTGGGCTCTAGATAACTGGCTGATAATTAATCTGACAGAATTTCATGACATAAACACTCTGTCTCATTTTACGAACAACGATTACACTCTCCGTGGAAGCCCGCTTTCCAATGTCTCGTCGGAGTGTGATCTCAGACTTGTAACCTCGGAGAGCCTAAAAACCAGTTCAAAATGCATGAAAAATGGAACCAAGATAAACGCAACTCTCTAATTCATGCGTGGATGGATTGTGTCAATCACAATCGAGTTGTTCCAAACACTGTTTAAAATGTACACACTGCCTCGCCTTGAAGTCCACAATGTCGTTGCACCCCCTCCCCTCAAAAGAGATATAATTCTTTTAGACCAAGTAAATAGACTAGCAACTAAGCGGATAACAGAGCCAAAGCATAAATCCTACGAGAATAGACTCACACACCTGAAATTATTATCGTTTAGCTACAGAAGAATAGGAGGTGATCTGATAATGACATACAACATATCAGGAATACTAAGCCACTCGAATACGTGCATATTGCCAAAACATCATCACCAGGCAACCTTCGAGAAACTGCACATCAAAGAACCAGCACCCAAGTACACTCATCTTTCCCATTTAGAGCTGCCCTCATTTGAAAGTATCTTTCAGCCAAAGTGTTCATAACTCTGTAGCGTGAAGTGGAGTCGCGATTGACTATGAACACCACTACAAGTTGAGCGCGTACCAAACAAATCAGAAGGCGAGAATAGTTCGTAGTTAAGTTTATTCGTTGGCGATCTCGTGGTTTTGAACGAATACCAAGATCGTGACGAAATGGCACAAATGGAATCGACAGGAAGGAGTACATGCGTACAGAGTCACAAACCGCGCAAAATGAGATGGAGACCAACGGAAAGGCAATATGGCTGTCATTAGCACAGTTAAACAAGCAAGCACAGTAAAGCAATCACTGGTACAATTGGTTATAATAATGATTGTTTTCATTGAACCGATCGCGTTTTGTTGACAAAGTAGGTCACTACAACCCCCTCAGTAAATAACTCTAAAAAGAGACTTAACAAACACGTACTCACCCATGAATTAATACCACACTCTAAGACCAGCTGCGTCTAATGCATATCTAATAGATGACCACAGTCATTATTAACACATATCCATTAACTAACTCCTATCTCCCCCATTATCATCCCTCTTTTCCTTCTTATCATTACGTTTCGGTCTTCTTACACATTACTAATTAACTAATTTATTTATTCTTGAAACGATCGTCTTCTCTCAGTACTCGAATTATCACCTTACTATTTCCACATTGAGATAACCGACATGCTGCGTGGTAATTTGATAGATTCTGGTATCCAGAAATCCTACCATCTTGAGACAAATGCACTCACTCAAACTGTAAAGTACGCAAATCCACAAATAACTAACACATAATGAGTGTAGTCGAATAGCTAGACTACTACCGATTGAACATAACCAGATACCTGGAACAGTGCCGAAACAGCAAGAAGAGAGCGCAAACAAGTAAATCAGTTTATACAAGCTAGTGACAAAGATATTGGATATATTTTTATTTTTATTTTCGCGTCATTCACGAATACTTGCGTTGCTTTTTCGAAGTGATGGCTGGGAAGGTCGTTAAACAGTTGGCTGGTAGTGGAACTGGTCAGAGCCTTTCGGACTTGATGACAGCAATGAAGTATACTTTATCTGGCTCTGTAGTCGTCAAAATCATTTGCAAAGCTACAACAGAAGAAATGTGTGCTCCTAAAAGAAAACATTTGTCCTGTAAGTGTCGGAATAACCGTTTATGAATTATAAAGATCTTGTACAATGTACGTTTGAACCCCGTCTTTCAGTCCCGGATTTTGCTAACCAAATCGTCATCCGCACACAACATAGCAACTTGGTTGTTGTATTCAAAGCATTGCTGACAATACACCACTTAATGCAGTTTGGGAACGAGGTGAGAACATTATTTTAATAAAATTTATTAGCTGAAGCTGTAAAATTTGTGTATCCCGTAAACAACTTTCTTTTGGAGTATATATTGGGAAGCCTCATAAATGAGCCCAATGTTTCACGTTATAAAACCCTAGTTTTATTATTAAGGAGTTTTCTCCGAGATCGTGAAGAGTCTGTTGGTTTTCCTTAAAATTTTGAAAATTCGTAAGAGAAAACCCGCAATTTGCGCGATCATTTTGGGAATTTTTCACAAAGCTGGGGAAATTCCGATATTTTTTGTACCGTTTCTCCAAATTTTTCTACTGTGGCTTACCCAAGACGAACAAAATTTACCCCAAAATAGGGTGATTTGGCTTCTGCATATGTATTTCCACAGAAAAGAGTAGTTCCGGCGGTTAGGTACTGTCTACCGAATAGATGGTGCCGTTTCGGACAATAGGCTTTCTCGGGAGTGTAACGGTGCCATATTTCCTGGGTTTCCATGACAGTATCCACCTGTACTTTAGATCTTCCTTATCATTTCAAACATCAAGTTACTTTACTTTCAAAACTGTCAACTTAAAATCGAGTCAATTTGATCTTCATTGTATGGTAGCGTGACTAATTTTCGTATAGTGTTAACCGAAGTAAAGTATAGGAACCTATAATTGATCAATTGCACCAAATATATAGCTAGTTAAAGCGAAAGCTGTGGAAATAGGCAACAGTATACAGTTTTTCAGTTTTCTCAAAGTGGTGTTAGAAATGCCGGGTTTAGGGTGACTATTATTGAACGACATAGAACAGTAATTCACTCAGCCCAAAAGACTAGTGGAGCGAAACTTTCAAAAAATGGTTTGGCTGCTATTTAGTTACCCTTCACTTACCTATTTTTACCGAACAAAGGGCATCAACATAAGTCTCTCTACTCTTTGAGGAGAAAAAACTATAGCCAATAGAAAGCAAGGGAGAACAGCAAACCATAATGAATTAAACCGCTTGAACTCGAAGGATCATAGTACAGTTCTAGTTTTTAGGTCGATTATAATCTTAGTTGGTCTGGGAACTGGATGTAATTCCATTTTTTACATTGCAAATCTCCTTTTCGCTGATTATTATTTACTTAAAAGTAATCATAGCACAAGACAAATTTAGTATTGAACAAACATCGAATCAGTGCAAGCATGGTATTGATCCCTGTCTCCGATCCCCAGTGCTATGTTAGTTTCCCTCTTATCCTTTTGTCTTGGAGATTCCAAGTCAGAGCTTTCCTTGTGTTGCAGTTCAATGGTTTACGCATAGTTTATCCTATCCATATCCAGCGTCTTTACCCAACTTTCTCTTCAACTGGCAGCTAGTTTGTTGGTCTCTGGCCAATGAATCGAGTATCTTTTACAGGTAGTTCTTTATAAATACCTGTGACTTCTCAGAGATAGTTGTGATAGTTGACCGAGTTTGATATCCATATAACAGAATTGTTTCAATGTTATGTTTGAAATCTTCGACTTTAGTGTTGAGTGACGTTTCTATTGGGTCCCAGATCTTCTGTTGTGGAGATTCTTCCGTTTTACAAATTCGTATCTTCATATCTGTACCACATCCTCCCTGGTACTACCCAGGTACATAAAGGCTTCCACCTCTTCCAGAGCTTCACCATCGAGTATAATATGGTTGGTACTTACTCTTTTATAGTTTAGGATCTTAATTTTTCCCTTATTTATTTAAACACATAAACATTGGGACAAGGAGGCACCATATAGATATGTGCCACATAAATCATTCGATTTATGTGAGGACTGGGATACTGCCCAAACCGAGGCATGTGATTTTCTTGGGGAGGCACACCTGGAACCTTCAACCTAAAGGTCTGATCCACAAGGCAGTGGAGCATCGTAAGGAGATGCAGTCCCATTGTAGCTGGTGACCAACGATTGGTTCATACGCCATTTGTTTCCTCAGAATACTGGAGCCCGTGTGCAACAGTGGTTTGGAACCAGGGTTTTCCAACACCTCAGGCAGAGTGAGGGCATACAACCACCTTTCTCCACTATTCCATTCGAGCAGTGGAGTTAGGCAGGGTTGCCCAATCTCACCATTCCTCTTCAACTTTGCCATCGATGACATTCTGGAAACAGCTCTGACGGATGTAAGTAATGGTGGTGTGGATCTGTTGCCTGGAGAAAGACTTCTCGACCTTGAGTATGCGGATGATATTGTCTTACTGTGCGAGAATGCCCAAGCCATGCAATCCGCACTTAATCAGTTGGCAATCAATGTCCGTAAGTATGGTATGTGCTTTGCACCTTCGAAGTGCAAAGTACTTCTACAAGACTGGCAGGATTCTAATCCTGTACTCACTCTGGATGGTGAGCAGATTGAAGTAGTCGAGAAGTTCGTGTATCTAGGTAGCTGCATAAGTGCTGGTGGTGGTGTGAGTGATGAGATCAATGCACGTATAGTGAAAGCCAGAGCGGCTTATGCCAATCTGGGCCATCTTTGGCGCCTTCGTGATGTTAGTCTGTCTGTAAAAGGTCGGATCTACAACGCGACGGTGAGAGCAGTTTTGCTCTATGCTTGTGAAACCTGGCCTCTCCGAGTTGAGGATGTTAGACGACTCTCTGTGTTCGATCATCGTTGTCTCCGAAGGATTGCTGGCATCCAGTGGCAACACCATGTCAGTAATGCAGAGGTTCGGCATCGAGTGTTCGGTCACAGAGACGATAATGAAATTGGTGTCACCATCTTGAAACACCGACTTCGGTGGCTTGGACATGTTCTACGAATGTCGTCCCAGAGAATTCCACGTCGTGCATTATTTGCCGACTCTGGGACTGGTTGGAAAAAGCGGAGAGGTGGTCAGTATATGACATGGTGTCGTGGTATGAAAGAAAGCTGCAAAGGGCTAGCTTCTGTTGGTCCTTCACGACTCCCTGGTTGGGGTCCGAGAGACGGTGTAACGCAGTGGCTAGACGTTATCAGATATGGCTAAGAATAGAAGCCAGTGGCGATCGTGCTGTAACCTCTTACTTTCTTCATAGAAAGTGGTTATATCTTCCTTATTCATTCACCCATTTGGCTAAATAGAGTCTTAGCATTATAGCTGATATCAGTTTATGATGAAACCCCTAAATTTAATTCCTAACCCTAACCATCAATTGTAAATCATAATCCTTATTCTGCAAACTGCTTTATAACCCTCATTTAACCCTATTTATTTTATTTATTTTATTTTAACACATAAGTATAAATACGGCCGAAAGTGGGGAGAGACCGCTCTCCCTCTCGAAATACTCTCACACGGCCACGCGTATACAGCCTCTGCCAGGGAAGTCCTACTCACTGCCTTCTCGTGGCGGGGGTGTTGTTTACGAAAATGAGAGGACGAAAAGCGAACGTCCGGCGCTATAACCGGATCCCAATTCTATGGTGCACATGGGCTCCAGTATCCTGAAGGAACAAATGGCGTATGAACCAATCGTTGGTCACCGGCTACCATGGGACTGCATCTCCTCACGATGCTCCACTGCCTTGTGGACTAGACCTTTAGGTCAAAGGCTCGGGGTGTGCCCCCCTAAGAAAACCACCTGCTTCGGTTTGGGCACCCGGGCAGTATCTCAGCCCACACACCAAAACATGATGAAATATTCGCTTACGGAAAATATTCGTTCTTCTCTGACTAACATTGAAATGACTGATACTATTATTATTATTATTATTATTGTTATTATTATTATTATTATTATTATTATTATTATTATTATTATTATTTACTACGTCATTTACTCACTATCTCCTATTTCTACTTTTTGTATCCGTTTCGACTCAGACAGCAGCTCGCCTATGGTAAAAATTCAGCTTTATCTAAACGTTCTCGAGTCACTGCCTGGTTTGAAAATTGTATGTTACCATCGAATAAGAGTACTGAAGCAGTCTTTCTGAAACCACGCGCACCATTCAAACTGGCTGCCTTTAACGTTCGCACACTTATGCAGGTCGGACAACAGATAGGGCTGGCAATGTCTTTGGAAAGTCTTAATATTGATGTGTGTTGTCTATCCGAGACCCGTATTCAAGACTCTGGTGAAGTACTACAAGTTCGCTCTCCATCTGTCGCTCCAAAAAGCTTGTTTTACGTGCGTTTATCCGGGGACCCTGTGGCATCTTCGTCTGGTCTTGCTGGCGTTGGTGTCGCACTAAGCGCAAGAGCTGAGGCAGCACTAGTCGACTGGATCCCCATTAACAGTCGGTTATGTGCTGTTAGATTAGAAAGTACCATCAGAGTGAGAAGAAATCGGCGTGAGAAACGATGTCTTTTCGTCATCTCCGCCTATGCCCCGACAGATTGCAGCCCGGATGCAATCAAGGATGAGTTCTACCACCAGTTATCTGTTCTTCTCCAGAAAGTGCGTTCGACAGATATTGTAGTACTAGCTGGAGACTTGAATGCTCAGGTCGGGCGTCTAGGCACAGAAGAGAGTCGTTTAGGTGGCCGATGGGGACTCGTTGGTCGCAGGACAGATAACGGGGAACGTCTACTGCAACTATGCACAGACCACAACCTGTTTCTGGCTAGCACTAACTTTCGGCACAGTCATCGCCGATGTGCCACCTGGCGTCCCCCTTCTGCATCTCAAACCTGGACTCAGATTGATCACATCGCGATCAGCTACCGCTGGCGCGGTTGTGTACAAGACTGCCGCTCCTTTTGGAGTACCTATCTGGAATCTGATCATGCTCTGGTCTGCGCCAATCTTACTTTACTTTTCAGTGGACAACGAAGTGACCGCCACCACAGGATTGATGTTAGCAAGCTGGCTGCAACTTCTGTTGCTAGTAAGTACCGAGCCGAGCTAGCTTCTAGGCTAGCCACTATTCCACCGAAAAGTATAGATGAGCATTGGTTGCAATTGCATGACGCCATGAAAATGGCGGGTCAAGTCAGCTGTGGGATTGCGAAACGTCCCGCTTACAAGCACTGGGTTTCTTCTGGTTCCTTACAACTGATTGAAGCCCGTCGGTCTACTCCGGGTGACCGTGAGTTTGACCACAGACGAAGGTTGTTACGTAATGAAATCGGGCAAAGCTTGCGTAAGGACCGAGAAACCTGGTGGTCGGAGCGTGCCAGTGAGTTGGAAGCAGCAGCTGCATCTGGTAATTACCGGAAGCTCTTCCAACTCATCCGAGCCACCGGCAGCAAGAAGTCTGGTGTGAGCGAAACAATCTGCGAGGATGACGGAACGCCAATCACTAACATCCATCGACGTCTTGGACGATGGGCAGAATTCTTTGAAGGGCAGTTCAACTGGCCTGCTGCTCCGGCAACATCGGTCAGACTGTCCTGCCCTCCTTGGCCGGTGACGACTGATCCACCAAATGAGGCGGAAGTCCGCAAGGAACTCCAACTCTTGAAACGTTACAAATCACCAGGCCCAGACGACTTACCTTCGGCTCTTTTTAAAGATGGTGGTGACTTTCTGACTAAAGGACTGACGACGTTGTTTACAAAGATCTGGGAACTAGAGAGTGTACCAACGTCATGGAATGAGTCGATAGTTGTCCCTATCTTTAAAAAGGGTTCACGTTGTTCCTGTAACAACTATCGGGGGATAAGTCTACTTCCGATTGCGTCCAAGCTATTGGCTTCCGTCATACTTCGTAGGTTGTTCAGAACCCGAGAAGGATTGACTCGCGAGGAGCAGGCTGGGTTTCGTTCTGGTCGAGGATGTATTGATCATATCTTCACCCTCCGCCAAGTGTTAGAACACCGCCATACTTATCAAAGGCCAACAATCGTAGTGTTTCTTGATATCAAGGCTGCTTTCGATTCGTTGGACAGAACTGTTCTCTGGGATTGTCTATTGAAGAGGGGTGTGCCTGAGAAGTTTATTAACATCCTAAAAGCCTTATATACAAACACCTCAGGTAGAGTGAGGGCATACAACCACCTTTCTCCACTATTCCATTCAAGCAGTGGAGTTAGGCAGGGTTGCCCAATCTCACCATTCCTCTTCAACTTTGCCATCGATGACATTCTGGAAACAGCTCTGACGGATGTAAGTAATGGTGGTGTGGATCTGTTGCCTGGAGAAAGACTTCTCGACCTTGAGTATGCGGATGATATTGTCTTACTGTGCGAGAATGCCCAAGCCATGCAATCCGCACTTAATCAGTTGGCAATCAGTGTCCGTAGGTATGGTATGTGCTTTGCACCTTCGAAGTGCAAAGTTCTTCTACAAGACTGGCAGGATTCTAATCCTGTACTCACTCTGGATGGTGAGCAGATAGAAGTAGTCGAGAAGTTCGTGTATCTAGGTAGCTGCATAAGTGCTGGTGGTGGCGTGAGTGATGAGATCAATGCACGTATAGTGAAAGCCAGAGCGGCTTATGCCAATCTGGGCCATCTTTGGCGCCTTCGTGATGTTAGTCTGGCTGTAAAAGGTCGGATCTACAACGCGACGGTGAGAGCAGTTTTGCTCTATGCTTGTGAAACCTGGCCTCTCCGAGTTGAGGATGTTAGACGACTCTCTGTGTTCGATCATCGTTGTCTCCGAAGGATTGCTGGCATCCAGTGGCAACACCATGTCAGTAATGCAGAGGTTCGGCATCGAGTGTTCGGTCACAGAGACGATAATGAAATTGGTGTCACCATCTTGAAACACCGACTTCGGTGGCTTGGACATGTTCTACGAATGTCGTCCCAGAGAATTCCTCGTCGTGCATTATTTGCCGACTCTGGGACTGGTTGGAAAAGGCGGAGAGGTGGTCAGTATATGACATGGTGTCGTGGTATGAAAGAAAGCTGCAAAGGGCTAGCTTCTGTTGGTCCCTCACGACTCCCTGGTTGGGGTCCGAGAGATGGTGTAACGCAGTGGCTAGAGACGTTATCAGATATGGCTCAGAATAGAAGCCAGTGGCGATCCTGCTGTAACCTTCTTTTACTTTCTTCATAAAAAGTGGTCGTATTCTTCCTTAACTGAAAGATCTGTTCTGATTGTACCTTTCCGTTTCCCCCACCATTGTTCTCTCTCTCTCTCTTCTTTTTTTTTATAATTCCCCACGTTCATTACTTTTTTTTTTTCTTCTCTTTTCTCCTTCTCTTCTAATTATCACTGTTTTGTGTGGCGCATATATATTTGGTGCCCCCCTGTACCAATATTTATGTGTTCAAATAAATAAATAATAATAAAAATCTTACTTTCTTCATAGAAAGTGGTTATATCTTCCTTATTTGAAAGATCTCTTCTGATTGTACCTTTCCGTTTCCCCCACCATTGTTCTCTCTCTCTCCCCTTTTTTTTATAATTCCCCACGTTCATTACTTTTTTTTTTCTCTTTTCTCCTTCTCTTCAAATTATCATTGTTTTGTGTGGCGCATATATATTTGGTGCCCCCCTGTACCAATATTTATGTGTTCAAATAATAATAAATAAATAAATAATTTTCCAACTGTCCTAGGTGGACTCTCCATGTCCACCAACCTGGTTAAATCTCCGGACATCCGCTTTTCGTCCTCTTAATTTCGTAAGCAACACCCCATCGTCGCGAGAAGGCATTGAGTAGGACTTCCCTGACAGTGACTGTATACGCGTAGCCATGTGAGAGCATCTCGAGAAGGAGAGCTGACTCACCACACTCTCGGCCGTATCAGGGCATCTACATGTTGTTGCCTATCAGCTCTAATGCTTGTCTTCACTCGCTTGTTTGCTGCTGCATACTTAGCCCGTAGCTTATTTTTCTCTGTTTTCGTTTGACTGTTGTTGACCTTTATCTTCTTGTTTTTGATATTTTGACTTTTCCAGGCTGTATACAGAGTTTTGTTCTACATTCTGATGCTTCTAAATGCTCAGCACCTGACGTGTTAAAGTCATTCCCTCTTTAGTTTCTTTTTGTTGCTCTCCATAGTGGATTTCCCTTCCTCTAAGAGATCCTGTAAGGCTTGGAACTTATTACTGAGATCTACCTCAAGCTCACTAAGTTTTTAGCATTTCGAAGAAAGGCTGTGTTAAACTTCGTAGTTCTGGTTTTCCAGCTATCCAGTGTTGTTTATTTAGCTTGACCGCCATCAAGTGATGATCTGAAGTTATACCAACTCCTCTCTCTGCTCTTACGTCTTCCATAGACCTGAATATTTTATTTTTGCAGATATGATCGATCTGGTTTTCTGTATTTTGACCAGGTAAAATCCATTTATGCGTCTGTGGGGAAAACGATACCACCTATAGCTATGTTAGAAGCACATAGATTTTTCAGTCTTTTACCATTCTCATCTTTGTCTCCCAATTCATGTTGCGCTATAATACGTTCATACCCAGAGTTTTCCACTCCGACCTTGGCGTTTAAGTCCCCCATTAGTATGGTCAGGTTTTTTTCTGAGCATTTGTTTAAGACCTACTTTTGCCTTATAAAACTTTTTTGTTATTGCTGCTATCATTGGTGGGTCCGTAGTAATAGATGACATTCATTGTGATTCTTTCTGTTTTTGTGTTTGAAGTATATCTTGATGATCTTTGAGCTGTGAGTTTCCCGTCCTATTAACGCTTTTCGTACTTTTCTGGAGAGCGTCAACACAACTTGTGTATATGACCGTTGTTGCTACCTTGACGTGGTGGTCGGGCTTGCCTATCGTGATGAAGCAACTGAGCTATACTGGCTGGAACAACCGTTCCTCAAGGTCCTACCATGCCAGACAGGTCGGTTGAAGAGCAGTAAGACTAAACGCAACGAAACCAAGGTCCGAAGGCGAAGTCGTACTGCTGACTGTACAGAGGTGTGACAGCAGTAAGGTGTTTCCTTCAGACAACCAGCATAACAGCGATGCTGCCTTCCCAAAAGGAGGGGAGGGGTTAGAAAAGGTCGACCCTAAAAATGCACACCTCGCCACTTATCCCACGGATATCCGTCTCCAGCGGTAAGGTCTCAACAAGTACGGAGCTAACACAAAAATTACTCATAAAAAGGTCGTGTGTGACCGACCTCAAGCATCTGTCCCTTGGGCACTGCGGTCACGCTCTCAGGTCACTAAGACCACCTCTAATCCGATTTTCTTTTCAGGTACCTCCAGCAGAACCCTTCCACGGTGTGGGCAACCGGGAAGTGATAACCGCCCTCATACCTCTAACAGCACTCAAGACCACTGTATTCATAATCAACCTACCTCTTCAATTCCTATTATTCCTCTTACATCGACTTTCAAATCTAAACTCCCTCTTTCGGCTTCCTCCTCAAGTGTCACCACAGCCAACGATTCTAGCGCGCAAAACACTGTCCCAGGTATACTGAAACCTCGCTCCAAACTACACATTGGAGCCTTCAACGTACGCACACTATGCCAAATCGGTCAGCAGGCCTCCTTGGCTAAAACCTTAGAATCTCGTACGATTGATGTATGCTGTGTCTCTGAAACACGCATACAGGATCCTTGTGTGGTCATTCACTTGACAGAGTGCCGACGAGATACACCCTCTGTGTATCTGGCGACCCGATGGCTAATTCTCGTGAACTTGCAGGTGTAGGCATAGCACTAAGCATGAGGGCGGAACAAGCGCTATTAGAGTGGATCCCCGTTAATAGTCGTCTATGCGCTGTTTGGCTAAACGGCTCCGTAAGAACTCGAAAGGATAGGGACACACGTCGTTGCCTTTTCGTCGTTTCTTCCTACGCTCCCACTGACTGCAGTTCGGATGAAGTGAAAGATGAATTTTACAGAAAGCTGTCTGAACTTCTTCAGAAAGCTAAACGTTCAGACATAGTACTCGTAGCAGGCGACTTTAATGCCCAGGTAGGTAGCTTAAACGAAACAGAAAGACATTTAGGTGGGTATTTTAGTATTCCGGCACAGAGAACAGATAATGGTGATCGTCTGCTGCAACTGTGCTCAGACAATCGTTTATTTTTAGCAAACACAAATTTTAAGCATAAGGAGAGACATCGTCTAACATGGCGACCCCCTGCACCAAACCAACGATGGACTCAAATAGACCATATTGCCATCAGTCATCGTTGGAGAGGGTCGATAGAAGATTGTCGCTCATTCTGGAGTACCTGCTTGGACTCCGACCATGCCCTAATACGAGCACGCATCTGCTTGCGCCTCACTGGACGCAAAAAAGCCACACAAAGACTCATTAGAACCGAATCGAGTAATGAGAAAACCAAAAGTAGGTTCCAGGAACAACTGAGGTCACACTTAGGTAGTTCTGAAAACGAGGCTGACCCCGATGTTGATTGGAAAGACATACAAGCAGCTGTGGAAACAGCAGTGACATCTACTAGTGATTTAAACCACAGGGTTACAAAGAACCAATGGATTTCTTCAAGGTCTATTGCACTGATAGATTCTCGTAAACTCATCCCATCAGGTTCTGAACACGATGAAGAGCGTAAAGAAATCAGATCTAGGTTAAGCAAAAGTCTAAGGAACGATCGTGAGCAGTGGTGGGCAACGAAAGCAAAAGAGATGGAACACAAGACAACTCTACAGACTAATAAAAGAAACTGGAATTAATAAATCAAGTGTAAGTCAGACTATTTCGGAAAAAGACGACACTCTCATCTGCTCCCAGTCCAGACGTTTAGAACGATGGGCGGAACATTTTAAGGAGCAGTTCAGTTGGCCCTCAGCTACTCTACAACTACCCTCTATTCCCAGACAGTGTGAATGGAACATTGAAGTAGGTCCCCCAACTCTAGCTGAAGTTCAAAAGGCTATAGCTAATCTGAAACGAGGAAGGGCAGCAGGTCCAGATGGATTGGCCCCAGAGGTCTTTAAGGATGGTGGTCTAGTTTTAGCGATTAGGTTGACTAATATTTTAGCTAAAATCTGGGAGTTAGACGTTATCCCATCTAACTGGTCACAATCACTTATCGTCCTAATATTTAAGAAAGGGTCAAAATCATCCTGTGACAACCACAGAGGGATTAGTTTAACTAATATAATATCTAAAATACTAACTTCGATAATTTTCGGACGCCTAACTAAGACTCGTGAGCTGCAAACACGTGAAAATCAGGCTGGCTTCAGACCTGGTCGTGGCTGCATCGACCACATATTCACCATTCGTCAGGTTCTAGAACACAGGCATACTTATCGGCGTCCGACAATAGTGGTCTTCCTTGATTTAAAAGCAGCGTTTGACTCTGTTGACCGAGAGGTTCTGTGGCAGTGTCTATCATTGAAAGGCGTACCTCAGAGGTACATAAACCTTGTGAAAGCTCTTTACTCGAACACTACTAGTCGAGTGAGAGCTTATGGCGAACTGTCATCTGCTTTCGCAACCTCAAGTGGCGTCCGCCAAGGCTGTCCACTTTCTCCATTTTTGTTTAACTTCATCATAGATCTACTGATGGAAACAACGCTCTCAACGACTGAATTCTCGGGCATTGATCTCCTACCAGGAGGTCCACTTATTGACTTAGAATACGCAGATGACATAGTCCTGTTTGGTGAAGACGCTGATAAAATTCAGAGTCTTTTGGTAGCACTGAGCAACAATGCCAGAATGTTTGGGATGCACTTCTCTCCCTCTAAATGCAAGTTGTTGCTTCAGGACTGGTCTTCGTCAACACCTGAACTAAGGATAGGGAGTGAAGTAGTCGAATGCGTTGACAACTTCACTTATCTTGGAAGTCTGATCAGCCCTAATGGGTTGGTGTCTGACGAAATCTCAGCACGGATTCGAAAAGCTCGTTTGGCTTTTGCCAACTTACGTCACCTATGGCGAAGACGAGATATCCGTCTATGAACTAGACGGCTGCGAAACATTGCCTTTAAGAGTAGAAGATACTCGTAAATTACTAGTATTTGACCACAGATGCCTTAGAAATATTGCTCGCTTCTGCTGGGATCACCGCGTAAGTTATAGTGAGGTTAGACGCAAAGTATTAGGGAATGATGGTAAATCAGTTGATGAGGTTATAAACCTTCATCGACTGAGATGGTTGGGCCACGTGCTGCGTATGCCTGAACACCGATTACCACGACGCGCAATGCTGACTAGTGCAGGGGATAATTGGAAGAAAGTTAGGGGCGGCCAAACCAAAACGTGGCATCAGTGCTTGAAGTCACTAACTTCTGGTCTGAGCCATGTTGATAGATGCAGACTACCTGGTTGGGGTCCGCGTGACTATCGTAACCAATGGTTGGAGACTCTTGGTGACATGGCTCAGAATCGATCACAATGGCGTCGGTGTATACACTCTCTGTCTTCCTTTAAACTAAGAGATTGAAATCACTTCAAATCTTCCTTTCTAGGAACTAATTCTATCTTCCTGTACTTTCTCCTTACACACACTCTTTCTTCTATATATTACCACCACTGAATTAACTACTTCTATGAATCCGGTGTTCATCTTGTTGTGCTAATGCGGTATGGCAAATTGGACCGATGCATATACGTGCCTGGTCCTACGTTGCAGCTGACTGACTGACTGAATGTGTATATGAGGGCATTTTCTCTTTCATGATCAGAATACATCTTTCCTGATGTTAATCTTTTCTATCCAGATTATGTCCAATGAGTTTCACCTATTTCAAGCAAAGCTAGGTTGTATCTTCTCATTTCTGTAACTATTAGAGTCCTTCATATTATTTGGACATTGCACATACCTCTATTGATTGATGTATTAATTATAAGAAGGGACATTGATCCCGTGGCTTTCGAAGAATCTCGGCTTTCACTATGAGACGTCAAAACTTCTCTATAAGAAGACTCTTCAACTCCCACGGCAGAGTTTAAATGGTCCGTGTTTTTGTAGAGGGGTTCTTTTTTACAAGATGAGGTCGTCAACCCTCCTTTACCCTGGTTTAAGACCAAGGTTAACCTTAGAAGACTTCAGGTGGAGTTCTGAGATCGACGATCCCACAACACCCGATGAAAACCCACTGGTTATTGGCATCGTAGATTAATACTATATTTCATTTCCATAAAACCAAAAAGAAATCCCGAAAAGACATCAGTATCGGTCAGATAGTCGAGTGCAATAAAAGTAATTCTTATGAATACTTAATTTGTTTCGCGAAGTAACACAAACGATTTCTACGAAATATGACATTTAAATTATCTTATGGTTTCCAAAAATCTTCACTGATAGTAAAGCAATGATTCTCCGTTTTATTTGAAGTCACTATGGAGAGTAACGAATTTGCATAGGAAAGTAATAGAAAAGTTAGTTGTATTCAACATAGCATATAATATATCCCACACCAAAGAAAGACAGCTTTGTAGGGAGTCTAATCGTGTGTGACATTGTCAGGACTTCTTAACGATAGGTTTAGACGTTAGCGACAACCGTACTCAGAATAAAACTGTGTGCAAGTTCATGCACCAGTCACAACATACTTAAATGTTTACTATTACTTACTTACGCCTGTTACTCCTAACGGAGCATAGGCCGCCGACCAGCATTCTCCAACCTACTCTGTTCTGGGCCTTCTTTTCTAGTTCCATCCATTTCTTGTCCATTTTTCTCATGTCCATCTCCATTTCCCGGCGTAATGTGTTCTTTGGTCTCCCTCTTTTCCTTTAACCTTGAGGATTCCATGTAAGGGCTTGTCTTGTGATGCAGTTGGGAGCTTTCCTCGATGTGTGTCCTATCCATTTCCAGCGCTTCTTTCTGATTTCTTCCTCCGCTGGGATCTAGTTTGTTCTATTCCATAGTAGGTTGTTGCTAATAGTGTCCGGCCGACGGATCCGAGGTATTTTGCGTAGACAACTGTTAACAAACACTTGTATCTTCTGGATGATGGCTTTCGTAGTTTACTATATCCTAATATAATTCGACCGTGGTTCACAGCCATTCGACTTCCAACCATTAAGTCACAAATTCAAACTCAGTTTCACCGGGGATAACAAGCGAGTAGTATCAGCAACTCTCTCGTATTAAATGTTATTCAAAGCGTAGAACACAAACATGTAGTAGGTCAATTTACTTAGTTTATACCATATAAACTATTGGGTCCTAGTTATCTATTAAATTTCTATTTGAAAACTATTTTATAAATTACGATAATAATTTCCTTGATCATTATTTCAGAGATTTTCACAATACATCGCTTCAAATAACTGCCATTTTTATGTACCAAGTTTACATGATCGCAACAGTGTTCAGGGTATGTTCCTCTTGATCTAATGGTTAGATTTATATTACATAGTGAATTCACTTTTCGATTTATATAAAATTCGAAAATTGTGTTTGTTTTTTTGTTTGTTGGTTCTTTCTTTATATATATATAAACATCTTAGCAAGACAATATTCTCTTCTAATCTCCCACAAATCACAGCCCCCAAACGCCCTAGTACGACCGAGAGTGAGGAGAATCCGCTCTCCCTCTCAAAATGCTCTCACATGGCTACGCGTATACAGCCTCTGCCAGGGAAGTCCTACTCACTGCCTTCTCGCGACGATGAGGTGTTGCTTACGAAATTAAGAGGACGAAAAGCGGATGTCCGGAGATTTAACCAGGTTGGTGGACATGGAGAGTTCACCTAGGACAGTTGGAAAACCCTGGTTCCAAACCACTGGTGCACACGGGCTCCAGTATTCTGAGGAAACAAATGGCGTATGAACCAATCGTTGGTCACCAGCTACAATGGACTGCATCTCCTTACGATGCTCCACTGCCTTGTGGATCAGACCTTTAGGTTGAAGGTTCTAGGTGTGCCTCCCCAAGAAAACCACATGCCCCGGTTTGGGCAGTATCCCAGCCCTCACATAAATCGAATGATTTATGTGGCGCATATCTATATGGTGCCTCCTTGTTCCAATGTTTATGTGTTTAAATAAGTAAATAAATAAACAGAAGACTTCAGATATACACAACCAAAAATCAGTTATAAATTTTGATATGGAAATTAAAAGACGGGTTCGATTTAAAAGATGTGATTTATTTACATCATACTATCTGATCACACTCATAATTGTCATGGCATTTTCCGTGGAAATTAATAGAGGTTCAAATAAGCATAAATTGATAATGATAAATAAGAACAATAAAAAGTCAATGTAATATTGAATGAAAAGGAAATTATCGCATTATCCTAAGTCTTAAAATAGCTCCAAGATTACCACGTTAGATTCAAGGTTACAACAAATGATTTCTGTACACATAAAAACGGGGTTTAAATTCGCGACTAGCCAACGCTTCTATAAACCTAAGGACCCGTTCTTGGGAATCCCCATACAACATTTCAAAAGCTGTGTTCATGTAAATTCTATATCCCGTTTCAGTTATATGTCTTGCTGTCGGTGAACATGGTTTTCTACTTCCTGCCTACATTTCAGTGCTTGTCACTGATTTTAAGGCCATCTTGATACATGTTTCCTAACCTTCAATTACAAACATGTAAATTGACAAATCCAGTGACGTAATCGTTTTGGCAATTTCTATGCATGTGTGGAATAATAAGCTTAATTTTTTCAATAACTATCTACTTACCTGCATAGTACGTTTTCTCAACGGCTCCTTCCAGTCTCTTTCTCAAAAGTATGCTGTTCGATGCTTCTCTAGATGGTAAACAAAAAGAAACCCTTTTTTCGCAATAAAACTAAGAGGAGATTTAGACATTAACTGACTTTTACACCAATTTATAAACTTCGAAAAGTAAACGTTTAGAATCTTTATAGGATTAAAAATCAAGAAAATAGGAAATGAATACAACTGCACCATTGTGAATGGTTTAACGTGACGCCACTCAGAGTCTCGAACCAACCAGTACGAATATTGCATGGGCCCCAACCTAAATGTCCACATCTATCAATCTATCGATATCAAACCCTTTTTCTAACTTGTCTCTATAACATTTAATATCCCACTTTAAATATGGGGTGTTAGTTATGCATATGTAACACAAATCTTGACTCACTCAATCAACGAGGATTTATAGCTTCATTTATCAACTTGCTCATGTTTTTACTTAATACCTTTCCCCTAATCATAGGATCATTCACTCAATAGTTTTATTACATACAATCAATACCTATGATTGAAAACTTGCTACCTACATTATATCTTCTACTTTCATTAGCTATATTACCTTGGTAATATGAAATTATTCTCCATAATAATGTGATTCATTTTGTTATCTATCTAGTTAGTGTTTATATATCATTCATAAATACATTACTCTAATTATACATATCATATAGTTCTGATAAACTTTGTCTTTTCATTATATTATCCAAATGATTTTTTTTTTTTTAATTTGGAATAAATAACCTAATACTTGTGTTAAATGATCTACATCGTATTGCATATTTTTTTTTATTCTTCTCAGTATTGTTAAATAACCTAATTTCTACTTTGTACACTGATCACGTTCAACTGCTTAATTAATACTGTAAACCTTACTAATCATAGTCATAGTAATAATGTCGATGTATTTTGTGTGTATGTGTGTTGATCGGTTCTTCTTTTTGTTTTGTAGTCATTTATTATGAATTAATTAGCTGATTTTTTCTTTTCTTTTCTTTTCTTTTTTTACTTTGTTAATCTACCAATCTATAACACTTAACACATTCAATAATCCTTAATGAATTCAGTTGTTGTTGACATACTAGACATATATATATATATATATATATATATATATATATATATATATATATATATATATATATATATATATATATATAGGCATATGGGTTCATATGATTAACAATATAAACCGATAACTATATTGTTTATAACCTACTCTTAGTTACACTATTTAAGAAGATCAATTCGATAATAAAATTAACCTAATTACTCTTTTACACTCTAAACCCTAAACAAAAACGAGAGACTTTTCACCCAATCATCCATTCTAGTAAATCAAAGAAAACATGACAAGCTTTTTAAAAGTAATCATAGCACAAAACAAATTTAGTATTGAATAAACATTGAAACAATGAAAGTAACAAAATGCAGTAGAATAAATAACACTTTAAAGTAGTAATTAATGATTCAAACACTATTGACTAAATCAGAGCTTATGAGGAGTTAACATAGTAATCGACAACTTTAAGTGATGTTTATCAAGCTTGTTTGCTTTCTCTATTTTTATTGAAGTTTGTCAGAGATATTTCTTCAGAGATAATTCTAATCGTTCAACTTTGCAGGAGTTGATGATACGGGTTCTGTTTGACGGAGACGCTGAAAAAGTGCAGATTGTTCTGATGACGGTTAAACACCGATGCTAGTATATCTCTCTCTAAATGTAAACTGTCGCTTCACAACTGGTCTGCATCAACACCTGAACTAACGATGAAGAGTGAATTGGTTGAGTGTACTGATCACTTCACTTGTCTTAAAAGTTTCATCACCCTCCATGGGTTGGTTTCTGACAAAATTACGGCACAAAATCAGATAGTTCGATCGACTTTTGTCAACCTGTATTACTTGTAGCATATGCGAAACATCCGTCTGCCAACTGGGGAGACTAGTATACTACTGAGCAGTTTGTCCGGTTCTACTTTATAGGTGTAAAACGTGGTCTTTAAAAATAGAGGATATTCGTAGGTTAATAATATTCAATCATAGGTGTCTTCGAACGACTTCTCGTAAATTTGGGGACCATGGAGTTAGCAGTCCTGAGGTTGCATGCAGGCAACTAGTTAAGTATGGCGAGTCGTTATCGGCTGATGGGTAGGATATGTATTATGTATGTCTGTCAACTGACTACCTCAACCCACAATGATAGCTGGTGTAGGAGTAGATTGCAAAAAAGTTAAGGGCAAGCAGACGAAAACGGCATCACCCGTGACAACACTGACTATTGGACTGAGCGTTGTAGGTAGATGTATGCCCCGTTGTTGGGTTGCTTGCGATTATCGTAATTAACGGTTAGGGACTTTGGGCGATATGCTTCAAAATCGTTCACAATCCATTCACTCTTCTTCCCTGAGATTCCAAGTTTCCGAATCACCTCATAAATTTGCTTTTAGTTCACTAATGTATATCTTCTCGAGTTGTATGTTCGATGGCTAACCTTTTCTATTACCACTAATACCGTCACTGCGTCTACTACTCTGCGATTTGCACTGATAATTTCATCTTGCTGTGTTAATGGGGTGATGGAATAAATCTGTACACAGATTCAAGTTGCCATCTTCTACGTTGCGTATAGCTGACTGTAATTATAAAATAAAATCGGAACTGCAACATTCTCCATTGGGTTGATTCATGACCATATATAATATCGTTTTGTACCGCTTAATTTGATTATCTCTATGACAATCCGGGGGGCGCACTAAGCTAACAACACTGCATCACATGGTAAACTGGCGGTCTTACCGTTGTTCTACAGTAATAGTGATACTCAGAAGTCGCTGCATGACCTATTAATCTTGAAAATATTGCACGTTTCCAAGCCTTAAATACCTGTTTTGGAAACGGTTTACGAATTGGAAGCCGGTTTTAATTCTGTTTAAACACATAAGAAATCAGGAATTCAATAGATAACCGTTGAACAGTGATGCAGAGAGATAATGTATCGCAAATAAAATGCTGGATTGTTAGTAAAAAGTTGTTGTACACCTAACCTTTCACAGACGAAAACTGTTTAGACTGACGTATTTTACTTTTCCCTTCACTATATTAAGGTTGACTTTGTCATTGCTACCAGCACATACAATTAGCCTGATACACGGACTTTCAAAGGTTCATTATCTCTGAATTTCTGTGTGTTTCCTTTGTCCAATATTTTAACATTTCCATAATCAAACGCATATTCACAGTTGTCCACATGCATTAATATAAACGAAGTTATGTCATTATTTTTAAAAGCTAAATAGCGTTTGTATAGACATAGGTGAAGAGAGCATTCACTTTGTCTCATGAAATGTTGATCACAGTTGCTACAATTTATCTTATAGATTGCGACGTTTTTATACGCTTTTAGGCTACATCCATTCCTAGAGGCCTTCATGATTTATTTTTAACCTCAATGAATTATATATATCCCTCCATAATTTCTTTTTTTTCTCCCAATACTATCACATTCAGCTCATGGAATTTCCCTGTTTCTACGACCATATGCAAAATATCTGGATGAAAAAGCAGCTTCCTATCGTGAAGTAGCCTTCGACTTCTGTCGTTTAAAACGCGGGTAAGTTATTGTAGCATATTTTTCTCTGCTGCCCATCTGATTGCAGTGTCTACTTTAATTCAACTCTTTAATAAAAACGTATTTTGAAGTACAAGGGCATGAATTCTCGTACATTTTCATAGTAGTCGTTATTACTACTGTTATTATTTACAGTAGTATGCCCATTTCTTGTAATATTTTCTCCACGCGTTAACAAGGTCAAGCTTATCGATAACCTCTTTGAGAGGTTCGTTTCGCAAGAAAATATCAGCAAGAATAGGATCTAGAGGTAAACCCATTGCTATTCCATCATTTTGTCTGTAATATGTATTATTGAGGACAAAATAGACGTTTACTCTACTTTTCAGAAGCAGTTGTTTGAGACTACTCTCAGGGATTCTAATATCGATCTGTTTTTCAGGTAGTTGTTAACTTTTATTGTCGTTACATTGATGATACTTTCATTATGGTCGATCAGAACATTGGAAAAGAAGAACTCCTAGAGCTATTTAACAATAAACACTCAGCGATCAAATTTACCTGTGAAGAGGAACTTAATGATAAACTATATTTACTTGACGTTTTGTTAAATAGAAAAGAAAGTGGTTCTGTCAGTAAAGTGTATATAGGAAAAGTTCTTCAGCAAGCTAGTACATACGTTTCTTTAGCTTTGTAACCATTCATTGTAAGAGAAACCTAGTCAGATTTCTGTCAAATAGAGCTACAAAGATATGCTCAGTCAATACTATAAACAAGGAACTAGAGCTTATTTATAATATGTTGATTGAAATAGGTTACCAACAAGGTTTCCTAAAGAGGCACTTGCATGTAAGAAACATGAAAGCAGCTACACCAATGGCTAGTAATAAAACTTTATTCCTGAAGTTGCAATTCAATGGAGATGTAGCAGATGATGTGCTGCGTGATGGACTGACTAGAGCAGTGAAGAGAACGTTTAATGCAGCCAACCTCTGTTTATTATACTCGACCCGATCCATGGTGATTCTTCAACTAAAGGATAAGTTACCTGGTCCTACCACATCAATGTGTACTTACGAATTCAGATTATCCTGTGGAGAAAGCTATATTGGGCGCACTACCAGACAACTGAGTCAGCGAGTTAGTGAACACCTCCCTTCATGGTTAGAAAAGGGTACAATACGTAGCTCTGCTCTATCATACTTGACGGATGTCGGTCATGTATTAGACAGAAATAGGTCATTTAAAGTGATTTGTCGTATTCCTTATGGGGTTCGATCTCATCTCTTACACATAGCAGAAGCTATAAGAATTTGAGCTAACTATCCAAGTCTTTTTGTTCATAAGAAATTTATAACACCTTTATTTCTCCCTTGACCTTAATAAATGATTTTATTTTTCCACTTGGTATTGTTTGGCTTGTATCTTCCCATTGAGGTATAATACTGCAATTGATCAGTCTGTTATTGGCATATGTGCATACTGTGCGTATGCCTCGATATTGCTTTAATTCACAATCAATGATGGATAGTGGCTAGCAGTGGAATCCAGGACGCACGTTTCGTCCTATTTGGGACTCGTCAGCTGGATGTACCTGCGTCTCAGAGTTGATGTTCACTCTGGGACTCGGACCCAGTACCATCCGCTTCAAATGCCATCGCGTTATCCACTCAGCTACTGAGTCCTTATAACCACTTGCTTGTACAATGGGGTGAATTTAAATTCACTTGGTATTGTTTGGCTTGTATCTTCCCATTGAGGTTTAAGACTTCAGTTGATCAGTCTGTTATTGGCATATGTGCATACTGTGCGTATGCCTCGATATTGCCACTATCCATCACTGCTTACAAAAAGATTCTATTTATCATTATTATTTTCCATACTCCTTATCCGTTTATTTTCCTTCACACCCTCCCACCTATTTTTCCATAGATATACGTTTCATTGTCTGATTATCTGAACACTTATTACGTAATCTTGTAATGTTTATGAATGTTGTTTCAGTGTCTATATAAATCTAATCATTGACCTATTTCCGATTATGTAACATTGATCGATTCAAGCCTTTATTATTCTTATCACAACTAGTACACTTGTCATCACACTATCAATTTGTACTTTTCACTTATTATGTTTATTTATGTAATCTACTCCATTGTTATCATTGACTCATAAACTGCCTTGATTAGTTTAATAATTTCGTATATACATATAAATATCATTGTATATTAGAGTAAAGCCCTATGAGGATCTAATCGAAAACAATATTGTTCGCTTATATCTATGTTGTAGTTTGTAAGTGTTATTAGTTATGGATTAATCTCAGTTAGATTACCATTGTAAAAAAGAAAGCGACTGGATAGCTGATTCGCTCTAGCATATGAATCGACAGATCGCCCCCACTTCTTCGTTAGATCTCAAATACATTACTTTCGGTTCTCGCAACAAACACTTAACCTTTTCAGAAATTTAAAACAATTAGTCCCTTTGATAACCTGTCTAGTTGACCTTTTAATTTTCATATATGAGTGCTCTTAACAAGTATATGTGTGATCAGATTGTTCGAAATGTATTGCGCAAATATATCACATAATTCTGATAAACTTTGTCCTCTCATTGCATTATCGAAACACTTAACCATTAGACCACTAATTTAAAACCCAGTGGTTTACCTTTCCAAATTCAAGTAGTTTGTAACAGCTTGACGAACCTCCAATATCATTGTAGATAGTTGTCTCATTTCTAGCATGAAATGACTTCATCGTTGCAAACTATCCAATAGAACTTCGGAAACTCATCTCCAGATTAACCATTAGTGATGACGTGATTATAGTTTTTTGATGGAGACGTTTCTAACTTCCAAAAGTACGCTCGCTGTTGTATAATGGAGATGCTGGGTTCAGTGCCTGACAAGGTTATGGAAACGCACTTCTGAATAGTTCTCTTCTGGGAAGAAACAGCTGACCTGTAATATGCCATCTGAGATCAATCCTTGCCTAATTCTATCTACAAAACAATATTTGAAAAGTGGGTATTTTTGCAACAGTCCTGCCATACAAAGTACATTGTGCGTCCATCGACTTCCATTGTTTCAAGATTGTCAACCAGTATGTTTTGTATTACTCTACATAGCTTGTTCCAAGAGTCATAGACCAATATTATTCTTTGATACAGCCAATCACAATTAGTTTTTTACAGTTAACTCTTATCAGTGGTAATACGTTTAGAGACCATGAACGTTCTATACTGGCCATCCTTCTCAATCAATACAGTTTAATAATGTGGTATAAACTTATTTCCTCACTTATTTTTATATCGTGATATAAATCTTCGATTTATCTACCATTTTGGTGATAATCTTATCATTAAACGATTGTTGTTGAAATCTTTATTCTATTTCTACCAATGAAAGTATTTATTCAAACACTATTAGTGAACACAAATTGACGAATTTGTACCGATCCAACTTGTCATGTGTCAACTAGACACAATGAACGGTAGCTAACACAAAGAGCGAAAAACTAATAGAGATATTAATAGGTACTGAGAGTAGTGAGAAACTCAGTCAGTCAGTCAGTCAGTAACAACGTAGAACTTCGTACGCACGTACATACATCAGTTCGAGTTGCCATAACACATTAGCAAAGAGATACAATTGTTGGTTCAAATCCTATAGTGACAGAGGTAGTGAAAAGTATAAACAGTGATCGGAAAGATTAGGGTATAAAGATGTCTTTCAATGAGTATAATACCAGTGAAACAAATTTGGAAAGAGAAAAAATAAGGGACATGAAGAATTCAGAATATTAGAATTCGGGAAAACACAAAGAGTAGATGCACCTGCACCATTGCAAACGACTTTGAGTCATGCCATTCAAGTTCTCTAACCATCGGTTGCTATCGTCTCACGGATCCCAACCAGGTAGTCTACACCTACCAATATGGCTCAGTCCACTTGTCAGTGACTTCATGGATTTCTGCCATGTTTTGGTCTGGCCGCCCCTAGCTTTCTTTCATCCTACTCCTACACTATAAAACATCGCACGTCGGGGCAGTTGGTGGTTAGGCATATGTAACATATGTCCCAGCCATCTCAACTGATGAAGTTTTACTTCATCAATTGATTTGCCATCCTTACCTAGTACCCATTTCCTAACAACTGTATTACTTACTCGGTGGTCCCAGGATATACGAGCAATGTTTCGAAGACACCTGTGATCGAATACCAGTAACTTACGAATATCTTCTACTCCTACCGGCCGCGTTTCACTTTCATAAAGTAGGATTGAATGAACTGCTGCGCAGTAAACACGTCATTTGATTGATAGACGTATATCTCGACTACGGAAATGTAATCCAACCCAATAATAATAATAGATATTATTATTATATAAGCCTTATTCATTACTAGAAATGTTGGTGTAAAGATATCTGATCACAAGTTGTGCAATATTATTGATGTGAACAGGGAAACAAAGCCATGACAAACAACGAGAGCTGTTATTGGTGACTTGATTTCACTTAGTTGAAAACTTGTAGAACACTGACACCTAGTTTATTCTACACACTATAAGCTTTCGTTTGATGCATGATTCACTGCCATACCCTAATCAGCTCCAAATCCATGGTAATTTAAACACAACCTTCACTACTCTATTTTTCCACTCGAATTCCCAGACTTGGACATAATTATATTTTCCTAATTGTTTGTACGTTGTGGTCATGTTAGTCATCTATTTGCTCGTGCCATTCTGCACTAATCTGAAGTGGAGTTGTGAGTTGGAAATCGGATTGAGGAATGAATTGAGTAGTACTTCAGTTGACTCGTCTTTTTTCTATCTTTCTCATTTGTCAAGCAATCAGATGATAGAATAGTTTTCGTCTCTCTGACTATAGCAGTTAGTCTCATTTGGAACTCACGCGTTTCTGGCCCTAAAGCTGAACCAGTTAGCCTATCGTATTAAGGCTTTAATCTTGACTGAGACAAGTTATCTTGTGTATATTAGTGGGTAGACTGATCAATGACATGACAAACATACAATAAACATCTCTTTAACATACATTCAAAGTGTAATTATTCAAAGTATATTTTGAAAACATTTCTTAGCAATCTCTTCCCTCTACTCATATTCACTCATTAAAAAATTTCTATTAATTTAGCTGTTATAACTTTCCATCCATTGTATATAAAGTGTTTGGATTCCAATATATTTTTTTTCTGGATGTGTAACCATCTAGTGTCAACTTAACAAAATAAGTGTCAATAAATCTATAAATTCCTAAAATGAAAGCTTACAATATTTACAGTACTTGTTAACTTTCTAAAGTATGCACAATAACTGAGATTAATAGATGGCTTTCGAGATGCACAACAAAGTCTCCGTAGGCACTAAAGGAGTTTAAGGGTTCTCATCCAATCGGAACCTGATAGAGCTTTTTAGAATATCAACGTGACATTCTACGATTGGACGGTAGCATAACTTGCCTCCTTGCAGATTTGTTTAATTATAGTGGTGTTATAACTAACGCTAACGTCCGGTCGTAATCAAATACAGAACGCAACAGCAACCCAATAAGTCCACTCATTATCTCTTAGTGTTTTTACCTTTGATTCTTTCTGTACGATTTAATTTCTATTTACATTATTCCCTCTTTTATTTATTCTAATTTGAAACAGTATCACTTAAACTGGTCAATCATTGTGGTCTTGAGTGCTGTTAGAGGTATGAGGGCGGTTATCACTTCCCGGTCACCGACACCGTAGAAGGGTTCTTCTGGAGGTACCTGAAAAGGAAATTGGATTACAAGTGGTCTTAGTGACCTGAGAGCGTGACCGCAGTGCCCAAGGTCGGTCACACACGACCATTTTGTAAGTAATCTTCGTGTTAGATCCGTACTTGTTGAGATCTTGCCACCGAAGACGGATATCCGTGTGTATTTTTAGGGTCGACCTTTTTTAACTCCACCCCTCCTTATGGGAAGGCAGCATCGCTGTTATGCTGATTGTCTTAAGGAAACACCTTACTGCCATCACACCTCTGTACAGTCAGCAGTATGACTTCGCCTTCGGACCTTAGGTCAATCACTGTACTCAGTTCTTATCTTCTTATCAGTACTTTGTTTTATGTTTGTTTCTTTTCGGTAATTGTTTGACAATTTTTATAGTTTATCAAATAGTGATAGAAAGGAAGAAACAGTTAATTATACATTAAATTTATTATGTTTTATAGGAAAGAAGATGGTGATATGCGAACAATGCCTCAAGATAAAGTAAGTCATTACTACTTTCATTCAACATATCAATTGATTTGGTTCGAGTTTGAATTTCATCTCTTAAAATTCTGGAATATCCATTAGATTTATTTTGGTTTTAAAATTTTTGTCAATTATCATCTACAATTCTATACAAAATCAAACTTGAAGTATCAGTTACTTACTGAGTTGTAAAAATCTAACAGTTCGTATGTTCAACTTCAGTACAACGATTAATCCTCCATTTGTATATCAACTAACTCGATTGACTTCATAATTTCTTCTTTTAGAATTTCGTGAAATTCCCTATCGATTAGAATGATTAGTGAGTACAAGAGTACTATCTAGTTAGAAAACTCGTAAAAACAAACATGATTTGTCAAATTAAACTGCCCAGAAGTTATTCGAATGACAACCGGTAGCGATAGATGTGATCTGGGCTAAGTGATTAATTTTGGTGCCCCCAAATGCCCTGGTATGCCCGAGAGGGGTGGGCCCGCCCTCCCTCCTGAAATGCTCTCACACGGCCACGTGTATACAGCGTCTGCCAGGGAAGACCTACTCACTACCTTCTCGTGGCGGGGGTGTTGTTTTCGAAATTGAGAGGACGAAAGGCGAATGTCTGGCGCTTTAACCGGATCTCAGATCAATGGTGCGCATGGGCTCCAGTATCCTGAAGGAACAAATGGCGTATGAACCAATCGTTAGTCACCGGCTTCCATGGGACTGCATCTCCTCACGATGCTCCACTACCTTGTGGGTTAGAACTTTAGGTCAAAGGCTGCGAGTGTGGCCCCCTAAGAAAATCACCTGCTTCGGTTTGGGCACCCGAGCAGTATCACAGCCCTCACACAAATCAATTGAGATTTGTGTGGCGCATATGTATTTGGTGCCTCCCTGTTATCATTTATATTATTATTATTTATTTTAACACATAGGTATTAGTACAAGGAGGCACCAAATACATATGCACCACACAAATCTCAATTGATTTGTGTGAGGGCTGTGATACTGCTCGGGTGCCCAAACCGAAGCAGGTGGTTTTCTTAGAGGGCCACACCCCGAGCCTTCGACCTGAACGTCTGATCCACAAGGCAGTGGAGCATCGTGAGGAGATGCAGTCCCATTGTAGCCGGTGACCAACGATTGGTTCATACGCCATTTGTTCCTTCAGGATACTGGAGCCCATGTGCACCATTGGTTTGGGATCCGGTTAAAGCGCCGGACATTCGCTTTTCGTCCTCTCATTTTTGTAAACAACACCCCCGCCACTTGAAGGCAGTGAGTAGGACTTCCCTGGCAGAGGCTGTATACGCATGGCCATGTGAGAGCATTTCGAGAGGGAGAGCGGTCTCTCCCCACTTTCGGCCGTATTTATACTTATGTGTTAAAATAAAATAAATAAAATAAATAGGGTTAAATGAGGGTTATAAAGCAGTTTGCAGAATAAGGATTATGATTTACAATTGATGGTTAGGGTTAGGAATTAAATTTAGGGGTTTCATCATAAACTGATATCAGCTATAATGCTAAGACTCTATTTAGCCAAATGGGTGAATGAATTTCGCGCCACCTGTTATCGCAAATCTGATTGGTTCGTCCATAAGTTATAGTCTCGTCACAGTTTCTTTAAAGATATACATCTATCTTTTAGAAAAATTGCATTTTTTTGTCGCGAATTGAGTTGTCTTAACCCTCAAAGTGTTTGTAATATACTGTACACTAATCACTGTAGAGATCTCTACTTCAAAATTAAAGATGAATAAAGTACACAAACTGTTATGTAATCATTGGAAATGGATAAAATAAAATAGTTTCAGGATAGCATTAATGAATTAATCATGATTCAGGTAAATCAAATGACGATACAAAATTTTTATCAAGACTAATATAACTACTTTTCCCGGATCTCACTTAAATGAAAATCATCTAATCTAAAACAAGATTAAATGATTAAATATTGTTCATTAATAAATAGTTGGTTTAACTCCAATCATTAAAATAATTTTCAGCTTAAATTACAAATTGATTTTAGCTAGATCACTATTGAAAATCTGGAAGCATTAAATGGTCATTTCTTTCTAGTATGGGACTCTTCCAAAATGCAACTCCTGTAGTTCCAATGGATTCTGATCCATTTCGGATGTGTGACAGTTATCTACCACAGGTAATTGACGAAGGTTTCACAATATCATGAACTGATTGAAGTTAGACACTAAAATCATTGAATGCCGGCTCAGTGATCTAGAGGTTAGGCGTTCGAGCGCGAAGCTTAAAGTTTCAGCTTTCGCTTCTTGCGTACGTGGTCGCGGATCCTCACTACTATAAGAAGTTTCATGCAACAACAAAGCGGCCATGCAATCTTTCTAGGTTCTCAATCGTAGTCTAACCGAGATCAGTAAATAATCTGTACTGTAAGAAACAATTTTACAATCTCCACAAATCCACCATACTAATTATTATTATTATTATTATTATTATTATTATTATTTGAACACATAAATATTGGTACAAGAGGGCACCAAATATATATGCGCCACACAAAATTTTATTTGTGTGTGGGCTGTAATACTGTCCGGGTGCCTAAACCGAAAGAGGTAGTTTTCTTAGGGGGCCGCACTCGGAGCCTTTGACAAAAAGGTCTGAACCACAAGGCAATGGAGCATCGTGAGGAGATGCAGTCCCATTGTAGCCGGTGACTAACGATTGGTTCATACGCTATTTGTTCCTTCAGGATACTGGATCCCATATGCACCATTGGTTTGGCATCCAGTTAAAGCGCCGGACATCCGCTTTTCATCCTCTAATTTTCGTAAACAACACACCCGCCACCAAACTAATCATAAAATTAATTATCAGTATAGGGGTTGTGGAGATTATTGATTGAGAGCTTGAACCGATTGATGTTAGACCACCATTGAAGACTTGGAAGTACTAGACGGTCGTTTCGTTCTATTGTGGAACTCCTCAGCAATCGTGGTCTAACATCAATCCACTCAAGATCTCAATCAATAACTTAATTATCTCCACCACCCCAAACTGATAATTACTATGTGCAAACTAGTGACTAGTTTCGTGAGGGATGTCTCGGAGTTCTAGTGAGAAACCGTGACCAGTCGACCTAATCCGTGTTGGGTAGAGACAGGTATCTACTTCAGTACAATGGAAGATGGTTGTACAATTTCGTGGATTGGTTGAGGTTAGACACTAGCACGATTGGATATCGCCTCAGTGGTCCAGTAGGTTAAGCGTTCGCGCGCGACACTGAAGGCCCCAGTTTTGAATTCCGCGAGCGGGATCATAGATGCGCACTGTCGAGGTATTACACAATAGGATGAAATGGCCGTTCTATGCTTCCAGGTTTTCAATGATGGTCTAACATCAAACGGTTCATGATCTTGATCAAAAGATAAAATTAATGTTTACATTTTGTATAGGAAAAATCAGTCATATTTGATCAAACAATATCCAAACGTTTCTATCAATATGAACGTGATTCTTAATAGTTCTTATCGCATTAAAAGCATGTTCATTTTGTATTTTAACAGACATATACATAAACTTGAAGTCATAAGATTGTGAATAAATAATGAGAGCGGTATATTTTGTTTATGTTGCATACAAAAGATCTAAATTTATAAAGGTCAAACTAATAAAAAGAACAATTAACGTTATGTATGTCTACCGGTTAATTTAATCAACTTAACAATCTATTGATTTAGAAACCACATGTATGTTAGCATATACATTACTAGTGTCTATCAATGCAAAATCATAAACTCTCGTATTCTGTGTAAGTGGAAATCGTTATACCTTCACATTTGATGCAATCTCAGATCGAACTTATCAAAATACTGTTGCATAAGTGGAGCAGTGGTTTAGTGCTTCCAGATTCGAACCCCATCCCATTTACTTCGATTCGGGAAACCAAATATTCCTATTAGGCTCCACACGTAAAGTGTGATTCACACGTGAATAAGTACCTGGTAAATGGGTTAATTTATATCATTTTATTTTATACATGCGGTAATCAAAATCTGTACACTACTCACAAGTTATTGGCTCGAAGTCAAATACAGTTTAGGAACAAAAAATCATCACAGATGAAAATCTTATTTTTCGTACGAATGCAGTGATTGCAACCGATAATGTGATAAAGTTGGTTATAAGTCTTAAAGTCACTGCCAATTGTCATTCGTAGTCAAAGTTTCTTGAAAATCTTTCAATTTACAGTTCGAAATCTTCAATAATGGTTTCATAACACTTAGCTAAGTGTACAGCACATGCTTCAGATTGACCATTGACGTTTTCAGTTACAGCACAAAAATACTTTAAGAACTCACATCGATACCGTATAACAAATGTTCAGTTTCAAGAGGGAGGAGAAAGAAGTTGAATTTATTCCTTATCATGCATGTACCTTGAACATTACTTCAATCATGTGGTTGAAATCTTTAGATGGAAAAGAAACTCCATCTTTATTAAAACTGATGTAAAGGTAAAACAACTCAGTGGTATCACTGTCACTACAGAAAGATTCTACATCATTTTTGGAGAGGGGTTAATACAGTACCCTAGAATTATTCCTAACAATCGGATCTTAATTAATTGGAGAGTGAGCGGCGTACAAGTTGATTTCCTTCAATCAATCACCTGCAACATGTTATCATGTTCTGTTTTATTTTAATCTTTTGTATACAAAAATGTTGTTTCATTTCATAAAAGTTCAAATCTTCTGACTAGCGATCTTGTCCTTAATTTCTAATCATTCTGATTGTTGGGTTGATAAAATGGCCTCGTTAGCAGCTATCACTCGGCCACATTGTATCATTGTGTGTATGTGTTGTCATCTATCGATCAACATTTTGTTCTTCAGTTTTAACAGTCGAAAATTCACTCATTAAGTAGTAAAATCACCCTACATTATGGTGATTTCTTCAGATAAACTACCTAAATTTTTTACACATCATTTTGTAATCGTGAAATAGATTATTCTGTAGTTTGAAATGTGGATGAACGCGACCATAAGTTGTGGACAGATCAATATAGATTCAAGATAGTGAGTCTTGGATTTTGGCACGAAATCCATTCATTTATAGCATATCTAAATAGCATTTTTCTATTACGATAGATGTTGGTTCGTGATAAGAACTCTAATTCTAATTCCTTACCATAACGTCGAACTGTAAATCTTAATCTTGATTCCTCATACTAATTTATAACCCTCCTTTAACCTTGGTAAATAGGTGAACATTCTTAAGATCAATTAAGTATTGCTCAAAAGTTGTCCATAAATTATAGTCTTAATAATATTCCTATCAACTGTCATTCGAAAAGGTATTATCTCAAATATGATTAATTTGTCATTATAGTATACGAAATATCTATTTACTCTCATTCACACTTTGTTGTACTCATATTAGGTTTAGCTGAATAGTTTTACTTCTGGAATATATCTCATCTCCTTCTGGAGTATGAAGACAGTTGATGTAGTTAAATTGCAGTATAAAACTCAAAGCAAGAAATCACTGTATATTTACATTGATTGTAGTTATTTAACATCAACTAGTGTGTTTAAATAAATGGTAATAGTGCGGTTTGTGTCCCTTATGTGAACAGATATAACTAGTATATAACACTAATCAGAAGAGGACTGCTTGCCAACAGAAGATTGAATTTGAAAAGAACAGGTAGGAAAACAGATGGCAATCGGAATAAAAACAGATTTATAAGAATCATGAAATATGTAAAGAACAACTGAAGGAAGATGTGCAAATAACGTATTTAATGTACGATTTTCATATTTTACGAAGGCACTGTGTAATTATGCATAAATCAATAAATTGCTTTACCGTATTGGGGTTCTCGTTTACTACAATAGTAGTATATTGAGGTCAGTAATTGGGAATTTCTCCATTCTAACTATTGACTAGCTGCGTATGTATAAATTGAGATCTTGAACCGATTGATGTTAGACCACTATTGAAAACCTGGAAGCACTGAACGGCTGTTTCGTTGTATTGTAGGACTCCTCAGTAGTGCACGTCCACGATCACGCTCGCGGGATTCGGATCCAGGGTCTTCAGTCTCGCACGTGAACGCTTTACCTACTAGATCACTGAGCCGGCATCCAGTGGTGTTAATGTCTAACCTCAACCAATCCACGAAATTGTACAACCATCTTCCATTGTACTGAAGTAGATACCTGTCTCTACCCAACACGGATTAGGTCGACTGGTTACGGTTTCTCACTAGAACTCCGAGACATCCCTCACAAAACTAGTCACTAGTTTGCACATAGTAATTGTCAGTTTAGGGTGGTGGAGATTATTAAGTTATTGATTGAGATCTTGAGTGGATTGATGTTAGACCACGATTGCTGAGGAGTTCCACAATAGAACGAAACGACCGTCTAGTACTTCCAAGTTTTCAATGGTGGTCTAACATCAATCGGTTCAAGCTCTCAATCAATAATCTCCACAATCCTATACTTATACGTATGTATAAGCTGAAATACTAGTCGTACTTTTCTTTTTACTTCAATGGATGTCATTCAATATTGAAGATTTACACTCAAATTATATTTCTTAGTAAAACTGTAGATTTCAATATTACTATTCACATTTTTTTGTTGCTTATCTTCTCTTATTAAATGTTAATAGTTAATGAAAACGTTACCAGTTATTGAGAAACAATTAGATGCTCTACTTATGTTCGATGTAAGTACAAAGTGTCTGTAATATTTCTATTACATAATTATGTATATGTATATATTCTGAATTTCAAACCTTCCTATGATAATAATAATTATTATTATTACTATTATTATTATTATTACTTCATAATAATCTTTTAGGCTACACTCAATGAATTGTCGAATTCACTTCTTCGAGTTGCTCATTTATCTCTTTATCGGGATTTAATTCGTTTATACGCTGTGTATAATGAGGGTATGATTAATCTAATTGGTATGTTTTTATTGTATGTTTTGATTTTTTTTCTTTCTTGTTAAAGTAATTGTTTTATTTCAACAGATGAAAGAGCACAATTAGGATTTTCTCTATTGTGCTACCTCTTTCTTAGTGATCAAAGTGCTCAGTTTTCAAGCAATAGGTTTTAGTTTCGAATCATGCTGCATCTACTTCGGTTTAAACGAAGTCATACTACTGATTGTACAGAGGTGTAACGGCAGTAAGGTGTTTCCCTCAGACAACCAGCATAACAGCGATGCTGCCTTCCCGTAAGGAAAGGTGGGGTTAGAAAAGGTTGACCTAAAAAAATACTCACCTCGCCTTATCCCACGGATATCCGTCTCCGGCGGTAAGGTCTCAACAAGTACTGATCTAACACGAGAATTACTTACAAGAAGGTCGTGTGTAACCGACCTCGAGCAGTTGTCCTTGGACCAACTTTAAACGGCTAAGTTAGTTGTCAATCAGCTCTCACAAAAATAATGTAGGCGCTCAGAGCTAAGTATGTGATAAACCTGTACTTGATTGACGAATTTAACGAATACAAGAGTATACTATGCTAAAAATTGTTCGCACTGTTACGGATCGATGTATATCTAATCGTTTTAAATATCTTGTCGTATTATGACCTGTTATATCCCTATGAGAATAATGAATGGTAACTGTTGGGATCTATTTATAGACTAATACTATACATATATTTTTATTGTATAATTGTTAAGTAACTAAACTTTGTGTATTCATATTCCTCCTATTATAAGCTTTATTTTGACCTATGGACTATTATTATACGACTTACCATCCTTAAGTTATGTCCAGTCTATTAGGTACAGTCTCTCACAATTGCAGTCACTTTTTGGCTAGATCTTGTGCAATTGTTATTTTCTATTTTATGGAATCATGTGGTCTGTTTGGCTTGTATATAAACCCAGTATGTTTGAAACATACAATTCATACCGCGGAGGCTGAGATTTGTGTTCTGGACTCAATTAGCAGGACTCTGAAGGAAGAACTAGTGATAGGGACTGTAGACTACTCGTACAGGTTTGTGCGTCATTGGTTCGGTCGATAAGTTACGGTTTTCTGATTGACAGTATCATTACGTTATATATTAATAGAGCACAGAGCCACAAGTTATCACATGATCACTCTTATTTCATACATTCACTAAAGTGTATTTTATACTTTGAAAAATCTTGGTTTACTTCGTTATTGGTTACTTTAATAATTCTTCTTCTCTGTCCAGTGCTGGACAGGTCGCTTCCAGATTTCCAACGGTGGTTTAACATCAATCGGTTCATGATCTCAATCAAAAACTTAATAATCTCCACAACTCCTATTCTAAATTTTCCTTTCATCAATCTTCATTTAAGCGTATGGATAGATGTGTCTAAGTCACTTTTTTTCTTCGCTGTCCATACGTATTTCTTTACTAAATCCTTATTGTTATACATTATCTGTGAAAATCATTAGTAATATATAAACATAGTCATCAGCATTTCCAGCTCTTATCATAGATATTCTATTGAATTGTTTTTCTATGCTTAAAGATTAGATGTGTATGAACGGTTGTCGCCCATACTGTGGAATGTGCAAAAGAAACTGGAATGCGTAACTGCATATACCAAGGGACAACTGCTTCAGACCATTTGCACACGGTCTTCTTCTGGGCAGTTTTAAACGAGATAGTTCCATACTTTGAAGGCCTTACTTTCGACTATGGAAACACATAGAGCATGGTGATATGTAACAGTTTTATGGCTAACCTTTTCTAATCCCTTCCTCTTTGAGAAGGAAGCATCAGTACGGATGTTGGTTGTCTGGAGGAAACACTTTACTTCTATAATATCCCAGCATAGTCAGTAATAGAACTCCGTCCTCGGACCTTAGTTTACTGCTTTTTGTCTTACCCGTTCTCCAGTTAACCTATGTGGAATGATAGGACCTAAAGGCTCAAGTGTTCCAGCCGATATAGCTTGATTGAATAGTTATGATATGTAAGCTGAAAATAGAGAATAACTTACGAAAGTCTCTTGTTTGAACTAATAACAGACACAATAAATTACTATATGGATACACAAAAATCTTAACAGAATAGTGTATCTCAGATCAGAAACATTTCTATCATTCGATGAAGTAATTGTTGCATTTTTTTATTTAAAACAAGGGGAAAAGATATAAAAGGCGCCAGGAATAAAACATACCTGGCACTGTTTATTGATGGGATCTTAGGCTCACATCTATATAACAGTTTTAACAGATGACGAATAATAAAGAATTACTCGTGTATGTTAAAATCATTAAGTGAACATTGCTTGGATTAGACCCTATTTAGTAACCAAAGATTCTCAAATCAGTTGATAATTGTTTGTATGTTTAATCATTCCTACTACTATTGTTACTGTTACTGTAGTGAACGAAACTTAGATAGAGAAAACTGAACTTACTGTTTAATGTAAAAACACACAGTGGTCTAATAAAATATGAAAATCATACATTAAATACATGATTTACACAACCTCCTTCAGTTGTCCTTTACATATTCCATCATTCTTCTAATTCTGTTGTTATTTCTATTGCTCTCTTTATTTCAACCTTCTGTTGGCAGGCATTCTATTTCCGATTGATGTTGCATACAATTTATATCTGCTAATACAAGTAGCGCATACACCACACTACTGCTTTTACTACTTTTAAATTTGTCATAATCATTTCATCTCACTAACATAATGTAATCTAACAACTTGAACCGATGTGAACATACATATTAACTCATTAACGAAGTACAGATTCACATATTTGACTGCAAGTCATACATTAAATTCAACAGTTTGTGATGTTGTAATGAATGAACACCCCCAAATGCCCTGGTACGACCGAGAGTGGAGAGAGTCCGCACCCTCTCTCGAAATGCTCACACACGGCCACGTGCATACAACCACTACCACGGAAGTCCTACTCACTGCCTTCTTGCAGCAGGGGTGTTGTTTACGAAACTGAGGGAACGAAAAGCGAATGTCTGATGATTTAACCGGGTTGGTGGACACGATGAGTCCACCTGGGACAGTTGGAAAACCCTCATTCCAAACCAATTATGCACATGGGCTCCAGTATCCTGAAGGGACAAATGGCGTATGAACCAATCGTTAGTCACCGGCTACCATGGGACTGGCTCTCCTTACGCTGCTCTATTGCCTTGTGGATCAGACCTTTAGGTCGAAGGCTCGAGGTGTGGCCCCCTAAGAAAACCACCTGCTTCAGTTTGGGCACCCAAGCAGTATCACAACTCTCACACAAATCGAATGATTTATATGTCTTCCATTAATTGTTCTTGACATCCTTTATATTTTTCTTTCACTTCTAAATTTCTTCCGTTCAATATTTGTCGATATAAGTAGCATACACCAAAATACTGTCTGGTTGATCAAATCAAAATATATAGAGTAAGGTTTAAATCAGTTATTTGGTATGATTGAAATTTAAGTACTTTTATTATTAAGTCACTGTCCCAATTATCTAAATGATGATTCAAATTAACAATTTAAGCTTGTAAAATTGAGTCTATTTTAATATCACCTTTAATAAATGTATTGTACTTTAGTGTCATCTATTTTATTAGTGATCAAAAGGTTTCTATGGCAAGTAAACTTAAAAATGAATATAGAATTGGGTGTGAGATTAATCACTCTTTCTACAAATAAACTGTATGTATCTACAGTTTTCCATGTTACCATACAAATGATTCAGATAAATTCATTGGTATTCTTTTTATACAACTGATCCGTCCCTACGGAAATTCTCTCACTAGCTTACTTGGCATATATATATATATTTTAATGTGAACACTTGGTTTTATTGAAACCATGAATCGATCAATGTTAGACCACCATTGAAAACCTAGAAGCATTAGACAGTCGTTTCGATCTATTGTGGGTCTCCTCAGTAATGCGCATCCACAATCCCGCTCGCGGGATACGAACCCAAGACCTTCATTCTCGCATGCGAACGCTTAACCTACTGAACCACTGAGGCGGTATCCAATCGTGCTAGTGTCTAACATCAATCAATCCACGAAATTGCGCAACCATCTTCCATTGTACTGAGGTAGATACCTGTCTCTACCCGACACGGATTAGCCCCATCGGTCACGGCTTCTTTGTTTGTTTTTTTCGACTGAGTTTACTGGTCAGTTTGTTTTAGCAGATGTCTGAATGCGATGTGCCTGAATATTTAGGCTACCTTTTTCTTGCCACCTAGATATTTAAGCAAGTTATCTGTTTTGTTTGTTTGTTTTATCACATCATTAAGTCTATTAATGGCATAACCTATTCAGGCACGTTTATAAAAAGTTTACGTTCTTTCACTGCGCAAGTTACAAAAAACAGTATAAAGAGACATCATAGTGACTGGCAATATCTATTGAAGAGATTGAACATTATTCACATGTGGATTCCTGAACTGCTTACATCCAATTAGCGATCACTAATTAACTTTATTACATATACATTATCTAAGAAACATGATACTACCGTTCTCCAAGCCCTAACTATTTTTTTTATTGAATAATGATATTCTAATTTTGTTTGATTTTTTTCTTGTGTGTAAAAATAAACCAACCCCCTCCCCTCTCCATATTATCTAATTAATTATACACACAGGTCGATATTTCACTATGTCCAAACGAGATTGTCGAGTATCATTAGAGATTTATAAGAATTTTCTAAAACGTATGGAATCTATGAATACATTTGTAAGAGTTGCTGAGGTAATTAATTCAATAATTCGTTGTTTTTGCGTATTTCACTTTTTTTTGGGTTTTTTTTTGTTTCGGATTACAAGTATTTTGTAACATCATCGCATATTATTATTGCTGTGTCTTGTGATCGTTAATTTGTTATGATTTGAAATGTGGATCAATATTATGTGCTAGAATAAACTGTCGATTATTGATTAAAATCTATTTACTAATTGACATATTGACCAATCAACACTTTTATTGATCTTTGAATTCTTTGTTCTTACTCAGTGAATTAATCAAATGTAGATGAGAAGAAGCAGATTAGTTCTTTATTGTACTTAATTCAATCATCACTTGAAACTCATAGAATAGTGCACTAAGTACATACGCATACCATTTAATAAGAAGTTATACTTTATTAGCATACAATCATATCATAAGTGAATTGTACTATGTTTCTCTGTGGATTTCGTAATCAGTTGGTGGGTATAGGTCGAGTAGGGGATTAGCCCGATCTCTACCACCCGGGTTACCGCTCATGTTAGTTCATGAGACATTCGTCTCACTATCCAGGAGGCACGACACGAATGTGTGAGTCGGATTTTGCATAGCACAATTACATTTGGAATATCATAAGTGATAAAGAATGGAGCAAATAGTACATAATTAATTAAAAATGATTAAAGGATATTAAAATGTATAGCAACAATTAATAGGTTCAGTAAAAGCTTACGATAAGGTTAATATAGAACTGCAACTATACAATTATCTACTAATTATACAATAATAATCTGAAAAATAACTTGAAAAGTTCCAATATTCATTCCACTATAACAATTACGTCATCTATAAGTGCATCATTAGAACGATTGTTATCATTTATACAAACACCATTATCAATGTCTTTGTTTTAGGCATAACTTTCTGCTTAGATATTTTATTTTTAAAATAAAATTAACTGACATTGTTTTCTCTCCTCCTCCCCCCCCCCCCAATGTCTCGTTAAATAACCATAATACACTCATTGATCTACCCCTACCAGGATCTTTATTCTTCAATACATTGTTAAAGGGTTACAGTTCCGATGAATAAATGTTTTTTTTTTAAATTAAAATAGATATATGAGCTATTAACATCAGAAAGAGACTTATCTTTCACAGCATAATGGATACACAGATATGATATATTCTTACTTAGTGAAGGTGGTGACATAATACAGAATCTTTTGTTCACGTTGAGCAATAGTGCAAGTGTATTTGATATTTATTTCATACCTTCTAGATTCAAAAGGTTTCTTCAATACTTATTTAAGCAAACACCTAAATTAACAATGAATGAATTGGTTTAATTCATCGACCACTTCATATGTTTTGGGAGTTTCATCAGCCTTGTTGATCTAGTTCGTAACAAAATCTCTTAATAGATTCAGAAATCTTGGTTATATTTTTGTTAACCTACACGACTTGTAGTGCAAACTGGAGAACCAGTTGACTGCACAACAATCCATTCTGTATATTACTTTTGTGAAATGTATATTGTGAAAATAAAATACATGTTAGATGGTGGTTGGAGATAGTCAACAGGAAACCCTGGGTCCGGGTTTCGTGTTACTTGGCACTCGTCCAGGGTTTCCTGTTGACTACCTCCAATCACCATCTAATCTCAACATAGTGCACGTAATGTCGAGTCACCTAGACTAGTGGCCACATTGCCACTTGGTCGATAGCATTCGATCTGCTCTACGAAGGACTTGACACACATGACATAGATCACCATGTAGTGATCAATTAATTGTGATAAGATACGTATATATTGCTAAGTTTACCACCCTCTTGTTCCTATTTTGTTGCACTACAAATCTGAAACTGTTTATCACTTCAATGAAATTTCTTACACTGTATTTTTACAGTTCTTCATATGAATACTTTCCTTACAAATATCTCATTAAAATACTGTAAATCGATATAAAATCATTCGATCTTTTGTTTACTTCAGTCTGCTGAACCTGGAGGCTCACCCTTATCAATTGATTCGGAAAACAATCCTTTTAAACCAGTAAGTGTAAACAAAATATCTTTTGTAATGTAGAATAAACAAGCAACTTAGCGCTTGATCATAACCGCTACATTTGACCTCGAATAGTATCTACTTAGTTATTCTATGATTTATTTTTATACTACTATCAATTTTAATAGTAGCTAAATACCATAGACATGTTAACTGCAATATTGTCAGATGTAAAAATGTTTAAACAAAATTATGACTTCCTCATTTCAGTTATTTGGGTATCGTTCTTTTCCTGAAAGAAATTAAAGAATGATTCTTCCCAAGGAGAGTTCATAATTCCAATTATCGAATTTCACATCGTCTTTTTTTTATCTTCATATCAGTCAGTCATTATTAACGTAGAGCATGGTACAGATATGTGTTGGTTCAAGTTGCCCTATCGTATTAGCCACTCCAAGACAAATTAAAAGAGAAATCGAAATAATGTTTTAGTAATGAGAGAGAAAACAACTGAATATCTAGAATATAGTTTGAAAACACAGAATTGAAAGGTATGTTCATCGGTACTATCGTGAACAACTCTGAACCATTTCACCCAAAGTATCCAACCACTAATCGCACGTGTCTTTATATCACCCTATCATTCACATGTAGCTCAAATAGTCTATTTTGAAGCGAAATTTTAAATAAGCGGTCAATAAGTCGTTTTATGCAACCCAACCCAGTTTTGAAAAGTCAAAGTTCATCCATTACCAAAGCCCAAACACTATGCAAAAAGTGTGTTACATCCCATTATGTTTATTACTCTATATGTATATATGTTGATACATTTTGAAAGGAGCAGTTGTGGTCTTCATGTAACATACCTAATTGGCTAAAATAACCAGTGAATTACAATATTCTAATAAGAGCACTGGACAAGTCAACATCTTCATCCATTTCTAAATGTCGGGTTGAGACCGGCCTTAGGTTTGTTTGGTATCGGATCAGCGTTTGTGGCGTCGTGTAAGAGTCTCCAGGAGAAAATATTACAGTTTATTGAAACCTTAAACATCATATATAGATTCAACCCCCCCCCCCTTAGTGTGTTCAAAAACAATTTATTTTCACATTAAATCTACTCTGAGAATATTGATTTATTGTCCAATATAATGCAATTCACATTATTTTTCCTTTCAATTTGTACAATTTGACATTTTATTTTTCATATTTAATATGTATATTCTAATTGTTTGAAATGTATTACGTTAATCACTAGGTCCCTCCATCAGTTTTAGAAGCTCTTGAAGAACATTTAACATACTTAGAAGGTCATAAACAAACTGAAAAGTAAGTGTTTACTTTAATAAATTTTTCTCAGAATATATCATTTATTTGATATACTACTGAATTATGTAAACTATGTATTCAGTATGACATATTTAGTAAAATATAAAATTCTCTTCTTCTTCGTACACATTATATCATCATCGTCTTTGGTAGGATTCAGATCTGAGATATTAATTTTGAATAGTCACACAATAATCTGATCGACCAAACTTGATCAGGATCAAACAAATATGAACATTGGGTTACTATTACTCAGTCAGTGATCAATAAATGTGTATATACAAGTGGATTTTTTTTGTCACTTATATCAATTAGTTTTCATGATTAAGTCAAGTCCCTAACACCAAAAATTATTGGATAACTACTTTTCCCATATATATGTGATTCGTCAACAATGTTTATTTACAATGCAATACAAATTCAAACTATAAGCCTTCAAATTTTATAGCATATGGTCTACAGAGTATCAGTTGTAAAACGTTTTTGATTATAAGTGAATAGCTTGAATTTGATACATAGTAATTAGTTGACCAGTACATTTATCAATGTTGAAAGTCAAGTATTATGATTGTAGCAAAGTATTGTTTTCCAATATGTACGTCAACAAAATACATATTTCATAGAATCATTACGCAAATTTAGAATATATTCACACTACAAAAAATTTTTTTCAACTTTATTTGTACAGTAGTAATGATAATCGCCTTACACAGTATCATAGTCAGTCAGTAACAAGGCAGAACTTCGTACATACGTACATCAGCTCGAGTTGCCATACCACATTAGCACAGAGATGCAGTTTTATCATATGTGTTATGTCCCGATACGAATAATGAATGATAACTTTTGGGATCCATTTATGGACCAATACTATGCGTATATTTTTATCATATAATTCTTATGCAACTAAACTGTTCATATTCATGTCCATCTTATTGTGATCTTTATTTTGACCTATGAACTGTTATTATACGATTTACCATTCTTGAATTATGCTCTGTCTATTAATTACTACCTCCCACATTCATAGCTACATCTGGTTAATTCTTGTACAGATGTTATTTTCCATTTTATGGTAGGATGTGGTCTGTCTGATTGGTATATAAACCGAGTATGTTGGAAATGAATGATTCATATTTCAGTGTCTGAGATTGGTGTTCTGGACTTAACTGGCTGGGCTAGACAGGAAGAAGGACCGATAAATACTCTAGACTGCTCATACGGGTTTTACGCGTCATTGGTCCGATCGATAATTCACTGCTCCCTAATTGGCGGTATCGTTACGTTATACATTAACAGGGCACTCAGGCCACAAGTTATAATAATATGTTTAGTGCAGTGTACAATTACAAAGATTTTGTAATGGCTATTTATTACTTTATTGAATGCACTTTAACTTCTGTTTATTCCCTTTTTCCGGACTTGATTGATCACTTCTTGCTTATAAATATCTGTTTTTATTAAGAAAACCTCAATTGTTGGATTGTAGTGGTATCAGCCAGACTATAACTTATGAACAGTCTTTGAGTGATGCTAAGGTGACCTTGAGAATGTCCACCTACTTACTAGGGTTAATAGAAGGTTATAAATTAGTGTGAGGAATTAGGATTAAGATTTACAGTTCGACTCTATGGTTAGGAATTCGAGTTAGAGTTCTCATCACGAACCGACATAAACTGTAATAGAGCAATGCTATTTAGCTATGCTATAGATGAATGGATTTCGTGCCAAAATCCAAAACTCGTTATCTTAAATCTGGTTGATTTGTCCAAAAATTATAGTCTATCCTTTTCACCTTGATGCTTATTGTTCCATCTAATGAGATTACTACGTTGCAAATTCAGTGTGACACGCACATTGAATTCATCTAGTAGCCACTACTGAATTCATATAAAATGAACCTATCTTTCTTATTTGAAAGCTGTTCTACTCTGACGACCATATTTGAATATATCCTTATACACCACAATCTTTCTTTTATATATTACTACCATTAAAGTAACTACTTCTATGAATTTGGTGTTCGTCTTGTTTTGCTAACGGGGCAACTTGAACCGATGTATGTATGTACCTAGTCCTACGTTGTAACTGACTTTGCAGAGGAATCCAAAATGTATGTCTCATCTTATATAAAACTCAGCGAGTGGATTTACCTTTATCCCAGTGTTTACAGCTTTCAACACACAACGCATCATTTGTTGAGCTGTTAACTTCAAATAGCCTCAATCTAACTATGATCATTCTTAGAAATACTTCATAAAGGCAATGCACTTAGCAACAGCGGATGATCATTTGTAGTCTTAGATATTATTTAACAATTAATAAATACAAACTATTACTAATAATTTCAACAGTTGAGATCATGAGTCAGTTGAAGCCAGACCACCATGAAACACTGGACGGCCGTTTCGTCCTATCGTGTGACTCCTCAGCAGTGCGCATCCACGATCTCGCCCCTTGCGAGATTCGAACCCAGGACCTACTGGATTCGCGCGCGAGCACTTAACCACTAAACCACCGAGCTGGCATCCAATAGTGTTAATGTCTAACGAAACGGCCGTCCACTGCTTCCAGGTTTTTCATGGTGGTCTGGCTTCAACTGACTCATGATCTGAACAGTTGGGATTACTACAATCTCCACAAAAACCCCTTCTATTACTAATAAAACCATAGTGTTCATCTGTCTTTTTTTTCATTTCACAGAAAAATTACTAGTAATATATCTCCGAAATCACAACCAACAATAAATCCATCAATATCCAATAGTAATAATAATAATAATAATAATGATTTTGAACCATCAATTTATTCAACTGGATCAGATAAATTTATATTAACTCCTGTAGAACGTCAACGTATTATTGAAGAAGAACGTGCACGTTTAGAATCATTTGTATCTACTGCAAGACAGCATAAATTTTCAGATCATCATCAAAATCATTTAAATAATAATGATATAAATCAACAAAATTATTATTCAATTCAATCAGATAATGATAATTTTCTTGATTTATTATCATTTGATGTTAAACAACAGTCAAATGATTCATTATCGATATCATCATCTGTTGAACAGAATTCCATAATAACATCTGAAAAGAATTTACTTGGTTAGTTATTTTTATAAGATTATTTTATTATTCATAAATGTAAGATATCATCAGTTCACTGAAGACATTAGTGTACGGTGGTGCAATTTCGTCGATTTGTTGAAATTAGACATTAACACTGTTGAATGCTGGCCTGTTCAGCGGTCTAATGGTTAAGCGCTCGCGTGAGAGACTGATAAGTCCTGGGTTCGAATCTTACGAAGGGGAGGGGGGCGGGATCGTGGATGAGCACTGTTGAGGAGTCCCATACTAGGACAAAACGGCCGTCCAGTGCTTCCAGGTTGACTCATGATTTCAACTAGTGAAATTTCTAAAATCTCCACAAAACTCCTGATAATATCTTAATAGTTAAGTCCAGGAGTCAATCTAAGCTAGACCACCGTTGAAAATCTGGAAGCATTGGACGACTGTTTCATCCTAGTATGGGTCTCCTCGGCAGTAAGCATCCAAGATCCTGTATGTGGGACTCGAACCCAAGTACCGTTTAGTGCTTCAAGGTTTTCAATGGTGGTTTAGCTTAGATCGATTCATTAATTCAACTAATAAATTTGTTGCAATCTCGATAAGCCCTTATTCTAATAGTAATTATCATGTGCTGACTAGTGACTGGCTTCAAGATGGATTTCTTGGAGTTCTAATGAAAAGCCGTAACCAGTGGAGTTCAATACGTGTCGGGTAGATACAGGTACGGCCGAGAGTGGGGAGAGTACGTTCTCTCTCTCGAAATGCTCTCACATAGACACGTGCATACAACCACTACCACGGAAATCTTACTCACTGCTTTCTCGCAGCAGGGGTGTTGTTTACGAAACTGAGAGGACGAAAAGCCAATTTCCGGCGCTTTAACCGGGTTTGTGGATATGGAGGATCCACCTATGGGAGTTGGAAAACCCTGATTCCAAACCACTGGTGCACATGAGCTCCAGTATTCCGAGGAAACAAATGGCGTATGAACCAATCGTTGGTCACCGGCTACAATGGGACTGCATCTCCTTACGTTGCTCCATTGCCTTGTGGATCGGACCTTTACGTCGAAGGCTCCGGGTATACCTCCCTAAGAAAATCACCTACCTCAGTTTGGGCAGCCGGGCAGTATCCCAGCCCTCACACATATCCAATGAGATCTGTGTGGCGCATATGTATTTGGTGCCTCCTTGTACCAATATGTATATGTCAAAATAATAATAAATAATAATTCAACATTCGATCTAGTCAAATAAGAAAAATATCTACATGCCATCGAAGAAGTAATTAGAAATACATAAGAATAATAATGATTACATTAATGAATGAAGAGATATATATGTTATTAAAATGAAAACGTATTTATAGGTCAGTAGGAAAAGAAGGATTCAATAAGCGTTTTGTTCTTTGAACATGATAATTTAATCATAAATACCCTATACATATTTGTAATTGACTTCCTATGAATTTCTGATATTATCTTTTATCTGTAAAGTTCATTTCTATCGTCTAGACATCATAACGTGAACCAATCTAATTTGCTAAATACACCACATTAAGATAGATGCCAAGAGAAAAAGACTGAATGAAATTGAATGTATAAAACCAACTACGTCAGTATGACATTTTTTTTTACACTAGTTACACTTCCAACATTTGTGAAATAACATAAATTGACCTGTTATCTAAAATACATCACCTTTTTTCTTTTGATGAACTTTCTACATTCCAATGACTTCATCGAAGATAACAATAGATAAATATCGACTATGTTTTCTGTGTTTACATTGAAAATTCATCAAATAACTTCATTCATTTCAATCTGTATTCTTCCAACAAGTGTAAACCATTTATATTCGATAAATTTTCTATCAATGTTCCAAAAAAAAAAATCCATTCTCAGAGTTGTTTTTGTACCCTCAAACTTATCAGATGATATTAGGTCAGTAAATAGATCTCAGGGATAAACAGTTAACTCCATTATTACATTTTGTCTCAAGCATGAATAGAAATAATTATAACAAGAATTGTTCGATTACATTACGTCCATTCAAATGGGGTAATAACTTTCCAATAAGCTATCACAATTAGATATTTCCTATGTTTTCTCTTCACAATCAAACATTATAATAGGACCTTTTGATTGACTTTGCCTTCAGTTCAAGAAAACCATTTATTGATTTATTTCATTTAGACGCAAAGAAGCACACTATCCAGGTGCCCAAATCGAAGTAGCTGATTTTCTTAGCTGACCAGTCCGACACTTTGACCTAGAGGCCTGATCCATAAAGCAATGAAGCAGCGTTCAGAGATGTAGTCCCATGGTAACCGGTAACCAAGACTAGGTTCGTACTTTATTTGTTCCCTCAGGACCCTGGAAACCATGTGCACCATTATTTTGGAATCAAGGTTCTCCAACGCCCCTAGATGAATCTTCCGTACCCAACAATTCGGTTAAAGCACAGGACATTTGATTTCCGTTCTCTCAATTTCGTAAGCAATACCACAACGGCGAGAAGACAGTAAGTAGGAATTCCCTGACAATGTCTGTATACTCGTGGCCATGTAAAAGCATTTCGAGATAAGGAATGGGTCGTCTCCAACGTCAGTCGTGCCAGGACATTTAGAGGCTAATGTATATATCGCCTTTTGTCTGACACTGATAATCATTACACAGTATGTACAAGTGAGTTCCTAGCTAGTGTAGGCCAATTACACTACATCAGTATATTTGAAGTTTTTCAACGAATTCTTTAATAAGCTAAGATGTTCCCATCATTCACAATCCATGACAGCAACTTCGTGCTAACCGTAACATGTGTTACGTCTTGTTGCCTATTATTTTCCTCCGATTTGTAATGTTTTCTGGAGTGTCCAATTTTAAGTTAGAAGAAGACCAAAGACAGTCACACCAGGTATATATTCAGGAAGAACTGTCTTCTACTTTTCCTCATGTTTTGAAAGATACAGATTCGTTTACTGTGTGTCATTTAATTTTCTCGTAATTATGTTATTATTTTTGTTTGTTATAGATTTCAATGATGTTTCAACTAATTCATTATCATTTGAGTCGAATAGAAGTCCACCATTACTTCTCTCTGCTCAGTCAACTTCAACTCTAGTTCCTGCAATGATGTCCTCTGGTCAGTTGCATTCTACAAATCCATTCTTATTCAATACTCATCCTCAGTTATCGATTACATCCAAAGACTTCATATTGAATCAGCGAGTTCCTGCTAATCCACCTTCCACATCTCCACAAATGCAGCCTAATTGTGAGTTTGACGTACACGACTATTGTTTTCATATATATCTGTCCAAAGTTTTGTTATACCGAGGAAAAACAGATTATTTGAGTTCTGTTGGATTCTGTATGATCAGGTCGTAATGACCGGAGAGTAGTTATATGGTCTCTGTCTCTCTCGAGTCCGATTATCAATTATTTCACTAATATAGCCAATGGGACCGGTGACCTACTTGTCAAATTACAAGAATCAAAACCTTAACGCTTACCGGTCCTCGATCTTCTTCCAACAAAGTGACCAGTCAGAAGACCAAATAGAGAGCAAATTAGTTCTTTGTAGTACTCAGTTAAATCATGACTCAAAGCTCATGCATTAACATGCTTGAAGTGTCTGATCATAAAGCAACACAGTTAAAGAGTTGCAACAGTACAAACGTCTACTAATTATACAATTGAAACATAAATAATAATCCTGTCTATGATATTTTCAGAAGTTATACATCCGCACTGTTCATCCCGTTATATCAGTTTAGGCCACTAGTGTTTAACTCATAAATCATAGGTTCGAGCCCAATTTATCCACCTAATAAGGTTTAATTAAATACGCAGTACCGTTATGTTTAACATAATTCACTGTGTGATCAACTGATTATTATAGAATTTTCACAGTTTAAATCACGAATTGATCTTAGTTTGATCACTACTGAAAACCTGAAAGCATTAGACGACCTCTTTGTCCTAATATGGGATTCAACGGTTTTAATGTCTAACAATCAATCTGTGATATTGTGCAACCCTACATCTATTGCCTGAAGTGCATAGCTGTCTCACACCTGCCGACTTAATGATTTGAAAGTTAAGCATTCGTGCACGAAGCTGAAGTCGTGAATTTGATTTCCACATTCAGGATCATGGATGCAAATCAATCTACTTCTCGAATGAATTTCATTTTGAGTTTTTCTCTATTTTATTGATTGATCTACTTATGTAATATTCATTGTAAGTTCTTTTCTTTCCTACAATCAGATTTATATTAATTTTTTTCTGTAATTAGTAAATATATTTAATCCTAAGTCCTATCATTTCTACTGTCAGTTTTGAATAGAATAATTAAATATGAGTACAGAAATGAGTTTTACATGGTCGGTTAATTCTATGTGCTTTTGAACATAGAAATTTGCTAACAAAATATAAATGCAAACTTCAAGTGTGTATCTGTGTGTATGTGCATAGTGTACATATATATATATATAAGCGATGTTTCTGGTTAATTATATTGTGTACAATTGACCATAATCACCACCCTTCACCTTTAATACATATAAATCATGTACATCGATTTGTATATTCTGTATGTGTTTATTATCTATCGTTATCAATTGGACTATATGGTAAAAATAGATAAATATCCTTAGTGATAGTTCATATTATATAATTTTATAATTGTGATTAACTTTCATTGTTTATTTATTATATATGACATTTGACTGTACAAATTGTAAATTAGATTTAGTATTCTCTATTATCAATCAAGTATTGTTTATTTGAATCTTCCCATTGAGGTTTTAAAATTGCAATTGATTAGTCTCTTATTAACATATGTTCATCCTGTGCATATTGCCTCGATATTACCTTCAGTAACAAGTATTATATGCAAAAATGGATAGTGGCTAGCCATGGAATCTAGGATGCACTCTTTGTCCTCATTAAGACTCATCAACTAGATGTACCTACACCTCAGAGTTGATGTTCATTCTAAAGCGAACAGTACTGAGTTCGAGCCTCAGAATGTACATTAACTCTGAGGTGCAGTTATATCCAACTGATGAGTTCCAAATGTCACGAAACACGTATCCTAGATTCCACTGCCAATCCTACTCCATTTATTATTCTGAATCAACTTTATTTTTTACCTTCTTTCGAATCGCATTGTTTATGCTTAATCTTTCCCATTATCGTTAATACTACTACTCCATGTTTGGTATACATTTTATTGCAATAACTTGAAACAATGTACACATATGCCAGATTCTATGTTGATTCAACTGACCTATTGATTCACTATAGTCCGATAAGATTTTACTCTTCCTTTCATCTTTGTTAATACTACTAATAACTTAACTAGTGTTATTGTTTGTTTTAAACATAAAATCAGACAAAAATCACACCCTTTAAATTTGTTTACTAGTTGTCATTGTTGTTTTGTTTTTTTTTTTCATTTTCTCTCTTTTCTTTTACTCCTAAAGCACTTAATAATATGAATCAAAATAACACATTGATAGATTTTAACTCAGTTTTCAACAAATACGGGTAATATTTCTGTTTGACATCTTCTAGGAAAGGTCTGTTGTAGTTTACCTACTATAGTCTGATCTATACGTACGTACGTACATACTTACAGATATATATATATATATGGACGTACATACACACTCAGTAAAAATTAGTTCTGAATTATTAACTGTTTGTTTGTATGTTGTTGTTTTATTTGGTTATTTTTCTGCTTCAACTATTGTTTATTTCACTAATTGAAATCATAAGTTAATTGAAGCTAGACCACTATAGAAAACCTGGAAGCAATGGACGGCCGTTTTGTTCTAGTATGGGACTCCTCAACAGTGCTCATCCACGATCCTCCTTCGTGTGATTCGAACCCAGGACTTATCAGTCTCTCACGCGAGCGCTTAACCATTAGACCACTGAGTCACAAAACCCTTTCTGATAATATTGTTTATTTGCTTAAATCTGGTGATTATTTTATAGATCATAATAAATTTAAAGAGGAATTACAGTTTTTCAAGTTGATCAATGAACAATAGTGGAATATAGGACCAGTATTTTATCGTATTTCGAATGACTCATCGGCTATGAATGTACTTGCATTTTTGTGTTGAATTTTATATTGAAACTCCAACCGAGTACATTTTGCTATAAAAAATATCACATTAAATCCAGATGACAAATATGAACCTTTTTCAATTTGAGATGTTAAGTGTTCTTACGCGAGACTGAAGGTCCTTGGTTCAAGTCTCACGTGTGGGATCGTGGATGTGCACTTCTGATAAGTCCCATACTAGGATGAAACGATTGTTTAGTACTTTCAGATTTTTAATGGTGGTCTGTCTTAGATCGACTTATGAATTCAACTATTAAAATCATTACAATCTCCGCAAATCCCCATTCTTAAGATTTATTCTTTGTTAGAGTGTTGACGTATCGATCAATTGTTCTGTTTTTGTTGGAGAGATCCAAAATATTCCTCTAAAAAAGATTAGAAGGATCCTGAAAACGCTAGAAAACGTTCTATCCTTTCAATATTGAATAAAAGTATTTTAAAAACATCTAGAAAGTGAAGAGTCACGTGTCACATTTCTGACAGGTTGATTAGCTATCTTGCTACTATGTTTAGTAAGGTTCCAGAAACCCAAAGCCACCTGAGATACTATAAATACCCTCGATTTTCTGTACATAAACAAAGCTTGGAATCTAACTTCAATCGCTCCACGACATTACTCAACCATCTCCCATCGTCTTCGGTAGCTACTTTCCTGAAGTTGAAGCCTCTGGGTCTGATTCTCGTGTACAGGGTCGTGTACGTACACCACATCCGTCCAGTGCTTCCAGTTTTTCAATGCTAGTTTAACATCAATCGGTTCATGATCTCAATTAAAAAGTTTGTTAACTGTTTAATTTTTCCAGCAAAATAATATGATAGGTTATTATTGATATGTTTACAAAAATATCATCTTTTGTTTACATACATTGTTAAGATCAATAATACAGATTATATCTGAGATGAATAAACAAACTAAGGGCTGAAATTCGTTTTTACACTTTCTTTATTCATGTTACTTTGCTTTGTTGGGCGGTTGCCCCAAACTGGTAACGATGTAAACGTTGCCTATGGTACAAATCCAATCTGCTATTTGAGTAGAAAAACTGAGGATGATGAGAAAGCTTTTATGGACGATTTAGAATAGAAATATATTCACGAACTCATTCAAAAGAATATATTTGTTTCTCTTAGATAATCAGGTCAAACCTTGACCAATAGTTGCGTGTGTTCGTCAGTATCTTTCACCTATCATTTGACCCTGAACTGATATGTCTGGTTGACGCAGTCTATCTTTACCTATAAGTCATGTGTTAGCAATTCTAACCAATTTGACTTACCTCATATGAACACGTTTAAATGCTGCCTATTAGAAATGCTTTCTATTTAAAATATTTACACTCCTGTTAGCAGTAGTATTTAAACTAGCACAAGTCAGATTTTCTCTTAACCTGGTTTTCGAACTAGTTGATACTCATCAACAGGCAAACCTTCAATCTCTATGTGCAATTTTAACATAGGTCACCAAAATTCACTGTTTAAAATGTTACTACTGAGTTGTTCTTCCAGAGACTGGCCTTCTGTGAGGACTAGGAAGTTTATAGATGACTGATCACTTAGTAGATCTTTGGTAGTGATTAGATTACTTTGACGAACACATAAATTGTAATACATCAGGTTGAATGGCCGAAAACGTATTATAGTAATTCGATTCACTCCAAGTGATTAAAGACTTGTATGTAAACTTTTGTATGGTAGCTCAGTGGTCTGAAAATCAAGCGCTTCCCATAAGACTTGAAGATACTGTGTTCGATCGTTAGTGAGATTAGAGATGCACATTGTTGAAAAACAGTCCCATGCTAGGACACAACAACTATCCAACCCTTCCTAGTTTTCAATGGTTGTTTAACCATGGTATACAACTATGAAAATTCACCTAATCTCCACAAACCTCTTACATTTAATAATTTAAATAATTCCGACATGTAGAGTATTCAAACCAGAATAGTTTCTGTTCCCGATGTATTGTTGTCGAATGAACAAGAAGATGATTATATTACTTACTCTCTTTTTCCCACTTGGAATTACTCACTTTTTAGAGGAATTAGGTTGAAAGGATTGTTGTTTTCTGTATATTCTAAATGATTCTAATCACTATGTTTCAGTGCCCCCAAACGCCCTGGTACAGCCGAGAGTGGGAAGAGTCCGCTTTTCCTCTCGAAATGATCTCACATGACCACGTGCATACAACCACTACCAGGGAATTCCTACTCAATGCCTTCTCGCGACGACGGGGTTTCGCTTGTAAAATCGAGAGGACGAAAAGCGAATGTCCGGCGATTTGACCGGGTTGGTGGACACGGAGAGTCCACCTAGGACAGTTGAAAAACCCTTATTGCAAACCACTGCTGCACATGGGCTACAGGGTCCTGAGGAAACAAATGGCGTCATGCTTTTGATTTACTCTACATCATTATTTTGATGACGTTAAATAATCGGACATAGTGTACACTCGATTTCTCACCCTCAGTATTACGTAATCATTATTGTACCCGATGTTACTGCATCAGTTGCTTACATAAACAAATGTCTTATATTTGTTTTGTTTTTGTGCAGCAAATAATGTTCCGTCAAAATCATTAATTTCATTAGACGATAAAATTGCTCAAATAGCTGGAAATTTGTCTATTTCTGATAGTTATTCATCTACACAAGCTGGTCGTATTTATCGTGCTCCCGATGGAAGTTTATCTGCAATCAATTGGTCTGGAACTATGCCATGTGTTCAAGTTTCAACAGTATCCAATCAACAGATGTCACGAGTTTCAACTGTTCATCAATCACCTTCTTTGAATCAAATAATAGGTCCAGTTAATACTAATCATCAACCAACTGCTTCGATCCCATTGAATTCAACTAATCCATGGGCTGCGTCAGCTCAGTCTAATGTGAGTTCATTCTGAAGTTGGTTCGCTTTTAATCTTATATAAATTCGATATTTGTGTAACTCAATTCAGGAGCTGGGTATTTTAATATGGTAATTAAGTTTGTCTAGCATTTGAATCCATGCATTATCAGTGAACAGTAGTTACTTTTTATCACTTACCTGTTGTCACCTCAAGTAACTCGTATGTTTGGTGTGATTTTTAATCATTTTCTGTTTTATTTACTTCAAGATGTCAACTCCCATCTTGTTAGTAGTTAAAAGTTATTGAATTACTTAGCAATGGTATTTCTTCTTGACCATCATCAACTAACTATCTTAGATCTCTCTGTTTCCAATACTGTCGGTGTTCCATCCTACTTGTGAAATCTAGTGATCCTTTTGGAACAGATTCCGTGTTTTAAAGGCTTACAAACCCACCATGTGAATGTGATTTTGTGGGGACCGCGGCCCACTGGTCTTTGCATGCATAATGGTATCACACCTAAGAACAAGTAAATTTTACTTGCCCTGGATATGTATAATCCACTTTCATACTAGTTACCACACAAACTTTCATGTGAGTATCACTTGGCATACATGCAGGTATATCTACGCTGTAGCAAATATACGTAACATGCACACCGGTAACACAGATTTTATCCGATGCATCCCATAGCATACATGTAGTTGTATTCACCCACCTGGGAGAGTAGATGTTCACCGTTCCCTTTGAAACGTATTTGCTACAACAGAACATCTCCTACACATTACACACATAACATTCAGTGCATAGTTACCACCCCTGTACTTCCTGACACACACAGGCATAAGCACTCGGTCAAGGGAGGTTGTTAGTCGCCTCACGCTAGTATTTGGTACCACCTATTCTTATTATGTCTTTGACCTGATGGATAGGCCGCTGATTTTGTTAGACATAGAGCATACATTTTGCAACTAACGTTTCCTTTGTACGACACCAAACGCATATCTCTTGCATATACATATATGAACTGCATAGGTCTGAGTACTTGTGAAATTCTTATTCATAAGCATGTTCATCAGATAGCCCGTTACGGTTAAGTCAACCTCAAGTTGGAAACCATGTTAATCAAGTAAACAACAGAGTGGGTGACGAGTTCGATCTCCATCGACTGCGTAAGTTGACTATCAGGGTTGCCCCCATTATCCGACAGCGCCGTGAGGAGGTCTTTGGTTACATTTTGCTTCATTCTCCATAATGAAGGCCCCAATTTAATTATTTACACTTACGTTATTGCTAAATAACTATAAAGCAGCATTATTATTCAGTGGTTATCGTCATGTGTTTAGTCCTCCCTAGTACTCTGATACGGTCAAAAGTTATGAGATTCTCCCCTTCCTCTCAAAATATTTTCACATAACCACAGGTATATAGACATATTGTCAGAGAAATTCCTATTTACTATCCTCTCATTATGATAGTATTGTTTACAAAATTGAAACAACGGAAATCAAATATCCTGTGTTTTAACCAGGTTATTGTGAGCATAAAAGATCCATCTAGACGAGTTGGAAAACCCTGATTCCGGCATCATTATTTATTTATTTGAACACATAACTATTGATACAAGAGGTCACCAAACATATATGCGCCACATAAAACAATGAGAATTTAAAGAGAAGGGAAAACAGGTAAGCAACGAAGGGAATTATAAAAATAAGAGAGAACAATAACGACCAGATTAGTGTAAGGTAGTGTAATAGTAGTAATAATGAGGGGGGGGAACAAAAAGGTACAATCAAAAGAAATCTTTCAGTTAAGGAAGAAGCAATCGCTTTTTACGAAGAAAGTAAAAGAAGGTTACAGCAGGATCGCCACTGGTTTCTATTCTGAGCCATATCTGATAACATTTCTAGCCATTGTGTTGCATCATCTCTCGGACTCTAGTCAGGGAGTCGTGAAGGACCAACAGAAGCAGCTTTCATCCATATCCTGACACCATATCATACACTGATCACCTGTCCGGTTTTTCCAACCAGTCTTAGCGTTGACAAATCATACATGACATGGAATTCTCTAGGATGACATTCGTAGAACATGTCCGTCATTATAGCTTCTTCATCACAAAATAACCAAATTCAAATAATATTCTCATCTTTGATTGTTTTATTAAGGTTCATTGTTCATAATCACCATGATAATATAAAATATAATATTATTTTATTATTATAATCCATGATTGAATTCTTGTGTTCATTTTGGTTTGTTTATTTTTAATAATCTTTTTCTTTTTTTTTTTTCTATTAACTATTTTATAGATTCTTTATCAAACTCAATCATTTATGAATAATCATATTCCATTGAATAGTGGAATAATCAATCGTTCAACTAATAATCCATTTCTTTTATAGAAAAAAAAAGGTTTATTATTATTATTATTATTATTATTATTATTATTATTATTATTATTATTTATCATCTAAATAGTAAATTCTCTTGGTACAACATTTCGTTCATTCTTTCGTTATTTCTATATATATATATACATAATCACATATATTGTCTATATCTATGTAAGTGAATATGCACATACAGTATATATATATATGTGTTTGTGTGTGTGTAATTGTGTGTCTATGTATCCATCTTCAACGAATAAATAAAGAAAGACATATCCTTCCCTCTCTCCTCTTCAATCATATCATATTGATTAATCGATTGATTTTTTTTCCTGCCTTTCTTTATATATATATATATATATATATATATATATATGTTGGTGTGTGTGTATTGTGTGCATGTCTATCCAACTGAATTTTTTGTCTGTCATTCAGTACATGAAGTATAATTCACCTTTCTTTCTATTATTATTATTATTATTCTTAATAATAAGTAGTATGTTTACAAATGGGGAAAATAATGATCAGTGTTGTATTATTCTTTTTTACACACGAGTTGTGTTTTTTTTTCTTTCTTTCCTTCTTTAATTATTCATTCGTTCATTTATTTGTTCTAAAATACAGATGAACAATTTTTACATGATTATTTTTGTGTGTTTCTATGCCATTGATGGTATTTTATGTTTTGTATATGGAATAATAATAATAATAATAGTAATAGTCACATAATGACCCCATTGTTTCCAAAGATGTATATGCTTTTTGTTTTCTTTTTCTTTTATGTATGTTGTGCAGTGTGCAAGTACAATTAGTTATATATGTATATTCTCTTAACATATTGTGCCAGTCATATCATTGAAATTATACCGACTTATACTGACAAATATCATATATATATATATATATATATTCATCTTATTATATGCCTACAGACGGTTAAACGAGTTGACCTATCGTTACTATATTTAATGCCCCCCTTCTTCTTTATGCTTTCATTCTACACCATATGTTTGTTACAAATGCGTTTCTGCTGTGTGTGTGTGCGGGTGGGTACCCAGCTATTTTTGTCTTTCCATTTATATACTATACATAATTTAAATAAAATTCTCTTCTCGCAGTTGTCTGTTTACTACTGATTAATAATACCCTAGATCTATTATTATTATTATTATCTTTGGTCTTTGTTTCGCTTATTCCAATATTTGTTTATCCCTTTTGAGTTCTTTCAGACATATATATAAAGCCCCTCTCTCTCTCTCTCTCTCTCTATATATATATATATATATATATATATATATATATATATGCATGTATACCTTAAAGTAAAGACAATTTCTTCTGCACTTCTTTTATTTCGTTAATTGTATGCATCAGACTTAAATTATATATATACATATTTTTCATTTGTTTTTTTTCTTTTTATCTTCTTCTTTGTGGTTCTTCTTTATTTAATGATGAGTTTCTTTCTTATTGGCCAGGTAACCCATTCCTTTTTCTTTTCTTTTCTTTTTTTTTTGTTTTTCATTTTAATAAATATATATTGACTATTCAATAAAAGTATAAAATAAGAATAAACGATGAAATTATTGAATTAAGTCAACTTTACTTAAATAATAAATTATGGTAATATTGTCTGATCAATTGTAGTCTTAAAACTTCCATGGGAAGATACATGCCAAACATTATTACCAAGTGAATTTAAAAACTTCATCCTATTGCACAAGCAAGTAGCTATTAGGACTCAGTAGTATCTAAGTGGTTAACGCAATAACGTTTGAAGTGAATGGTACTCACTGGATTCGAGTCGCAGAGTGAACATCATCTGTGGGATGCAAGTACATCCAGTTGAAGAGTCCGAAATAGGACCAAACGTGTATCCTGAATTCAACTGCTAGCCACTATCCATCTTTGCTTATAAAGTCTGTGAATTGAGACAATGTCAAGGCAATACGCATAGTATGCACATATGCCAATAAGAGACTAATCAATTACAGTCGCAAACGTTAATGACAAGATTCAAACAAAACAATACTAAGTGAATGTGTAATATTGTTTATTGAATTTGAAACTATCATTCATTTGGTGTTGTTTTTTTTCACTTGTATCTTCCCAATGTTGTTTAGGATTACAATTGATCAATCTCTTATTGGTATATCTGTATCCTGTGTGGATTGTCTCCATATTGAGTTAATTCACAAACTTTTATAAGTAAAGATGAATAGTGGAATACAAGACGAGTGTTTCATCTTATATGGGACTCCGTCAGCTGGATTCCACTGCTAGTCATTATCCATCTTTGCTTAAAAAAGCTTGTGACTTTAGGTTATATCGAGGTAATCTGCACAAGATGTATATATGCCAATAAGAGAATGATCAATTGTAATCCTAAATAACAATAAGAAGATACAAGTAAAACAACACCAAATGAATTTCAAAACTTCACCTCATTGCACAAGCAAGTGGTGATCAGGACTCATTAGTTAAGTGGATAACGCAATGGTGTTTGAAGTGAATGCTACTCACTGGATTCGAGTCTCAGAGTGAACATCATCTGTGGGATGCAGGTACAACTAGTTGACGATTCTTAAATAGAATGAAACACGCGTTAAACTAGATTCTCCTGCTAGCCACAATCCATCATTATTCATTGTGTTCAACAACAATAAAAATCAGAATGTTATCTCCATTCATGTATAATAATATCATCTAACTGAGATACAGGGTAATTCTATAGGATCTAATTAATCCAAATGAGACAATCAATATTCATCAAGTTATGTAAGACATTCAACTATTTTGTAATATTAGGATTTCCCTTATTTATTTCAACATCAGTTACATGGTGTTGTGTTTCTTTTTGAAATTAAACAACATAGCAATGTTAACGTTTTAATATCCTATCGATTTTTATTTCATTTCTGTTCAATATTCAATTCTAGATCAGTTGCTTGACAACTATATGGAATACACTTTGTACTATCCATATTATTGTTAAAAGGCTAAATAATAAAATTCTTATCTCTTTCATATATTTGGTGTAAATTACAGTCTGATACACAGATGTTTAATTGTTTATTTTAGTGTCTTTTAGTGACAGATATTTTATTGATCTATAAAAACAAGAAGTTAATCCATTCAATGTGTTATACACTCTGGTTCCATAACAAAACAAAACATTCAACTTGTAATAAAATATACACCAATTTACACTTAGCTTATTTTCATGGAGAACACATTTACTAAGCAAATGGAACAACCTTCCCTCTTAGTATAGAATATATGGTATTTGGCACGTAATGAGATCCGAGATGCGCATTTCTTTCTATTCGAAACTCTTCAGCCAGATGTACCTGCATTCTAAAGTTCATGTTAACTGCGGGACTCGAACCCACTAGAGCTGTTTGTTTCAAGTGCCATCATGTTATCTATTTAGCTACTGAATCCAGATAAATAATCATTTGTGCAACGGATATGACTTGTAATTCAATATGAAATGGATTGAATTATACTGATAACCACATTACATCTATTCTATACTAACTTATGTCATAGTAGTCATATCGAAGCAATTCACATAGGAACTACACATATTAACCAAAACTGATCAAATCCCAGTTAAAAATAATGGGATAATTTAATCCATTTCAAGTTAAATGAATTTTCTATCTGTTTTTTTTATAAAAAAAACTTAATGTAATCACCATCAAACCCCCAGTTGATATCCAATTCTAAATCAAGCCGTAGTTAAGTACGATTAGCTCAAACTAAGGGTCTATTCATCTTCAGAGAATTAAAATAAAATTAATTTTTTTGTCTGGAGAAGTCATTGTATTTTGATTTTTTATTTTACTTTATTTGAACACAAATATTGGTACAAGGGGGCACTAGATACATGCGCGTCACATAAATCAAATGAGATTTGTGTGAGAGTTGTGGTACTGCTCGGGTGCCAAAACCGAAGCAGGTGGTTTTCTTAGGGGGTCACACCCGGAGCCTTTGACCTAAAGGTCTGATCCACAAAGCAGTGGAGCATCGTAAGGAGAGCCAGTCCCATGGTAGCCGGCGATCAACGACTGGCTCATACGCCATTTGTTTTCTTAGTATCCTGGAGCCCATGTGAACCATTAGTTTGGAATGAGGGTTTTACAACTTCCCTAGGTAGATCCTCCGTATCCAACAATCCTGTTAAAGTGCTGGACATTCGCTTTTCGTCCTCTTAATTTCGTAAACAACACTTCGTCGTCACGAGAAGGTATTAAGTAGGACTTCCCTTGGAGTGGCTGTATACGCGTGGCTATGTGAGAGCATTTCGAGAGAGGGAGAGCGGACTCTCCTTACTCTCGGCCGTATCAGGGCTTTTGGGGGCATTGAACTTCAATACATATGCAAAAGAAAGCTCTGCTATGTAGATGACATTAATTTTTGAGCTAATCGCAAAACCCCCAAGTCAAATGAAACGTCTAAGAATTGTTACAACATTGAAAGCAAATTACTATGATAAATATGATACAAATAATATCATCTTGTTAGTACTGAGGTAAGTTGTATAATCATAGATATAGATTCCCAAGAAGATAGGTATGATTACACAATATATATATAAATCATTGTTGATTTCATCTGTAACCAGTGTAACCTATTTCTAATCTAGGATATCACATGATTAACTATCGATCTAGTTGTTACTACTAGTATATGTAAGATCGTTAGTTTCTAAAGCATGATGCTTGAAATATTCAATTTTTAGAAGGATCAGATAGAAAATTCTGTCTTTTTACATAGATATTTAAATGTTCAATGAATAAAAGATGTTTGCATATCGGAAATGAAGTACTGAATTGGTGTTTTTGGATTAGATAAAGATTTTTTTAAAAAAAACTATACACACACGTACACTGTTACACAGCACCGAATGTATCCTTTTTATTTAGATAGTATGGTGATCTAGAATGATACAGATATCCTTCCAATACATTGAAATATTCATTAGTTCACTAGTTCATACTAATTCATGTTAAATATCATGGTAGAGTAGGTCTGTCGTTACCTAAATTGGTTAATGGTAATGTCATGTAATGTTAAACTAGGTAATACGGAGAATCAGTTACTTCAAGGACTAAATGTATACTTTGTTGAAAAGTACCAACTAGTAAAAAATTCATAAAATCTATACACTGAAGAACAAAATATCATTTGATGAATTCCAATCACAATTAAATGTTATAGATAATAAACAAAATGACTAATAATAGGAAAAGATAAATCCGATAACTAATCGAAAAAAAAGGGTAGTACATATCAATTTGTTTAGTCTAGACAGATGACCCTATATTGATAATTGTATAGTGCATTTACGATCTTTGTATGCTATCAGTAAATTTGATGGAAGTAACTTACTAGAATGGGTTTTGTGGAGAATTGGTAATTTCAATAGTTGAAATCATGAATCAATTGAAGCTAGACCACCATGGAAAACCTGGAAGCACTGGACGGCCGTTTCGTCCTAGTATGGGACTCCTCAGCAGTGCGCATCCACGACCCCGCTCCTCGCGAGATTCGAACCCAGGACCTATCAGTCTCGCGCCAGGCGCTTAACCAACTAGACCAATGAGCCGGCATCCAACCAAGTTAATGTCTAACTTCAACCAATCCACGAAGTTGCGCCACCGTACACCATTGTCTTCAGTGAGCTGATATCTCACAACAGACCTGGTTGAACTCCACTGGTCACGGCTTCTCACTAGAACTCCAGAAGTAACTTAATCTGTATATATATACAGTGGAGTTCAACCAGGTCTGTTGTGAGATATCAGCTCACTGAAGACAATGATGACGGTGGCGCAACTTCGTGGATTGGTTGTAGTTAGACATTAACACCGTTGGATGCCGGCTCAGTGGTCTAGTAGATAAACTGTTCGCGCGCGAAACCGAAGGCTCTGGATTCGAATCATGTGAGCGGGATCGTGGGTATGCACTGCTGAGGAGTCCCACAATAGGAGGAAACAGCCGTTCAGTGCTCCCAGGTTTACAATGGTGGTCCAACATCAATCGGTTCATAATCTCAATAAAAATAGCTTAATAATCTTTTATTTATTTATTTTTATTTTAACACATAAGTATAGGTACAGGGAAGCACCAAGTACATATGTGCCACACAGATCTCATTTGATAAGTGTGAGGGCTGTGATACTGCTCGGGTGCCCAAACCGAAGCAGGTGGTTTTCTTAGAGGGCCACACCCCGAGCCTTCGACCTGAACGTCTGATCCACAAGGCAGTGGAGCATCGTAAGGAGATGCAGTCCCATGCTATCCGGTGACCAACGATTGGTTCATACACCATTTGTTCCTTCAGGATACTGGAGCCCATGTACACCATTGGTTTGGGATCCGGTTAAAGCGCCAGAAATTCGCTTTTCGTCCTCTCATTTTCGTGAACAACACCCCCGCCACGAGGAGGCAGTGAGTAGGACTTCCCTGGCAGAGGCTGTATACGCGTGGCCATGTGAGAGCATTTTGAGAGGGTGAGCGGACTCACCCCACTCTCGGCCGTACCAGGGCATTTGGGGGCTTAATAATCTCCACTACACTATACTGATAATTTCAAATTCACCCTAAATTCGACACCCAGTCTTAGAATTCATATTGGGAAAACAAAACCAGGGTCATACATTTCATTCGTTAACATGTTTCTCATAAGACGTAATGATTAGTCTATTGAAAGATCCATCCAGTTTGTGTAAAGCAATAGGAAACCGGTTCTTATGCAGTCTCTTTGTTAGCAAATATGCATCATTTTTAGTTCTCATTTCTATACAGAAGGATTTGTATCTTCGAATAAGTTTTTTAGAAGTAAATCCCCCTATCATTTTTAAAACAAAAAAAAAACTTAAAGGGGACTACATAACAGATATATAGAAGAGTTATCTATGTAGATCGATTAAGTTCAGATGGTGGTTGGACGTGGTCAATAGGAAATCCTGGACCTAGGTTTTAGGCTACTTGGCACTCGTCGCTGACGAGTGCCTGTAATATTTAAGGAAATTGATGCTCCCTGACGGATTCGACCCTGTATCACCCAGCTTCACAGTCAGAGATGTTATCACTGAACTAACCGAGCCGCCACTGACCACCTGTAGGACTGAGATTGGTAATGATCAATCATTTGTAAAGGATAGATTAAGTGAATGGTTTTTAACAGTTAAAATTTAGTTAAATGTAAGAAATTATAAATTATTTCTTAAATATGCAAATTACTATTCTCCTCATCTGGTCTGATCCATATTTTTTTCATCCATTTACCTATTGACGTAGAGTAATTTAGACTGAATTCAGTCAGTACATGGTTTCAATAAGTGCTAGAACTGAATTTTACCAGGATCAAAATGAAAGCGGTTAGCCGTTTCATCATTGAATGTATTAATCTGTTTTGAACATTCACTTAACTTAAATATTAACTTTATTTGTTTACATAAACAGTTCAATTGTCTGAAGTAAATGTCTGAACACTCATAATTGTTAGATAGATTTTGCTACATAATGTATTATTATATTCATGTTCCAAACGAAATAGGAATCAAAAGTCCCATGGGATTACAGTCATCTTTCCAAGAGTGTTTTAGTGACTTCAAAATGTACTTTGAATACAGTGATGCTCTAGTTGTCATTCATATGTTTGAAATCTATCAGAAAATCCTTGATTACAATGTGTATAGTTCTAGTAAGTGACACCAGAATCCATATAAATAAATGTAAACGCAAGTTTTTGAAGAGGATTTCCGATATGAAAGAGTTAAATAGAATAAATGCTAGAAAACAAGATCGCTAAACATCTTTAATTCTAACAATGTAAATTGTACACGATATAACATGTAATCGAATTGAAGTAGTCAAGTAGCTTTGGAAATGAACAAAATCTCGTTTACGCAATAGGATAGAATTAAAAGGGTAAAATCTAATCAGCATGAAATTCGGTTAGTATGATAGTAGAAACACATTATCGACTAACTGATGTTAAGAACTACTAGGTCAAATTGACTTTACATGAACCACATAAACAATGTATCCATTTTACGCGGAGATAGATAGTGGCTAGCAGTGGATACGGTACGAGGTTCGAGTCACATGGTGAACATTAACTCTGAGATGTAGGTACATCCAACCAACGAGTCCCAAATAGGACGAAACTCATGTCCTGGATTCCACTGCTAGCCACTATTCATCATTGCTTATGAAGCTTGTGACTTAATTAATATCAAGACAATCCGCAAAGGATGCACATATGCCAACAAGAGACGGAACAATTGCAGTCCAAAATAACAATGGGAAGATACCAGTAAACAATATCAAGTTTATTCATTTATTATTTTGATTTCTTCACGGGGTCAAGTAAATCCTTGTCACCAGTTTTGTGTTTTAACTACTTGTCGTCGGATTCAAGGTGTTCCAGTACCAAGTTACCAAGTCAGCTTTATAAGCAATGATGGATAGTTGCTAGCATTGAAATACATGACTCGCGTTTCGTCCTATTTGGGACACATCAACTGGATATACCTCTGTCTCAGAGTTAGTGTTCACCTAGTGACTTAAATCCAATTGTACCGTTCGCTTCAAACACCACTTAGCCAGTGGGTATATGAAGTTAATAACTAACTGGATAACGTGATGGTATTTGAAATGCACGGTAATGGATACGAATTCCAGACTGGATACAACTCGAGGATTCAATTACATTCAGCCAATGAGTCCACTGTTAGCTACCATCAACTTCTGCTTATAACATTTGCTGAAAAAAATTTATCAATAAATGGTTTTTGATAATTATTTACATTTATGATACGATATAACACAGAAAACAACCAATCACGTTAAGGTCTATGTATTCTTTTATTGATTATTTATTACCTCCAACTGATTAACCTTATGATGATAGGTTTAATGATTTCTGGATTAAGAAATATTACCGTTAATCACACTGCCAGCTTACATCACATCACTTATGGCATGTTCAGATTAGAACAAGTTAAGGTGATTGTATTCAATGTTGAAAAGAAATGCAATGTAATCCCCTTTAAATGATTTCATTAATCACTATCTTAATAAGTGTTACATGTTCAACGTTTTAGTGAATTCATATCTAAAGTATATTTTGATAATGACTGTTCAAACAATCTAATTTATAAGAAGTGACTAGTATCTCGTTTCCTATTTTATAATGCTGATTTGAAGAAGATGATCAAGTTTCCGATATGATGAATAATTCAAATCAATGACAGTCTCAATTTGTGGTATTGGATGACGATTAGAGATGACTGACAGCAACAACTTCATTTCAAAACAAAGATAATATGGATGTAGAACATTCGTTTTAATAATTTTCATCATAGCGCCATATATATATATATATATATATATATATATATATATATATATATAGGCAAACGATAAAGGGTTGCGCAAGATCACAAATCAATTGAAGTTAGAAACTAACACCATTGGATGATGACTCAGTGATCTCGAGGTTATGCGTTCGCGCGCGAGACCGAAGGTCATGGGTTCGAGTCTCATGTGAGGGGTCGTTGGTGTGCTCTGATGAGAAGTCTCATACTAAGACGAAACGGCCGTCCAGTTCTTTCAAGTTTTCAATGATGGTCTAGTTTAGATAGACTTGTGATTTCAACTGTGAAACTACTACAATCATCACAAATCCCTATACTAATAAAAATGCAAATAATCAGATTAATAATTCACTTTACCAGACATAGTTTATGATAACCGTGAGGTTATCTAATACAGTTGTACGATATGCTATTTATAATTATTTGAACACAAAGATATCGGTACAAAGGGGTACTGAATACATAGACGCCACACAAGTCACTTGACCTGTGTATGTGGGCTGTGATACTGCCTGAGTGCCCAAATCGAAACAGGTGGTTACTTTAGGTGGCCACGTCCGGAGCCTTCGACCTAAAGATCTGATCCACAAGGTAATGGAGCAACGTCAGGAGATGCAGTCCAGTGATCAACAGTTGGTTCATACGCCAATTGTTCCTTCAGGATCGTGGTGCCTATATGCACCAGTGGTTTGGAATCAGTGTTTACCAACTCTCGCCGGATATTCGCTTTTCATCCTCTCAATTTCGTAAACAATAGTAATGCCGCGAGAAGGCAGTGAGTAGGACTTCCATGGCAATGGCTATATTCTCACAGCCATGTGAGAGCATTTGGAGGAGGGCTGACTCTCCTCATCGTCGACCATTCCAGAGCATTAACTATTTGAAATTAATTGAATATTCTTTTATAAACTTTAATATTCCAACTATTTGCATAGAATTTGATCCAATTTCATTGATACATACTGATCTATTTATTCAACTACTATTTTTCCTCTTATTAATTTCAATAGTTGTTTGTTTTTTTTTTAAATTATATTTTGACCAATAGCGGTTTTAAATGAACAAAGTGTACCAATGACCTTGAAGTCAATATTGATTATGAGTTTAAAAAAAATCGATAAAATAACATTTATTTACTTTAATCGTATGTATTATATATTGTAGGATTGTTTTTGTTCCCAATTTTTTTTTCTAAATATTGGACAATGATGAAATGGAATTTTGTATCGAAAAGTTGAAATGTATAAACAAGATTCTTTCATTTAATAATTGTGATCATCATGAGTCAATTGAAGCATGGAAACCATGGAAAACCTGAAAGTACTGGTAGGTCGTTTCATTCTACTGTTGGACCTCTATCTGAGTTAGTAATGTTGAGATTAGATGGTGGTTGAAGGTAGTCAATAGGAAACCCTGGACCCGAGTTTCGTGCTACTTGGCACTCGTCAGCAACGTGTACCTGTAATCTTTAGGGGAATTGATTTTCCCTGACGGATTCGACCCCGTATCATCCAGCTTCATAGTCAGAGATGTTACCATTGAGCTATCCGAGCCTTGACTAACCATTTGTAGGACTGAGATGTAATCAAAATTGATTAATCACTAGGTAGTGGTCAATGTCTTGTATGTCAAGTCCTTCTTAGTGCAGATCGAATACTATTGAAATATGGCCACTAGTCTCGGTGACTCGACATTGGTCGATGACATTCCATCTGCATTAAGAAGGACTTGACACACATGACATTGATCACCACCCAGTGATCAATCAATTGTGAAGTTAACACTGTGTTTACCCTCATTAGAAATAAAGACGCTTTATGTTTAGCATATAAACTACTGATTACACAATTACAAAAAAACGATTTATTAAGTCACTAGTTTAATGTCAGTTTGTGTTAAAAAAACACTCTGTAATGTTAGTTGGAATCAGGAACGATCTAAAGCAACAATACAACAGTCAGAATCGGTAAATGTCTGGAATCATTGGATTTTACTTTAAACTAATAACTTAGAAACTCTGCCGGTTTTAATACCAAGTAAAGGAAAACGATTAGACATGGAGTCGACAACTCTATATCGTAGAAAACAATCCAACTAAAAAAACGTCAATAAGATTTGTCGTGTACAGAACAAATCACGACACTATGGATCATTTTTAAACAATTAGTTGAATAGAACTCGTTAAAATACATCAGTTTCATCAAATGTGAGAAAACATTTGACATTTTGGATAGGATGACCTCATGGAACCATCTTCGACATTATGATGCAGCTGGGAATATTTCCATCATCATATGGAACTCATCCGACGGACTACAGTGTAAAGTGGTGCATAGAGGACAGCTGACATACACATTCCAAGTGAAGAACAGTGTCAGATAAGGATTATTACTCTCCCCCTTCCTCTTTCTTCTGGTAGTTGACTGGATTGTGAAGACTTCGACATATGAGGGAAAGCACAGAATACAATTGACAGCTTACATGCAACTAAATGATTCAGAATTCTCAGCTGACCTGTCCCTTCTATCCCATACACACCAATAAATGCAGGTGAAGACAACCAGTGTAGTAGCAGTCTCTTCATCGGTAGGAAAAGACGTTGGCGGTGGATAGGACCTACATTGAGGAAATCAGCAAATTATATCACGAGGAAAGCCCTAACTTGGGATCCTGAATAGAAAAGGAAAAGAGGAAGACCAAAGAACATATTGCTTCGGAAATTGGAAGCGGACATAAGAAGAATGAATAGCAACTGGGATTAACTGGATAGGATTGCCCAGGACAAAGTTGGATGGAGAATCCTGATGGTTAGCCTGTACTCCACGAACGTTAATATACGTAAGTTCGCAATAACTCAAAATTCATTAAGTATTGAATCCCGATAACACTTTGGGTTCATATCTATGTCGACAACTCGTAATTAGTAATTTTCCAGTTGTTCTCTATTATATTAATCCTTCACAAGTGAAGTAAATAATCCTTTTTAATAATGTTGAAAATATTAAGATCAATATTGGTTGTTTCATTGTGATTATCTAAGCTTTATCAGCTGAATATATTACATCTAAATGAGTATCGATATTTCGAAAACAATAGAAAGGAGTCTCTTAAAAATTTTAAAACTTTATCAACAAGATTACAGTGTTATGACAACTTTAGTCTTAATTAGGATGATGTTATCTTTAACCGTTGATCAATAAAATTGAGTTATACATGATCTCCCACATTGTTTCTAGTTATAGATTGTATTGGAAGGTTGTATTTCATCTGTGAATGTTGCAAATCTTAATCGACTATTGTTCTTAAGACTGGTATGACACATCTATAATAACCATCTATTATGTTAATAATATTAGTCATTTAAAGAATAACTAAGAGTAATAATACTGAAACTTAGATTTTAGTTCAAAAAAATCATTGACGGTTAGTCTAAGCTGAGATAGAAGTCGTTGACTTGATGATTATTATCTGTGAGATAACTTCAATGAATGGTTCAAAACTTTATAGTAGTACAGATACTTCAGCAGTTATATTCAATTAACAGATAATGGATTGGATAGAATGAGTCTATTTAATTCCATACACATATACACAACATAACTATATCTATAATTCCATGATATATGAGATGGTGGAGATTTGTAGTTCAGGTGGATGATTTTGATGGAGTTTTATTCTTTGAACTGAATGATTTGGTTGTGAAGCTTTCATCGTTATACTGAACGACATCATCAGCATAAACTTCAGGTAGAAATCCTATGATATAATTTGTTCATTATTTCTTAAAAAATCTATACGCATTTTTAAGTAAAGATGGATTGTGGCTAGCACTGGAATCCAGGACGCGCATTTCGTCCTATTTCGGACCCGTCAGCTAGATGTACCTGCATCTTAGAGTTGATGTTCACCCAGTACCATTAGCTTCAAACGCCATCGCATTATCTACTTAGTTACTGAGTACTGATAGTAATCTGTTTGTGCAATAGGGGGAAGTTTAAATCCATTTAGTGTTGAAGATTCAAGTAAAACAACACCAAGTGAAAATTCGCTTGAACGAAATGCGCGTCCTGGATTCCACTGCTAACCACTATTCATCTTTGCTTAAAAAGCTCGTGACAATCCGCACAAGATTCACATATGCCAACATGAGACTGATCAATTGTAGTCCTAAATAACAATGGAAAGATTCAAGCAAAACAATATCAGGTGAATTTAAAAACTTCATCCCATTGTACAAGCAAGTGGCTATCAGGACTCAGTAGTATCTAAGTGAATAATGCGATGGCGTTTGAAATGAACGGTACTTACTGGATTTGAGTCCCGGAGTGAACATCAACTTTGCGATGTAGGTACATCCAGTTGACGAGTCCTAAATAGGACGAAATGCGCACCCTGTATTCATCTGCTAGCTACTATCCATCTTTGCTTAAAAACACCTAGTAAATTAAATCTATACGCATGTTTGTAATAATTAATTGGTTAGTGTAATAGGTTTATCACTGGTCACATTGTTTATGTATTACTAAGGTCACTTAAAATGAAATGTGTTTTTTCTATCCTTATAGTTTGATTGGTCAATTTTTCACTGTATGAAGATCATTGTATTCTGTTATTGTTCTTCATTCGATATAGGTCAGTCTGAAAATCAATGTAGTTTGTTGTCTTCTTATTTAGTACAAATTAACTATTGGTCATCTTTGAAAATCTTTCAATATATATACATATATATTTCTTCAAATTGAGCAGGCGATATTATTGTTTTGTAGTTGATATGACTTATGGAGTTTGTTGCTACCTAATTGAACTAAACAAGTTTAAAGCTGATCTGTAATCCCTATTATATTGATCTTCATATATCTATGGAATAATTGGAAAGTGTTAAATATCTATTAGCAACTCGATGGTTCATTCTTGGGTATTTTTATTTGAGTATATTTGTCATTTCACTTAACTAATTATTGTATGATGAATGGTATTTTGCTCTATACAAGACCTAGTTGTTTACAGGCTTCAGATGCTCAATTGTAAGTGATTCCAGCCTAGGACGTGACAACTATCTAATGCTCTCTTGTTTTTAATCATCTTTCAGTTATATCTATACCGGCTGAAAATATTGTCACAGATTTATGAGAAACATTTTCAAACCTGTATCACAGGTCCTACATGAATCTACTAATTTTCACTTTCTTAATGGAATAGTGTATTTTTAAAACTATCCAGAAAAAGAAAGAAATACATTCACAGAAAATTGAATCTTCGCTCCTCGGTTCAAATGTCACAAGGTGAGATTGTGGAAGCACACTGTTGAAAAGTCCCACAATAGGATGAAATGGCCGTCCACTGCTTCCAGGTTTTTCATGATGGTCTAGCTTCAATTGACTCATGATCTCAACTATTGAAATTCACAAAAAGACTTTAAATTTCTGCTTATTTCTTTGATTTGTTATTATGATCTAACATAATCAACGGATTTTGTCATCTATTTCATCATACTTCAAAACTCATCACTTTACGTATTCAACGGGTCATGTTTTCTTATTTCCGTAGTAGGATGCGCATTGTAATAAAGAAAATTACACTAAGAAGTTGGAATTTTCAATATTGAATTTTGATCATCATTGACCCAGACATATTTTTGTTTCATTGAATTTTAATCAGAGAAGAGTTTTTGTGGACATTTTAGTAATTTAATAGTGAAATTCATGAATCAATTAAAGCTAGATCATCATGAAAAACCTTGAAGTACTGGACGACCGTTTCATCCTATTGTAGGACTCCTCAACTCTAAGCATCCACGACTCCGCCTCGCGAGATTCGAACCCAGGAGTTGAGTTTTGTAAACTTTTGATCAGTGAAACGAATGAGTCATACATAATTTGAATGGGTGCATTTTGATTGTTAAATATATTTACACCGATTTTATTTATAGCAATTTCGATGAATTTCCATGTATTGAATAAAATAATTTATAAACAGTTGTCTACGCAAGATACTAAATGTCTGTTGGCTGGATACCATCAGCAATAGTCTACTGTGGAAGAGGACAAACCAGCTTCCAACTGAAGAGGAAATTAAGAAAAAATGTTGGAAATGGATAGGACATACATTGAGGAAATCATTGAAGTGCACCACGAGACAAGCCCTAACTTGTAATTTTGAAAGGAAACAGAAAAGTGTAATGTCAAAGAACACATTGCGTCGGGAATTGAAAACACACACGAGAATGATGAATGGCCGTTTCGTCCTATTATGACTCTTCAGTCGAACGGAATACTTTCAGTTCAAGGACTTTTGATGTATATCCAACAAAAAATTCGGGATGACCGACTCTCTTTCTTCATGTCAGAATAAAACATTTGTCTTATTCTATTTCAATTCGAATGGTTATTTACTAGTGTTGAAATTCACAAAAAATGATTATTTACAACATACTTCTGCTTTGAGATGATTTAATTTAGATAAGATGGTAAAAAATTTTGGTATGTATGTCAATTTTATAACCTAATCGTCAGGGTACTATGTTTCCATAGTTACCGATACATTTTCTAAATTGAATTCATAACATAAGAATAGTGACTATTAAAGGAATCAATGTTAGTAAAAACACTAACATGATAGAATTTATTTAGTTATAAATCCATCTTATCGTTAATGAAGGATACTGGTGAAAACGGCCTGAATATCTCTAATGCTTCTTGTCCGGACTAAAGTTTAATAATGCCTATAGTCATTGATTTATATTTCCGTTAGGATCTTATATAGGATCGATACAAATCAACAGGTTACTTGAAACAAGAGTGAATGTGAAACATTGTTAACTGAAATCACACAGTTATATTAGTGAACACTTATTTTAAATCTATTCAATTCAGTTTATTTTATTTTTATTTAAACGCATAAACATTGGTACAATGAGGCACCAAATATATATGCGTCATATAAATCATTCGATCTATGTGATTGCTAGAATACTTCCCTGGTGCCCAGACCGAAGGAGGTGGTTTTCTTAGAAAGCAACACCCCGAAACTTTGACTTAAATGTTTAATCTATGAGGCAATGGAGCAACTTGGTTCCCAATAGTAAAACATGACGTAATGGACAGTATGTTGAAGTATCACAATCTTATCAAACTTTCAGAAACCGAATTGTGAAAGACGATTGAATAGATAACTATTCAAGAAATTTCACTAGTTAATATCACGAGTCATTTGAATCTAGACCAACATGGAAAACCTAGATGCACTTGATGGCTGTTTCGTCCTATTGTGGTACTCCTCAACAGTGCACATCCACGATCCCGCCCCCTGTGAGATTCGAATACAGAACCTATCAATCTCTCACACGAACGCTTAACCTCTAAACCACTGAATTGGCCGGCGTCCAATGGTATTAATGTCCAACTTCAACTAATCCACGAAATTAAGCCACACGTCCACAATTGTCCTCAGTGAGTTACTATCTCACAACCGACCCGGTTGAACTCCACTGGTCACTGCTTCTCACCAGAACTCCAGGAAATGCCTCTTGGATCCTGTCACTAGTGAGGATATTATGATTATTATCAGAAGGGATGCGCATTGCTGAAGAATCCCACAATAAAACGAAACAGCCGTTCAGTGCTTCCAGGTTTTCAATGTTGGTCTAGCTTTAATTGACTCATGAATTCAATTATTATGTAACAAGTAGTGAGATGAAGAAATAACGTGACAATGAAATGAGTATAGAATAACAAATAACCAACCGAAGTGAAAAATTAAGGTCATTGAATAATCAATGAATATTCTCCAATGAATGTTAAGCTGACTTCTTGATTATTGTGAGGAAGATATTGAAAGGAAGATATTCAGTTATTTCGAGAAATATAAATATTGGAATAAGCATGAAAGATGAAATGTTAACAACAGCTGAAGTGATTTCTTGCCATCAATTATCTCTAAGTACTAGAATCTAGTATTTGATGGATACATCTGGAGCATGAATGAAGACTGGAATCTTCGGTTACAACTAAAGTTTATGCCAAACTGTCAAAAATGTTTTCTATCTACTTTCAAAGGTAAAAAACTATTTACTTCTTTCTGGATTTTAGATGAGTATTCACCTGATGTCACTGTTGATGGACTTCCGTCTCATCCTAGTATGGGACTCCTCAGAAGTGCGTACGGGACTCGAACCCAAAACCTTCGAAGTTGTGTGCGAACGTTCAACCTCTAGGCCACTGAACTGGCATATAACGGTGTTAGTGTCTAACTTCAATTAATCTAACTACACTGACATAGTTGGATACCAGCCCAATGGTCTGTCTAGTAGTTAAGCGTTCGCGCACAAGTTCGAAGGTCTTGGGTTCGAGTCCCGTGCGCAATTCTGAGGAGTACCAAACTAAGACGAAACGGTCATACAGTGCTTTCAGGTTTTCAATGATGGTCTAGCTTAGATAGACTAGTGATTTCAACTGTGATAATACTACAATCTCCACCAATCCCCATATCGAGAATATCAATTTTCTTTAAATGAACTCTTTTAAATCAATATAACCGGGTCATAATCATGTTTTCTAGGTCAATGTATTCAACAATGATCATTTTGAAATTATTCAGTTTTTCATTTTGATCAATAATATGTTTGTATCTAAATCATTATTATTGAATAACCTAAAAATTGATCAGATTGTTCTTTAGTTCTAGTTTCTCATTCATTTTCTTTTGTTTCCATAGAAATACATTCATCGCTGAATCTTATTCATGAAATGAATTTGAACGTTATCGAACTTACTAGGTTGATTCACCTGTAAAAAAACATATATGAAATGAAGAATTGACTGGGTGACAGAAATGTGAAAAGACACTTTAAGTTTAGATTTCATAGGGTTTGACAATCATCAACAAGATATACCTGTATTGTTGATGAAACTAATGTTCCCCGTTGGAGTCATCTCCAAGTACCTGATACCACAATACAGTATGTTACAAACCAATTAAACTACATAGCAAAATTGTTCAACGCTAAAAGATTAACATTATCCAAGTGAATCTATTGAAGAATTTAGATGAAATTCACGTTTTACTACTTCATTAAACATATGCTTCGAATGATATAAAAATTGATTCAAGTTCACATTATGAAGTCAATGACAAGTGGACTGAGCTATGTTGGTAGGTGTAGACTATCTGGTTGGGATCCGTGAGACGATAGCAACCGATGGTTAGAGACTTTGAATGACATGACTCAAAATCATTTGCAATGGTGCAGGTGCATCTACTCTTTGTGTTCTCCCAAATTCTAATATTGTGAATTTTTCATGTCCCTGTTTTTCTCTTTCCAAATTTATTCCACTGGATTATACTCATTGAATGACATCTTCAAATCCTAATCTTTCCTATCACTGTTCAAACTTTATACTACTTCTACCACTATAGGATCTAAATCGACAATTGTATCACTTTGCTAATGTGGTATGACAACTTGAACTGATGTTTGTACGTACGTACGAAGTTCTACGTTGTTACTGACTGGCTCATATATTGAACTAGTTATTTTACTAATAATCTTAAATTCATAAGTTGTACTTTTAAAAAGATCTATTTATCTTTGTTGAACCTGATGAGAATTTATCAAAAAGAGAAAAGAATATTCTTTGTTCAGTTCATACATTTTTGTATCTAATAATCATATTGGTTCATGGACTTCTAATGCTATGAAAGAATGATACAGTCTTCAGTAATAAAGATAATAGATTGGTGAATCTGTGTTAATCCTGACAGATTATCTTCCAGTGAAAGTCCAGCTTCTCGTTGAAAATATTTACTGATGGGGCTGATACCACTTGTTTGAGTAAGGCATTCCAGTCACTGAGAATATCATTACCAATAAATGATAGACTAGTTATATTCGAATGATGGACGGAATAACAGTGATCTTGATAATGAAGTTTAATAAGTTTAATTCAGTAGACCCAAAAATGTAATTTGTTTCCGAGTACCGTCATATTTTTGATTTGATAGTGTTTATATTTTAAGTTTACGGTTAGCTATGTGAATTTGTGATATTTTTCAGTTGAAAGTATAGATGGCAGCCCATTATCATTATGATACTTACTTACGTCTGCTACTCTCAATAAAGCATAGGCACTGACCTGAATCTTCCTTTCTAGTTCCATCCAATTCTTGTTCATTCTTCTCATGTCTATCTCCATTTCCCGGCGTAATGTGTTCTTTGATCTTCCTGTCCTCCTTTCGCCTTGAGGATTTCAAGTGAGGGTTTGCCATGTGACACAGTTGGATGCTTTCCTAGATGTGTATCCTATCCACTTCCAGTGCTTCTTTCTATCATTATCATATGTTAACGATAAATTTCTGACATGTAAATTAGTGGTTACTTGATTGAAGAATTGTAGTTTCAAATCCTGTGATTCTTGTTCTTATTTTGTTTAAATTCTATGAATACTTCTCAACTGACTATATATGATTAAAATGGAATGTAAGCGTTGAATATTCAAGAAGATTCTAAACACTTCCAAATTTAACACAGAAGACATTAGAAACAAGCAACAAAATATTTAATGTCTAGTGGATATGATCAATAATTAATTTCATCATTGTGCTAACAATTTCATTACTAACATAAGGGGTTTTGTGGATATTATAGTAATTTCAATAGTTGAGATCATGATTCAATTGAAGTTAGAACACCATAGAAAACCTGGAAGTACTGGATGGCCGTTTTGTCCTATGATGGGACGATCCCGCCTCAAGAGATTCAAACACAGGACCTATCAATCTCTTACACGAACGCTTAACCTCTAGACCGCTGAGCTGGCCGGTATTCAATGGTATTAATGTCTAACTTCAACTAATCCACGAAATTAAGGCGCACGTCCACTAGTGTCTTCAGTGAGCTACTATATCTATCATTTCAAACAAAAAAAAGGATTGAAAACTATGAACCCTTAACTAAATAAAATGAAAAATAATGTTTGTGTTTTACCAATTAAATCTATGCAAACACAAATATGATGGTAAAAAAGAGTCATAAGTAGAATCTTCATTTAACCAACATTAGCAAAGAAAACACATCTACCTAATCTCTAATTATAAATTTGCAATATTTCACATTACATAGTTCACATTATGGACTAATGACCTTAGTTAAGCAAATATTGAAAACCATAAAGCATCAGACAGTTGTTTCGTCCTAGTATGAGATCACTTAACTGTGTGCATGCCCGACAAAATTCTATCGGCTAGTTAGGTTTACTTCAGATACTTTATTTAGTGTACATTTATCTATTATGCTGTAACAATTTAGTCAATAATTGTTCTCTAATATAATGGAAACAGTTGTTCATAACTATTAAACTATAGGTTTGCGTTCTTCCAAATTCTAATCTTCTGAATTCTTTGTGTCCTTGTTTTTCCCTTCCACTGGATTATACTTCTTGAATAACATATTCAAACTCTAATCTTTCCCATTACTGCTTATACGTTTACTACCTTTACCACTATGGGATTTGAATCGACAATTGTGCTAATGTGGTATGTCATCTCGAGCTGATATACGTACGTACGAAGTTCTACGTTGTTGCTAACTAACTGACTGTCTGAAACTATAGGTTTTCTGATTATATAATCAACTGTCACTTCGAATGTGTGTTAGAATTTCATTGATGAAATGTTGTTAGTACTGAAGGTAAAATCTAATAACACTGTTTATCTGATATTGTAGCCAATTCAGATTGACTCGACAATAAGGTTCGCAGATGTAGCACTGATTAACACCTCTAAAAGAGCATCTGTTTTCACTAAAGCAGTAGGTATGCGTTGTTGATGAATAATCAATAAGAAACAAATCGAACGTGAAATTTCACCTGTAATCTATGATCAAGAACAATGTTAATGATACAAAACAGAGAAGTTAAGCATGTCTATTTCTATTTATTATAAAAGAAGATCTCTGTAAAACGTTCAGTATTCACTGAAATAATCTGGTCAGAAATCAAAATCTAATGTAGATCAATACGCAAAATATAAAATATTGCCCATTTTCAAAAGTGATTAGCCTTACACCACAATAGTTTATTGATTTGGAAACCAATTTGCTAATTACAAAGTCAGAAGGGGTTTTGTGGAGAATTTAGTAATTTCAATAGTTGAAACCATGAGTCAATTGAAGCTAGACCACCATGGAAAACCTGGAAGCACTGGATGGCCGTTTTGTTCTAGTATGGGACTCCTCAGCAGTGCGCAACCACGACCCCGCCCCCCTGCGAGACTGGAACCCAGGACCTATCAGTTTCGCGCCAGGCGCCTAACCAATTAGACCACTGAGCCGGCATCCAACAGTGTTAATGTCTAACTTCGTGGACTGGTTGGAGTTAGATATTTACACCATTTGATGCCGGCCAGATCAGTGGTCTAATTGGTTAAGCGCCTGGCGCGGGGCTAACAGGTCCTGGGTTCGAACTTCGCGGGGAGCGGGATCGTAGATGAGCATTGAAGAAATAGGTTTGTAAACCACTTAAATGAACTTCAAGCATATTCTTATTACTTGTTTAACTGAATAAATCACTAGAGTTGTATGCTCCCATGTTTGAACATACGAGTAGTAATGTATTTGATTGAATTATTGAATAACGCTAGTTCGAATCCTTGAATATACAGGTTTTTTAGTAGTTACAAAAACATAGCTGATAATTGTTAACCTTTATAAAAATCTTTATGAAAATGAATAACTTTCCAATTTGAAATATAGATTTTCTCCATTGAAGATGGTAAAATGTATCTTTCAATTGAAATTCAAACGTTCTTATTGATGGAATCAACAATGACCAAGTTTACATTAAATACAAATAGAACATAATTATTTATGTCCAAATTTTCAAGATGAAATTTATACAAAAAGAAATCATCAAGTATTTGAAGATCAAATGACTTTCATAGATAGTTTGTGTTTGGGTCATGAGGACAAAGGAAACCAACAAAAAGAAAAATATAACAAAAACCTAGATGAGTAATCCATGAAATCTATTGTCTAGGCTAGGCAAGATTGGAAGGTATAAAGCAATTAATACTAATACTAGACATGAACAATGGATAAACCAAAATGAATTGATTAGAAATATTGATCTGTCATTTGAAATATTTATTTATTAACTTTAAATAGAGCTGTCTATCTTACTTCAGTAAACCAATCAGAATAGGATTAATAATTAATCTCTGTAGGATAGACATGTCTACTTTTAACTATATATTCAGATAAGATATGTGTCTATACCACTTTAATTTGTTTTAGTTATATTCTTTTAGTTGATTGGTTAAACTTTGAAAATATGAAGGGAAGGGGGGAGTCCATATTTCTTTATATTTCATTGAAAGTATTCGGGATGATGATAACATGTGAGATAAGATTTGTGGTGTTATCATGATATTTTTATTTATTGACTACTTGGTAACAAACAGATTTTCTCACCTAAAGTATCTTATTTCGTTTTTTATTTTATAGTTTTTATTTCAACAGTATTTATTGGGTTTTAAAATGAATGTGAAAATGGTTGGTCGGATTAATTTTGTTTAACCTTAGTAGCAACCTATATAAGAAGTTTGTTATTTAAGGCTAATATCAAAGCAATTCGACCAGAATGCACATATATCAACATGAAACTAATCAATTGTAGTCCAAAATAACAATGGGAAGATACAAGTAAAATAATACCAAGTGAATTTATATACAATTTTTGTTTGACTGAAATGTGTTTTAGTTACTAATACATATCATTTTAACCATTAGAAAGAAAATGAACTGATGACTACCACTACTACTACTACTACTACTACTATTACTACACTTCATTCTTCTTTTAAAAACTACATTTTCATTCAGTGTAAATTCTTTGTTTCTTGGTACAATTTTTTTAAAAATTTTTAATTTCATTTATTGGATAAAGTCAGTAGTTTAGTTGGAACTGATCATTCCTTTGGATTTCATTCATTCGAAAAAGAAAAAAAACAACATGTTGCTAGTTGGGATTTTACATACTACTTCTTTGATGTGTAATTGTTCAACGGTAAAATTCAAGTCGTTGAATATCACAAAGTGATTTAGTTGTTTCTTGTCAATGAATTGTGGATATTTTATGGGATATTTTTCTCCATGATACAAAGAAACAATTGCAACAAAGCCTTGACCAGTGGAGCTAATCCGCGTTGAATAAAGACAGGTATCTAACTCAGTACAATGGAAGATGATTGCGCAATTTCGTGGATTGTTTAAGGCTAGACAATAACACCTTTGAACTCAGTGGTCTAGAGGTTAAGCGTTCGCGTGCGAAACTAAAGGCCCTGGGTTCGAATCCCGCGAGCAGGATTATGAATGCGCGCTGCTGAAGAGTCCCATATTAGGACGGAACGGCCATCCAGTACTTTCAGGTTTTTAATAATGGTCTAACATCAATCAGTTCATGTTCTCGATCAAATTACAACTTACCAATTTTTAATCTAAGAAGATGATTGGTTCATGATTTCAACAATAAAAAGGTGTAATCCTAACAAAAATTGTCAAAATAATCTTCCACTTGTTATTTCTAAAAAACACTTACAGAATTTAGTTCACAATGAACATCCAGCATGGCTTTCCATTGACTAAGTGTACAAAACGTACCATGGAAATAAGGTCCCTACCTACTTTGAATCAACACTTCATATTTACAATGGCTTTACTTTGTCAGTTTAAATAAAGCGCTTGAATACTTACAAAGTCAAAAGATTTAATCATAATAATTCATTGGTTATTTTTCTGAAAATATAAGCCTGATTTTATTTTGATAATGTTGATAAAAGATGATGTGAAAACTTAAATTGCTACATACCTCCAAATTTTCTGGTACGATCGAGAATGGGGAGAGTCAGCTCTCCCTCTCCAAATGCTCTAATGTGGCCACGTGCATACAACTACTGCCAGGAAAGTCCTACTCAACTCCTCCCGACGACGGAGTGTTTTTTACGGAATTAAGAGGATGAAAAGCGAATGTATGGCACTTTAACCGGGTTGGTGGAATAAAAGAATTGTTCTAGGGGAGCTGGAAATCATTCATTCCAAACCAATGATGCATATGGACTCCAGAATCGTAAAGGAACAAATGGTGTATGAACCAATGGTTGGTCACCAGCTACAATGGGACTGTATCTCCTTACATTGCTCCACTATCTTGTGGATCAGATCTTTAGGTCAAAGGTTCTGAGTGTGACCCTCTAAGAAAACTACCTGTTTCGGTTTGGGCAGTCGTGTAGTATTTCAGCCCTCACACAAATCAAATGATTTATATGGTGTATATCCATATGGTGCCTCTTTGTACTAATGTATATGTGTTTAAATCAATAAATTGCTACATACACTTTTTGAGATTGCAATTCAGAAAAAGAAATTAGTTACTTTCCCTTAACTTCTATTTGTAATCTTATTATACCCATTCAATCAAATACTCAATTACATAAATAAAATAATGATTAATCGATAAATGTGACCTATTATATACATAGAATCAAATGATAATCAACGAAACATAATTAAATTACATGATACCTTCTTATTAAATAAGATCTAGATTAGCTTAAATTGAGATCATATACAAACACACATATCATTGGAGTACTATTACTTATAAGAAATGTGTACCATAGGACATAATTTATGTGTTATAATGAAAGGTATATATTGATTTCAGAAAAGAAATATACATACATTTTAGAATAGGTTAAAGGTGAGTGTAATTTTCAAGGTTTGAAATCAGTGACGATTAAATATTAAACAAAATAGAATACTTGATCAAATATAACAATTAAAATGATTACCACAAGTTAATTTAAGAAAGGTTTTTGTGGATATTATAGTAATTTCAATGGTTGAATTCATGAGTTAATTGAAGCTAGACCACCATGGATTGGTTGAAGTTAGACATTAACACCATTGGATGCCGGTCAGCTCAGTGGTCTAGTGGTAAAGCGTTCGCGTGCCAGACTGATAGGTCCTGGGTTCGAGTCTAGCAAGGTGGGATTACGGATGCGTACTGCTTAGGAGTCCCACAATAGGACGAAATGGCCGTTCAGTGCTTCCAGTTTTTCCATGATGGTCTAGCTTTAATTGACTCATGATCTCAACTATTAAATTACTATAATATCTACATAAACCCTTCTCTGATTGTAATCATATGCTCACTAGTGACAGGATCCAAGAGGCATTTCCTGGAGTTCTGGTGAGAAGCAGTGACCAGTGGAGTTCAACCGGGTCGGTTGTGAGATAGTAACTCACTGAGGACAATTGTGGACGTGTGGCTTAATTTCGTGGATTAGTTGAAGTTGGACATTAATACCATTGGACGCCGGTCAATTCAGTAGTTTAGAGGTTAAGCGTTCGTGTGAGAGATTGATAGGTTCTGTGTTCGAATCTCGTGAGGAGGGATCGTGAATTTGCACTGCTGAGAAGTCCTATGCTAGGATGCAATGGCCGTCCAATGCCTCCAGGTTTTCCATGATGGTCTAGCTTCAATTGACTCATGAAGTCAACCATTAAATTAAGTTCATTTATTCGAAATGTTTATTACGTAATTTATTGTCAGTAATATGAATCCATATGATGGGTGTTATTAGCTATCTTTTTTTTTTGCATAAAGGATTATTGAGGATTCTAACTAATCCGTGACAGTAGGTTAGAGAACTCATTACTATGAATGAATATACAACATATTTCTAATATAATATGTATGAGCCTTTGGTTATTATTGAAAGATAGAACCTTAGTAACACATTCTTGTTACTTAATGAAAAAACATATTGACTGAGTAATTTTCAATGTTGAAAATGATTGATTAACTCTAGAGTGACAAAATCTATCTGTGTTTCGATGCATCAATTATCTACGAGTTATTGGTTATTTGTGAGAACTAGTTTAAGCTGAATTTTCCAGTTACTCTAAAGTAACACTTTGTACATGTTCTTTAAGTATTCAGCTATACATTACCAATCAAAAGAAATTGTTTGTAAAATAACTGCGATAACACTTCGATATCAGGATCCAACAGATTCCATCTTATCTACATTCTAGTTACTTCTGCTTCAAAATACAAATATTCTAAGGAAGATTTATTTGTGGAGACCAATGTAGATACGTTTTAGGACTGCATCAGTTCGACTGAGAAGAGTTGTCAGTTACCTCACAGCAATCAAGGTATTATACAAGTATACTACTAGAATAGTGTCCATCAGCTTTTTAAAATTGGCGGAAGCCGTTTTTATTTCAAAAAAATAGTCCGGCATACTAGAAAAATAAACGAAATGTATTTATATTCAGTAAGTTGTGACATTCTAGAGCAACTTCTACTTGCAAGTATACATTCGCTAGTTCAAATTTGGTAAAATATATCCATGATTGAGAATGGTAAATAGGTCATTTTTTATTGGAGCAGGACAGTGATTCTGATCTGAAGCTGAGTTGAGATCTGTTTGGCGATCAGCACAAATTCTTAAAGATTACTTCGGTTTATCTATGATGAAAATAGGGATGGGCCAGGCTGGGCAAGTGACATCCATCTGCAGTAATCTATATGATCCCCTCATTAAATTTCGTCAAGGATTCAAAAAGAATGAATTTCTTGGGTTAAAAAACTGGTGAGGCACTAGGTTTTAGTCATAACACTGTCTTCAGAGTTTTATGATTAATTAAACCATATTCGAAAAAATCAGAAAATTATCTGAGTAGTTCAGATTAGTAGTTTGTACACATGATGAGCTAAAATTTATTACATACGGTGACCATCAAAAATGTTGAGATAAAAGAGGTTGAGGTTAGAATCATTGACTCAACATTTTCTAGTGGAAGCGGTATCTCAAAACATTCCTTTTACCGTGTGTTCTCTCAGTAACCTCCAAATGATATATGAAATACTTTTATATCAGAAGCTGTATCTACCTGTAAGCATTCAAGATGTTCATTAACAAATGCGAGAATCAAATTCCACTACCTAGACTTTTTTGTTTGATGTCATATAAACTCAAGGACACAGCTGATGTATTGATTATAG